>OZ010796.1:363906995-364387068 GCA_963932465.1 Maratus speciosus | reverse complement strand
GAATTTCAGATCTGTCTGACCGAACCCCTTAACACAAAAATCCCGAGAATGTTCGAAGTGACCAATTCAGTGTAACAGATAATAATTTACAGAAGGAGCTTATGCAAAATCAGTCACTTATTTCTTGTACAGAAAACTCCGAATAAAACTTTGCCCCCCTTGCGTTAGTAAAGAATCTTTAATTTATTACTAAAATGTTGTCATGAAAATTTGGTTTAATAATTTTTTTGTTAAAAAATATTTTTCCTTAGAAAACTCTATTTTCACCCCGAAAGGAGGGCTAGGTATAACCGGCGAAGAGGGGCGGGAGAGGGCAGATGCCCCTGAACTCCGTACTACCCCCACCCTTGATCCTTGGTCACGTCCCGTTAACCTTCTTGCTGCACCACCCGAGATATACTGGGGCATGCATTTTTCCGTCTAATTAATACTATTTGGTTATTCCCACCAATTATTTTTCAGCGAAAACTTTGTCAGATTTAATCAAGACATTTTCCCCGATTACGATAGTCAAAAATTTCTGCTTTAAAGAACCGGTGATAAAAGATTAAAAATTCTGTAAAAGTAGCTCATCGCGAAGAATTACTTACACAGTGAGTTAAAATACTCTTGGACATTACTGACTTAAATTTGTTTACGTCCTCTAAACAGTAGATGGCGCCAGTAACAAATTTATTGAATTGAAAATGGAATCTTTTTTTTACCAATTTAGCGTGGCTTTTCAAAATTAAAAATGCTATCATTATTTCCGCACAGTAATATTCGTTTTATTTAATGACAGACATTCCGTAATTAAATAAAGTGAAGATTACTATTTGGTAATAATGGTAGATAATTTTGAATAAAAAACGTGCTAAATTGGCAATACTGAAGCTCTGAAATTAGGTTTGGTACTAAATAGTAGTAGATATACGACAGTGCAACTCAGTGTTTAAAGATTTTTCTAAGTAAAGTGTTTTAGTCGATTGAATACAAATGATGATGATGATTGTGAGTGGGTAATTTGTTTGTTTGTTATATTCAACGATGGCGAAAACCAGGATTTCATTACTCCGATTTGCTTTGCCTACAATTTTTTGGTTTGAAGAATTTTCAAAATACGTATGAAATCTATTTATAGATTTTAAAGAAATTCCGATAGTTCTTCTATTAAAAAAAAAAAAAAATTCCATTTCATTGTCCAACACTATGCAAAACCGAAAATAATAACAATGAATAACTGAATCTCAATTATATTTCTCTGTGATGCTGCCATCTAACGTATCACAGAAGAACTAAATACTTGTCCCCAAGTTTTATTTATTTTTTTTCAGTTATGTTCGAACTAAGAAATATATAGAGAGATAACCGTGAAAAATATAGAAGTTTATATAATTTTGCATTTGTAATATATTTTACAATGATTATGCAATTTTCGAACAAATAATATCACTATCAATGTGATTTTTCAAAATAATAATAATAATCAGCAGAACCCGATCAAGCCAAAGAGAGGCCCAGGACTTAGCATTTATTGTCCCCCACCCCCCTTTCCTTTACCGTCACAAAAAAAAAAAAAAAAAAAAAAAAAATTCGATGTCTTAGAAGACATATATGAATACTTAAATATATATTTGGGTAAATATATAGATATATATATTGTTTTTAATCTGATACTACTCTAAAAGTAAAAAAATATTGTTATAATCGATACAATATCAAATCAGATTTAAAATATCAGCTCTAAGAACGTGGCATAACCAAATCTGACATCCAGTTGATTTATGCTTTAATCAGTCCCATGGTAATCATATGAACAGTTTTTAATGTTTTGCATATGTTGTGTAAATTTTTGAAGGCAATTACATAGACAGCTTGTTATGTTATACAGTCTATGTTACTTTCTCAACAAAATTTTTGAGAAAAATGATAATCCTTTTTCTTATTACCAGTGGCCGAGAGGTTATGCTCTCGATGCTGGTAGACGGGAGGTGCTGGGTTCGAACCCAATCGCGCCCGTCGGCCTAATCGTTCGGAGTTTTCGTGGTTTTCTTCGGACCGTGGATTTTCCATGCGTAAATACGGATTAGGTTCCCTTAGAAAGACCCCCACGGAGGGCACTTCCCCACCGGGCCTATATCCCTAGTGTAGATAATTGGCCGTCAACAATCAACCCAACTCAACCCAACCCTTTTTCTTATTCGTCACTATTGATTGTCTGTTTTTTTTTTTTTTTTTTTTTTTTAATTATTGAAAATATATTGAACAGTGCTGCTATCTGTTTCAAAGCAAAAGACTTAAAAGTAAAATTTATTTATTTATTTTTATCAACCTTTATCATCTATCGTAAATAATGCTAACAGGATTAAAATTTTTCTGTCATTAAAGTTATTTTCTCAATACATTTTTTGAAGAAAATTATAATATTTCTTCTTATTTGTCATTCTCGAATGTCTTTCTTTTTCCTTTTTTTTTTTTTTTTTTTTTTTTTGAAAATATGTTAAAATATGCTGTTTTCTGTTTCAAAGCAAAATATATGAAAAAAACTTTCTTCTTTTCGTTAACATTTACTGCTTATCATAAATAATTCTAACGGGATAAATTTTTCTTTCATTAAAATTCATTCTTATAGATAAAATGACATAAAACGAAGAATCTCAAACTCTCAAATTTTTATGTAGAAAAAGGAAACGAAACAAAGAAGAAAAAACGCTATTTTTCAGAAAGAAAAGAGAACTTATAAATGTTCTTTTCATCACAGCGCTGGGAAGAGGTGTCACGCACGTCGAAAAGTTTTTGTGAGTTATTTACGTAACTGCTGAGTCTCGTACCACTCTTTTTTAATCGCAATTTTCATCTTATTTTTGACGAAGATTGCTATAAAAAATAGTGGTACAAGACTTGAAAACTATGCAACTAATTCACTAAAACCTCTCACGTCTTTCCAGAGCAATAAGTTAATTATTCAAAACATGACATGGTCAAATACAGTTTTCACTGTCTTAAGGCTGTTCTCAAATCCAAAGGGACAATTTTATGACACAAATTTTAATTCATTTTTGTTCGAAACTGCATGAAATTGGAATGTATTGTTATTTAGAAACTATGTCATCAAAAGACATTTTCCATTTTTTGGTGAACGTAAAAGATCTTTCAGAAAATACAGTCAAAGTTGCTGTTTTGAACGAATTTCCGGACGAAAGGAGGAAAAACAGCCAAAGAGAGGAGAAAAACCTGTTGACATGTGACCCTTTAGTCGTGTATAATAGACCGGGAGGAAGCAGCACAGACAATCTCCTCATCGAGTTCACGGCTGAAATTCCACAAATAGTTAAAAATATATTCGCAGATTAGCCCCTTCGGGACGAGCGTCTTTTACAGAATTTTAAATCTTTAATCACCGGTTTTTTTAAACAGAAATTTTTGCCTAATTGAATCGGGAAAATGGTCGGGTTGAATAAGGCAAAATTTACAATAAAAATTTACTGTTGAGAATAATCCCCGATTCTGAGCACCTTATGCGGCGCGAATACCGGTCGCTCGTCCCCAAGGGGTTAAAACGCAATCGGTCAGCTAAGTTATATCTTGGTGGAAAACACCTGAAAACTCGATTTTAGCGGTTGACTCGTAGGTTTACCATTGTGTTTTCCTGCGCCCAAAGGTATGAAAACATGGAGGACGGGGAGCAGGAAAACACAATGGTAAACCTACGAGTCAACCGCTAAAATCGGGGTTTCAGGTGTTTTCCACCAAGATAGGACTTAGCAGATCGATTGCGTTTTAATATGCGAATCGAGTTTTTACTGATTTTGGAATTTCGGCCGTGAACGCGATAAGGTGATTGTTTGTGCTGCCGTCTCCTGGTCTATAACTCAATAAATAATTTATTTATCCAAAAAAAAAAAAAAAAAGAAAGAAAAAAGAAAGAAAAGAAAAGAAACAACTCATCTCGATTCCAAATTGCTTCAACAGCAGCCCTGCCAATTTTGTGCCTTTACATTTAAAAATGAGTTAGTAAATGCGTTAGGAAGTTTCGCTCTTGTTGGTAAGCAGAGTACAGCCGAGCTCTTTTACAGAAATCTTGGACTTAATGAGAGCCTGGCTTTAACGAATAAAAATAAATAATTCTTTAATTATCATCCTTGCATCTTCTATTTATAAATTCAAAATTAAAATTCCAAATTAAATTCAGTGTTACGCTGTCATTAAGGTTGTTCTCAAATCAAATACTTTATAACACATTTCGGAATTCATTTTTGTTCGTAAACCGATGAGATTGGCAGAAGTTCTTATTCAGAAACTATTATATGTAATGTTTTCCATTTTTTGGTAGAGGTAAAAGATCTTTCAGAAAATACTGTCCAAGTTGTCGCTTTGAACATAATTTTCGGACGAGAGTGTAAGGGAAAGGGGAGGTGGTGTTGTTTGTGACGGCCAATTGTCAACACGAGGGATATGGGTCCAAAGGGGGGGGTCTTTCTAAGGGAACCTAACCCGTATTTACGCAAGGAAATCCAAGATTCGAAGAAAACCACTGAAAACTCCGAACGATTAGGCCGACGGGCGCGAATGGGTTCGAACCAAGCACCTCCCGTCTACCAGCTTTGAGAGCAGTAAAGGGAAAGAGGAAAAACCTGTCATCACGTGACAAAAATCGCTTATAACTTGATATGTAATTTATTTATCAAAAAATGGAAAACACTATTCGATTCCAAATCACTTTAATAGTCTGTCCTGTCAATGTTTTGCCCTTACATTTATAAATGAGTCAGAAAATGTGTCTGAAAGTTTCGCATTTGTTGAGCAGGGAATTTGAGAACCTTAATTTCATTTGATCCTTCTGACCCAGAAATGCAAAATTGTACTTATCAGAGTTCTACCTAGTCTGTAAATTTTCATAACTCATTTGAACTTTTACGTACTGTTTTCTTATTTTTCATCCATATGAAATCCGAAACTTGGTTAATGTGAGAGCTATTTTATAACGAGTATATGCTGTGGTTGCATATGCTACTATGTCTACTATTCTGTAATTTTTCATACTTTATTTGATTACTATTTAAACCATATGAAACTTTAAAGTTGTTTATTGGGTAACGAGTATACGCAGTGGTTGCACATGCTGTAGTCTAATTGCACCTGTTCTGTAATTTTTCATAAATTCATTTGATTTTTTATTTAATATTTTTTTTTCATCATATGAAATCTTAAACTTGGTTAATGGGAGAATTATTTTATGACGAGTGTCTGCTGTAGTTGTATATGCTGCTGTATTCTGTTATTTTTCATACTTCATTTGATTACTATTTTCTTATTTTCATCACCAATTTTAAAGTTGTTTATTGCGTAACGACTATATGCTGTGTTTGCAGGCTGTTGTCTAATTGCACTATTCTGCAATTTTTCACAATTCATTTGAACTTTTATTTAATATATTTAATGTTTTACCATACGAAATCTTAGACTTGATTATTGATTGAACTCTGTCATAACAAGTATATGATTAGTTCGCCCTCATTTTAACTGAATTTGCTTGCATTTTAAATTCGATCTAATATTCGTTACTGTTCTAAAATTTGTAGAAATACTAAAATTGATGCGAAATTTAATGACGTTGTGGAGATGAATTTGAGCATTTAAAGTTGATCTTCATTGCATAAATAATTTTCTGATCACTAAATAAAAGAATTCGAACATGTTCTAGTCCATAGGCAGCAACTGAGTATTACGAAAATACACTCATGCTCATAAATTAAGGATAATGACCGAACCAGGGATGCACTGGTGGCGGAATGCACTGGTATTGCTTTTTGAAACAGAAAACAATATTGTACTTTCACGTAAAAATTATCTCAACTTATTTTACTAAGACTTTTTTTTAAAGTCTATAGACTTTATTTTATTTAAAGTCTATAGACATTAAACAAAGGCTTTAAGTTAAAATAAAACGTATAAGTTCTATCTTAACATTTAAATTGAACTCTTTTATATTTTTTGTACTCTGATGCCGTAAATGCCTAGAAATTTTCAGCCCGTCGTTGTAATCGTTAGGAGTTTTACGTGGTTTCCTTCGAACCTTGCGTAAATACGGGTTAGGATCCTTCAGCTAGACCCTACGGAGGGCATCCCTCTTGGGCCTATATCCCTCGTGCAGATAATCGGCCGTCATAAACAACACACACACACACACGCCTAGAAATTTTATAAAGTTTCGTTGTAATTCCATAATAGATGCTAAGTTTAGATTAAATGTTTCAACTGTTAAAGTTTTTTGTGACTATTAAAATTGTTTGGTTTGATTCTAAACCCTTCTTCACTTTTATAGATATGTTATTAAAAAATTATAATTAAAAAATAACCATTGTATAAATCCCTCCACAGGAAAAGAATCCCTTGCTTTTGGATATCCATAGGCGAATCGGTACTCAAATAAGTCACTAAAAATCTAATTCATGAATGCATGAGTATTTGTCATATAAAAAAATAAATTTTGCTTCTTATCAATATAAACATCGAAATGAAAAATGATTTTTCATAACATTTGTCACGTAGCCAGCTGCTTGTGGCTGTGGACCATATTCTTGTAATCTTCTATAAGGCAAAATCAAACGTTCCGGTACGGAAAAATTTAAGGTTCACCTCTGGACCGGACCCCTTCGATTTTAGACGTTTTGCCGAAAATCTAGAGAAATGTTTGATGGTGTTATTTGGTGTTATTTATGACGGCCGATTATCTACATGAGAGATATAGGCCCGAGAGGGGTTCTTTCTAAGGGAACCTCCCGTATTTAAGCAAGGTTATCCAAGGTTCGAAGAAAACCATGGAAAACTCCGAACGATTAGGACGACGAGCGCGATTGTGTAGAAATGTTCGACGAATCATCCTTGAACTTCGGGAATGTAGAGAACTGAAAACTAATTTTACCTCATATTTTACCATGAAGATTTAGTCAAGACGGCAATTAGAGGGCCAACAATAAACTGAATAACAAATAATAACATCAGCAACCATCCTGTACTATAAAATGCTTTAAGTTGTACGTGACAGTAGAAAAAGACTATGGGGCTCCAATCGCAACGTCTGTATGCTTTTGTGTAAAAAATAGCACACATATTCGTGAAGATATAAACTTTCTATTTAAAAATTAAATTGTCTTCGTTTATAGCATGGAGACTTTTGAATAAAATTTAATGCTACTCTTTGAAAGATTAAAAAAAAAAAAAAAAGCAGCAGAAACGTTGTACTACAATTAGAAAGAGAATGCATTGAATATTTGATGAGGTATCAGCGTATAAAAAATGTTTTATATGCGAATGCGCAAACAAAATCAACCCTTTTTTTTTATATTCGTATAGGGCAATTTTTTAAAGAAAGACCAGTTGTATACCGTGAAATTTCTGAAAGATATCGAGAATATAGTGAGCTGAATGCCAGTTGCATTCTAAAAGTACCTGCATGATAAGGGATTTTCCTAAAACTGAAATTTAGCTCACTATATCGTCGATACTTTTTTGAATCTTTACAATATGACAATGTCCTTTTTATATAAGTTGCGCAATAAAGTTGATTGCCAAATTATGAAAAAAGTTTTCGATGTTGTTCGCGCATGCGCAAGTAAATTTATTTAATACAAATGCTCATATCTCATCAAATATTCAATATATTCATTTTCTAATTTCAGTTATTACCTTTTTACTGTATTTTATTAGATTGACAGAAAGCGACGTTAAGTTTGGCTGAAAACTCTGCATGCTATAACCGAAAAATTTTGATTTTTTTTACAAAACATTTATATCTTTACGAATATGCGTGTCATATTCTTACACAAATGCATACAAACATTGTACAGAACCCACAGCCACCCCATGGTCATTTGCTTCAGTGACACGCCATTTCGTATTTTTTATGTTGCAGGGCAATCACAAATGTTATTAATTTTATTCAAGTTATATTTCCTATTTGTCACCTTGACTAAATCATCATTGAAAAACATGAAGTAAAACATGTTTTTTACATTTCCAAAGTTAAAGGACGATTTGTCAAGCATTTGTGTAGATTTTCGACAAAACGTCTAACATTGAAATTTTCCAGTCGTTATCATTAATTTATGAGCATGAGTGAATTTGAAAAGAGTTTCATAACTTTTAAATAATTTGCATTTATTTAAAATTTTTTGAAGTACATAAATATAATGAAGTTAAACCTGGTTTTAACGGAGGGTGTAGTGACCACAGCATTTGCTCTTTACTACAGAGTTTTTTGTACAACCGAGTTTAAGATTTCATATAAGAATGCATAAAAAGGCACTGGCTTTAGGAAATCCTCTTCATAAGAAATCTTTTAGGATAATGTCCACTTCCGTTACCCTCATGTTACGCCCCAGGGTCGTTATGAACGAGTTTGACAGTAGTTCATGTTCTGTTGAACATACTTGATAAAATTTAAAGCTCATCTACTGTATTCAACTTTTCGTATTTTCTTAACATGTCGTGTATTAACTTAACAAAATTAAAACTAAAAGTACAGTTTCCTTAAACACTTGAACTGCTAAAACATTCCGGAAATTTCAGATGATAGGAAAACAATTTGGGATCGGCACGCAAGCAATACAATAAATCAATGAATGGCACGCGACTATGTGCTCTAAAACCAATTTATTTTACTACCACCGAGGCCGCCCACTGCGGGCACCCTAGGTGGCACTACTGATCATCAGATTTTAGCTAAAACGAAAAAATTATGCTCTTACCTTAGAAAACGAAAAGCACCCTCCTTGCGTAATAGCAGTTGCGGTTGTTAAATAACTAACCACCAAGACTAAATTTCTGTGTGGTCTATTTTTCTAATTTACCAACAAGAGGGGATGGAGAAGATTCATTAGCAGAGATGTAGCAAGGATTTGTTTCAAGGCATGAAAACTGAATTTTCACGCATGTGCAGGGCTGCAGACACACGTGCTATTTAAGTTTTATTTATTAACACATTCAGCTATTATAACCAATTATTTAAAATTTCAACCATTCTGTATTATAAAGGACACACGTGTACGTATGTAACGCTGACGTCATTTTGACGATGGCAACAGCAGGCGATTAAATTTAACTTTAACAGCAATTTATTTAAACTTCTAAACATCGTATATTTTTAATTTTTACACCGTCGAAAAGATTAAAAAAAAATGTACTTTCAAATGAAATTTCTTTGGAAACTGTATCGCAGTTTGTTTGAAAAATGTATCGCCATTTACTCAATTTCTATTGTTTTTAAAATAATGTTTAAGGATGATTTTTTAAAAAAAATCTCTCTATCGCGTGCAGACGATAACGAAAAATAAATCCGTTTGCATTTAAATTAATATAAATAGCTCAGTATTTGTTTCCAGCTTATATTCCATAACAAAATTAAAACATTCACCAATAAATAAATAAATGAATAAACAAAATATTGTACTTAAAAAACAAATTTAAGACATGTAATTAAACTATGCACTTATAAACCCACTTAAATGATCAGAATAAAAAATGATAGTAAATAGTGATCTTTCGCAATTTTTTCGGCTAACTCTTGGCTCAAGGCCAATATAAGACTGTCGTTTTTTATAAATTTCAAAACTTTATTTAAAAGTGCTATTTTTCATATAAGTATGATTTTTTGTATTGTTAGTGCGCATTCTAAAAAATATATTAGATCTAAAAACATCTATTATAGTTATCAATTAATAAATAAATATGCAAAATGTTTTGAACAGCCAAGATTGATTCGTCATTGTGAAACACGAAAAATGGGAGAAATTCTCATGAAAATGAGGATGCATTCATATATTTTAAACATCAATACGTGAAATTTGTAGACATGTTTATTGATGTGATGTGCAATCGAAAAGCTTTTTTCATTTTTCAGTAACTATATTGAGTTATACGTGATTGTTATCTCATGGTGACATTTGTTGAGCTGCCGCTTCCAGAAACCCTGTTCCAAACGCCAACTTTTCCATCATTTCTGATAGATTCTTTTCCCTTATTAAAAATGGAAAACGCTGTTAGATTTAATAGTTTCTGAATAACAGTATACTTGCTGATTTCCTGCGTCTAAGATTAAACATGACTTCAGAAATGTGTCCGATACAAAATCAGTAGTCGCTTTGGATTTAAGTACAGCCTTGAGCAATAAAATGTGCTAATTTTTATTACAAGCCACAAAGCGTGAAAATACGTATGTTTATATTTTTAAGACGTATTTTTTCATTTTAATTGCGTGAAATACGCTTGCAGAGTGGAGCAAAAATATAAGCAAAAATTCTTTTCATACGTTCTTTTCATAAGTTTAGAATAAATATTGCAGTAACCACTTTGCTTTTAATAGCGAAACACACTACATAAACAAACTTAATGGCAGCGTAAGTTTATTTTTGCAAAGATAGGAATTTTGTTATAAAGCTATAATTGCACTTAAAATGTTATAAAAATAGAAATCTGAAAGAGACTCCTAATTTCTAAGAAAACGTGGTATTATGCTTGTCTGAAAGGAGAAAAAAGAGGGTAAAGTTTGAAAACAAGGATACCCTTTAGAACCTGGAGTGATAAAAAGTTTTTAAGGGGACAGTTTACCTCAAAATTGGTCAAAAAGTCGATTTTTTCTTTTTAAATATTAAATGAAAACCTGTTTAATTGTGAATATTTTGACACCTCATTTTTACCCATACGGCAATTATATCGCGAGATATTGTAAATTTTGTTAATACACCTTGCGCAATTACCCACACAAAACTTTGGATTTTTCTCCATGTTCATATTTTCTTCACTTTCATGTTTTAAAAATGCGAAGGCTTTTTTGTATTTGAGATAGAGATTTAAACTTTTTTGTACATGTTCTTTATTATATATGTGATAAATCTGAACATGGAATTAGCCTTCGGGTTTTTTGTTATTAAAAAAAAGTATATGAAGATATGTTAGATTTCATCGTTTTACACAATATATATATACTATATATCATTAAAAAAATATTAAATGACTGATTAGATGTATCTAAAAATCCACGTGCGGTCTTGTGCAATACATATTTAAAAATCTTTAAAAAAAAAAAAAAACTGAGCAAAAATATCAATATTTAAAAAAGTAGTAGGGATTTTAGAAAATTAAAATTTTTAAACTTTAAAAATTTTTTAAATAAATATGCAGTTAATTTTTTTCTTCAATATGTGCTTTTAGTTTAACATTAGAATACAAAGGTTTACCATTTTAACCATATTTTTAAAAGTAAACAAAATTTTTGAAAAGGTAAACTGTCCCCTTAATACAGTCAACTCTGTGAAATCCGCACACTTAGGGACTGAGGGTTTTGTGGATTATACATTTTTGCGGATTATAGATCATCCCTTTGTTTACATTTTAATTTTTAAAGTTTGACTATAAATTAGGAGCACCTGCACAAAAATTACAGTTACAATGGGAAAGAAAAACATAATGCAACACTGGTTTAATATATTTAATAACTAAGTTAATTTAAAGAAAAATTCAATTATATGCAATACAAATTTTACTGATTATTCATTTTTTTAAACACTGACACAATACAATGGTAGTTTCAGTTTTGGTTTGTTTTACATTTTTTTCTGTAGTCTGTGAGCACTCATTACTTCTTGTTCCGAGATAAAATTTTGTTACTCAAGCAAATTTAAATATTTATATCCAATTTATGTTTAAATATTTATTCATTGGAAGATTGATAACTGAAAAAAAAATACCAAATTCAACTTTTTGAGTTTAACTGTTAATGCAAATTTTCATTGTTTACATTCCAATGTGTAGTGCGAATAACAGATGTTTGCGGATTATACATTGGCGGATTTCACAGAGTTTACTGTAGGATGAAGATAATAAAGGTTAGAATAAACGATAAGGAATGATGAGAATAATGAATAGGATAAAGGCTACATCATGATGAAAGAGCACTTTTCACGCTAGTAACCGTCGTCTTCTAGTTCAATTTGCAGCTTTTTATGGAAATTTCAGCCTGAAAATTGTTGCGAAGGTTAAAAATGGAAACATAATACTTTTCAGTCTTTCGAAGGATTACTGGTAGAATTTGTAAAAATATAGGTTATTTTGAATAGATACCCTTAAAATTACCAAACAAAAACTTTTTTTGGAGATCACGAAATTCAACCCTTTAATGTACCCTAAACTTCCTAGATTCAGTCATCATTATGGAATGGAAACTCATTATAGCTGTGGATTTATGGAACAATATGCCTCATGACGTATTGGAGTCTTTTTTCATTCGCGTGGAAAGAAGATTAAAAGATTGTATTTCCCGAAATGGTAAACAAAAACAAAACACGATCATCTATTTTGTAAATTTGAGTTTTTGGAACAAAATAATACAGGCTTTGTTACAATAAATATTTTCCTAACAAAGTTGTGTTTATTTAAATGTTTGCCAATTGATTTTGGATACATTTTATGCAAATTTAAACACAATATTACTCATATCTGATGCAGTTATCAATGTTTGGTTTTCACTGTAAGAAAATGAACATCTGGCAACATGTAGCGTACGACGTTATTAAATATTTTTTGAGGATCATGAAATTCAACCCTTTAATGTCTCCTAAACTTCCCAGATTTCCAATCCTACTAAAACTCAAGAAGCTAGCGATAAAACAATTTATTTCTGAAGAGGATTCAATCATTATTATGGAATAGAAACGCATAGTTTTGATGGATTTATGGAACAATATGTCCCATGATCTATTGCAGACATTTTTCATTGGCGTGAAAAGAAGATTAAAAGATTGTATTTCCCGAAATGGCGGAAAAAAATATCTATTTTGTAAATTTGAGTTTCTTAAACAAAAGAATTTAGACTTTGTTACAATAAATATTTTCCTAATCAAGTTATGTTTATTTATATGTTTGCCAATTGGTTTTGCATACACTTTATGCTAATTTAAACACAAGGTTACGAATTACCTAGATTTTGACTAACCGGAGTTTTCATTTATTCACGTATTTATTTATCAGGGTGTCAGAGAAGAAAGTTTGATTTATACAGCATTTTAAAAGCTCAGGATGCAACCATCAAGTTTACAAATGTTTTTACTTATTTCTTCTAGTAATTGTTAAAATCATGCGGTAAGCTGATTAGAGATGAGCATTGTTTATGACTTCATTATAGGACGTAAGATTAAGGGGCTACTTCAGTTACGCGAAAAGACCAGCTCGCTAATGCTAATCCTATGGAAGAAATTTATAAAGATATCTCGGTTGCATTTCAATATTTTAAGTGATATTCTTTTGCATTGAATAACTGAGATCGATCTATACACAGGCCATTTTTTACTTTTTTGATTTTGAGTGCAGATTTTTTTTTATGAAGATGCTTTCACTTTCAAAACCGGTTCCGAAAATGAAAGTGTCGTCATTGAAAATATCTGTAAACAAAATCGAAAAAATAAAATACGGCCTTTGTACAGATCGATCTCAGCTATCCAATGCAAAGAAAGACATTTAAAAGTATTGAAATGCAACCGAGATATCTTTATAAATTTCTTCCATAGGATTAGTATTAGCGAAGGGGTCTTTTCGCTTGACTGAAGTAGCCTCTTAAAACAAACTACGCTTTTGCTAAGCCGTAATTTTATGTGGTCAGGCATACTTTTTCATGTGGTCAGTCTTCAGAAGATTGTTTAGAGGTCAGAAGTCAGCGGAGGATATCCCTGACATTTTGTCACCGCCTCTTTATTTTGTTGAGACTCATTTCTTTTGTTGATGACCACAGAACCTTTAGAAAACAAAGGGCAGTGGAATGATTTACGTTTTTTTGTCGGGGATCGCTGAAATCCAGATATAAACACAGTCATAAGGGTGCGAGAACACCAGTTTGAATGTCTGAAAAAGATCATACTTTAGGAATTTTTGTAGATTTCAGTAACAACCCCACTAAAAATAATCTTAAGATTATCTGAAAAAATCTCCACTTTCTCCAGAAATTCTCCAGAAATCTGTAGAAATTTTGAAGATTTAGCTTTACCTTAAAAATATCTGCAGAATTTTTTAAGATTGTCTTAAAAATATCTGCAGAAATGGGCCAATTATATACCTACAGATTTTTGGGCCAATTTCCTACAGATTTTCTACAGATTTTTTTAGTGGGGAACGTAAAATTTGGGTTTTTTTTTTGCACTATATTATGTTTGGAGGGTGTTTATAATTTTTTTCATTAAAAAATTATACTTCTTTCTTGGCATCCATATAAACGAGTGTGTTCTAAAATTTTCATGGCATTTTGGTGCCTGATTTTTTGATAGACCTATTAGCAACGAATTGATTCCTTCAAATGCATAGAGACTTTTAGCATATCTCCTAAGGTATAATAATACAAGTTTACGTGGCATTTTTATATATTGAAATGATTTAAAAAAAGAAGTGATGAATAATTAAATTTTGTCGAATCAATAGATTTAGGAATTTTCACGTAGTGGTATATTAGTATTTTTATTTGTAATAGTACTTAATAAACGCATTTCAAAAGATCAAAATAGGAAAAATCATACCTTTATAAAAAAAAAAAAAATAATTTAAAATTTGACGTAATAATCTTCAAAACAAATTAGTTTTGACTTAAAAGCAAACTAAGCAATACTCTTTGCTTATATTTCACATTTTATATTTGATAAAATGCAAAATATATCCTGAAATGTGTTAACTTATGAGAAATCGTATAGTTTTTAGGCACGATGTCCTTATACATAAAGAGAGAGAGAGAGAGAGAGAAAGAAAAATCATAGAAAATCTTAGTTTAAGAAAGAAAAATGGAGACTATAAAATGTAAGCCAATTTTATTTTACTTATAAAGAAGGATGCCTAATGATTCAATAATTTCGAGCCAGTCTTTAGATTAATTAAATATCACATTTAGGACAACTTCCTTTTCCTTCGGGCATCATCTGAAACAATCTTAAAAATATTTGTAAGACAGTCGTTTTTAATTAGAATTCTACAGTTGTCGACAAGCACTTGTTCTTAATGTTGTGACAGCTTCCGCACAGTTGCAGAGCGGCTGATAGTTATCTGTAAGAAAATTCTTATATCAGCGAGTTTGAAGACCGATGTCTGAAGTGAAACTCACTCGAATTATCCTTGTATAACTTTATATAATTGTCTTCTCTCCTTATTTTGTATGAATGAAGGTGCGACTGTGTTACAATATAACAATTGTGAAATAAGCAACATTATTCTGGCACGCATTAAGGGTATTTCTGGCTATCACGATTCATGAAATAGTTTATAGGTTAGAACAAAAACAAGTTAAATGAGAAATACTATTGTCGTTTGAAAGAGGAATTTTTTCTCCATAATATCATAATTATGTCATCATGATTATGATACATCGGTCATGTAAGTCATCTGGAATCCGTGATTACATCGATCATAATTATATCGGATATCTTTCATGATTAATAACAAATTATATTTTCATAAAACAGGACAGCCTGCTATTTACCCGATTAAGGGGAAAGTGGACATTAAAAATTATTTTTCATTTTTTATGTTACAATGCTTCAAATGATGGAAAATAATTGAAATAATATACGATGAATTCAATTAATATACGATATAAAAAAAAAATAATTTACTGAAAACAAAAATAATTTTAAGGTTAGCTTGCTTAAAAAAATACTTTAAAATGCTGCGCGCGTTCCACTATTCAAAATATAGTCTCCATTTTTGTTTCGTCATTTTATTACTTAAAATGGCTTTATTAAAAAGAAAATTATGCATTCATTTTTTAATAAGGCAGACAGTTATTAAAAAAATAGCAATAATAATAATAATAAAAAACTCTCACGAAACTGAATTTTCATTAAAAATCAACATATTAATAAACATCATTACGTTTAATTATTAAATTTTATTATTAATTTTAGAACTATGGTGTATCAATACTTCTAAACAGATGCATATATTTGTTGTAGTATGTATCAAGATAGTTCCTCAGACAAATTGAGAATTTTGAACAAAAATTGATATGCAAGGAGCATTTAAAAAATGTATTGACTTCGAAAAACTTGTTTCGAGAAAAATGCATTTAGAACACATTATAATATGTTATTTTCATTACTTAACTTTAAGAAGTATGAAAACACGCTTTCTGCAAGTATATGTCAATATACTTATATTTTTAAAATTTGAATGAGAAATTTTAACACAAAAGCAAAAAATCATAATTCTGATTGATTATTGCTGATTTCAAAGTCCACCGCCTCCCCCTCTCCTTTAACACTTTGAGGTCTAAGCCCGAGTGTCTCTCGGGTTGCAGTTTTCAGTGAAGCGAATTAAGCCCGAGAGTTTCTCGGGGTCAACTTTTAACTATCTGAGCTATAAAAATATTTACTATATTCGTTGCTGTCTTTTCATATACAATCTACAAATATTTTATAAAAAAAAAAAAAAAAAAAAAAAAAAAAAATACGTGGCAGCACTAAAGAGAAGTAAGTATATGAAAATATTTACAATCAGAGATTAATCCGAACTTATTGTGAATCTTATGGTGTTGTTCTTTGTGCCTTGAAACGCACTACACAAAAGCACATTTTACTATACAGGGTGTCCGGTCTCAACGGTGTCCAATGGCTAATTCCTAAACCGTTAGTCATAGACATATAGTTCCAATTGGAAAAAATGCTTTAAATCAGATAAAGAAATATTTTAAAAGCGATTTGGGTCAATAAAAACATTTCTTAAAAAATTACGAAATTTAAATTTTTATACGGTCCCCCGGTCCTATAAGTTATATTTAGTAAAATTTTCCTATTACACTGACAAGTAAGACAAAAAAAGTCTCATTCATATGACACTAAAATTGTGCGAGTTATGAATCTTTAAAAATGCATGACTTATGCCACTTTTCTGCTCTGAAAACAAATGAGTTCGGCTTGGCTTTGAGGGGTCATATTCCAAGTGCTTAAAGTATTCGAAGATCTCATTTCATGTATATTTGCGCTTTGAAAAAAATCGTACAAGTATTACGTTTAAGTTAACATTTATTAAGTTTCAGATTGGCTGAAATAACGTATGTTTTATTTTGTCAGGATTTGAGACTGTTTCTTTTATGATTTCTTTTAACAAATATTATGTTATTTTTATAAGTTTTTATGTTACTTCAACGATCTTATGTATGTTTTTCCAGTTCATAATTTGCATTCGAACTTTAACCCACTTTCAAATATCCAAACGAGATTACATTTTACATACTGGCACAAATCCGATAACAATCTAATATTATTATGATTTTCGGTGGTTACCATTTATACTTATTTTATAGGATAACACAAAAAATTTCGTATAGATTACCGCCAAGACGCTTATGAAAAAGTTTTAGATTAGATAATACAAGACGGAGATTGTTGGGTTTTTTAACTTTTATGCATTTTTTAGCACTGAATCCGAAAATTGCCTTAATTTTTAACCATCATGTCAGGATATTTCGCAAATCATAAATTGTCGAATTTAAAGAATAACAAAAATCGGATACTATAAAGTTGAGAAGATGGTTGTATTTTTTAACTTTTGATAATTGATTTTTACGTACTTTTTAGCACTAAATCTAGAAATGACTTATTTTAACCATCACGTTAGAATTTTTTTGCAAATGTGTAAGTTAAAATATAGCGAAAATCTCATACTATAAAACATATGTAAAACTTTTTTTATTTTATTTCATTCAATAATTTATTCGATATTTTTGCTTATCTTGGGATTCTTACAGCTGGGTGGTGTGATGAGATGGGGGAGGAGATTAAATTTTAACTTTGACCTTTTGAACTTTGAAATTTACAATTTGCGAAAAATCTTGATGTGATGGCTAAAAATGAAGGTCGTTTCCGGATTCAGCGGTACAGAATACATAAGAATCAATTATCAGAAGCTAAAAAAATGAAATAACCCAACTTTTGCAGGCTAGTGTAATCTAATAATATTTTAAAATACGTATCATTTTGTAAAGAATTGAGGCTGTTAATTTAGCATCATTTTATTTAACAAAAATTCTGTTTTTTTCTTTCTTCCTAAATGTGTATTACAAATTGTATATTTTGCATTAATATGTGAGAATGACTAAAGATTTCAAATTTATATTGCAATGTTAATTTTACTCTCAACCATTTTTTAATATATCTGACGAAATTATATTTCGACTAAATTTATGAATGACCCCCAATTTGCAGCAAAAAATATGCTCCAACTTTAAACAGGTATTACTCGGTCAATTTTAATCGTAGAACAACGGGACTTTTTTGCATTACTTGTCAGTGTAAAAGGAAAATTTTACTAAATATAACTCATAGGACCGGGGGACCGTATAAAAATTTAAATTTCGTAATTTTTTAAGAAATGTTTTTATTGACCCAAATCGCTTTTAAAATATTTCTTTACCTGATTTAAAACATTTTTGTAATTGGAACTATATGTCTATGACTAACGGTTTAGGAATTAGCCATTGGACACCGTTGAGACCGGACACCCTGTATAATGTCTGAATGCAAATGAAACTAATTTTCAGATATTTTTACAACATTTGGATAAGGTTTTATTCAAGTCTATGTAAAATTTTATGTTAAAAATGATGTTTTCTTATGCGGAACTTTTTTTTTTAATATAAAACATGCTGTTTTCAATAATTTCTTATTAAATATTAATTTTTAGTACATTTCAATAGTTCCTTGTTTATGGATAAAAACAGTTTGAAGTTTATAATTAAAAAATATTAAAATACATATATTCCAAGTATTTTTAGAAACATCATGAAAAGTACCAAATACCCTCAGTCCAGAGGAAAATATGCGGTTTAAATAGCTCAGGCCTCAAAGTGTTAAAAGGTATTTTTAATTTAAGTATTTTTTTAAAAGGATTTTTGTAATTTTGTAACGTCAAATGTATCTGACGGTGCTTCATTTTCCCATAATTCGTAACTCATTGGTTTTGCTCTTACTTAATAGCATGCTATGGTACAAACACGAACGCTAGTCTCATGAGTGAATACTATTTATCTTTTTCCTATATCTTTCACTTTATTATTCAGATAGATCTAGGCTTTATAGTGTCGTCGTCTTCATTAATATCTTCTACAGCGTGAAATTAATAAATTTTGGTGAATTGATGCGTAACTGACACTCTTTCATGTCATAATTGAGGTTCCGATTTTCAAAATTCTTGTCTTTTTCTGTTTGGGAATGAGTCATACATTTAATGGGTTACATCCGTTCTCAAATTTCAAAAAATCGATTTTTTGTCTTTGCCGGAAATTAAATCCTTATAGTGAGTACAATTATGGGCAAAAATATTTAAAGTGATATCTCAATTATTATGAAAGATATGGGCAAAAATGTGAGCACACACATGATCAAAATATATTGAATCCTAAAACTTTAAACGCGATTTTCTGGAAACTACATTTTTCAACATGAGCAGCATGATAACTTGAACAATTTTTAACATTTTTGGATAAAATTTGCACTTATCTACGCATAATTAAATTTTCTATGGGCCATCGTGCCATTTCTCGAAAATTTTATTTATTTTTTTTTTATAATTTTCCAATAAGTTTAAAGGTCAAAAGTTTCAAAGAAATATGATTTTTTTTTCAAAATAGCGCAAATTTCTTATTTTTCAAAAATTCAAAAATTTGAGCCAATGGCCCTTAGCTACAACCTTATTTTACAAGAAAAAAACTGAGATTTTAATATTTTTTTTCTACAGGAAGTTAGGATGCTGACCATCGAGCCCGGATATTTTGGTACAGGTCAACGCAGCTGCAGGTTTCGTAATGTGTGACCAAATTTAACAACAAGAAATATTTTCAAATGCTTGAAGCTATAGAAAACAACATAGAATTATTAGTTTTTCAATTAATTTTACTCCCCTCCTAACAAAAAATTTCCAATATATGTCAGTTTTTCGCCGCCGAGTAAGTATGTATAACCCCTTAAGAAACATGCATTAATAAACATTTTATGAGAAATCACCCCTGTATCCAGGATTACCCGGAAAATACTACAATTTAATTTTGAATACCACTATTTGCGTATAGTAATAGTAGCCTTATTTATTTGCAGAATTTTTGCAATAAAATAAGACGAATGGTACTGTACTAAAACAGTGGTATTCAAAATTAAATTGTAGTGCTTCCGTGGTTCAAAAACTGAAATTCCATAACAGAGTTTTAAATCATATCATAATGACATTACGCCAGTGTACAATCGGCCAGTTAGAGAAAAAAAAAAAAAAAACATTTTTTACAGACAAATACATTTTTATAGTTTTAACTATTTATAGCTAAACTGTCCAAGAGAAAACTGAAAATAACCATTCGATTGAGAATTATATTTTCTTTACATTTACATTAAAAAAGCATTAACCCTCCAGCCGCAGGAAACGCTATTTTCGCGTTTCAGTGGGCTACTTTTTAAAAATTCAGATTGCTTGATTCCCACCACTTTTTTAAAAGTGTATGATTCGGCTTATTCTCGCATTATTTAATCTGGAATTAAATAGACTATTTTCGACTTCAAAAAAGTGGTGGGAATGAAACAATCTTAATCTAAAAAAGTAACCCACAGAAAAAGTCGCCTGAGGCTGGAGGGTAAACAACCGTATTCTCCATATTGAAATAGTAACAAATTTTAAAATGTTTATTGCTGAACATAAGTCTCTTAGTAAAAATTAATTTGAAGACGTATCAAAGTAACTTTTTTCATATTTTTTTCTTAATTTTCATATATTTCACTGAGAAAACCAGCAATTATTTTAAAATTACCCTGTTTCCTCGTTAGAGCAATCTTGTTTAAGACGCTTGTAATTGATTCAATAAATGAGCTGTATCTAATGAACCGTATTATTTAGTCGAACTCTATGATAACAAGCACAAAGTGACCACAGCACTTGTTCTTTATAAGTTCTCGCTAAAAACAATATTAATCTTTGGCTTATTTTGAATGTTCTACAGTTGAATAAGGCAAAGATTAATATTCGGTAATTGTGGCAATAAAGTGCTTATAAAAGAAAAGACTGTTCTGAAAAATAACATGCAGCACTCCCAAAATGACAGTCAGGAGTCGCTGCTGAAAAAAAGAAAAATTATCTCAATAAAGTCAATAATTTCGTTAATTGCTTACTTAACGACTACTTATTTTACTTTCAGACACACTAGAATAACCTTTCTTTTGTTCTGGTCAAAAATATCTCTATAGACATGAGTGGTAAAGCGAATTATTTTGAATATAACTGTTATCTAAGGGTTAACCGCGTCAAAATCGATCAACCATAATATTCGAACAAATAAACAATTCAAAACCGAATCTCATCTTTCACCTCCCGCTGATACCTTTAGCATTAACATGTCTAATAGAGAAGTGCACTGAAGAAAAGTTTGGAGCCCCTCCTTTGGTGGTCCCAGGTCGTTAGCAAAAAAAAGGGGCCCCCCGTTGCTCTCTTTTCTTGAAAGGGCCTCCCGCTGAGGTGACTTTTGGAAATTAATAAACTACACACGAGCCAGCTCATATAACTAACCCACCCTTTCTGCTGGACACAGCGGCTAGAAACTAAAGGACTTCACAGGGTTTAATAAGGCTGCCCAGCCCTTAAAGTAGTTTATTAAATGTAACTGAGCCAACTTTAATAGATTCTTTAAAACAATTAGTATTCAATGAACCAAATACATTTCAACCTTTATAGTTTTATTTTCTGAAGAATGGCAATTGTGAAGTAATGAAGAAAACGAAATGTGGGACTTGGCTACATGCTTTCTTTAATTTGAAAACTCCGAATGATTCCGTGGGAAAGTTTTCTAATGCTGAGATATTAAGGCTCTTTATCAGTCAGGCTAGAAATTTCCCTCTCTAAGGCTAAACCCATGGGCTTGGGATGCATCCGTGTTTTTCAAATTTCTCCTTATAAAAAAGAAAAAAAAATTCTGTTTTCTGCAAGCTCTTCTTGAAGATTTTTTTTTTTTTTTAACTCAACAAAATATTTTAAAAATGCATTTTCAGCTTTATTTAAAGTGTTAAAATCTTACTTACAACTCGACTGCTTCACTTAGATTTTAACACTTAAAATATAAAATTAAATATATATTTTACAAACATTTTGCCCGCCCGCCCCCTTCCACCCCCCCCCCCCCCCCAAAAAAAAAAGAAAAAGGAAAAAAAGAAAAAGGAAAAAAATAAAAGAAAAGATTCTTCATGAAGAGCATACAGAAACAGAAGGTAAAAATTTTAATTTTCCGAGGAGAAATTTAAAAAATACGGATGCATTCCAAACCCATAGGTTTAGCATTAGTGGGGGTGAATTTGCGTCCTTGGTAATAACAAGCCTTAAAGCCATTTTCAAATTCTAACAAGGAAGGTCTCCATACTGGGCATACTCAGAATATGTTGAAAAAAATGCTAGTGAAAGTACTCATGTATGTAATAAAGGATCAGTTAAAATTAGCGGCGGAATTACAGTATAAAATCTGTAAAAAAAATAACATACTTTCGCATATTTGGCGTGAAAAGACGAAAGCGGCACGCAATTTGGCGAGCAGCACTTTTCCTCGCCAAAAGCAAAAGATTTTAATGAATCTGAAAATTGTTTGTTAATTCATTTTGAGAATATGCGGTATTTAATGAATTTAAACGTAAACCATGAAAGAATTTATTATTATTATTATTATTAGATTTTGTATTATACTTGTTGCTTGTTGCCGATTTGAACGAAATTTTGCCATTGTTTTATTCCCCAATCCACAATTTTTTTTAATTTAAACGGCTTTATCGATTATAAAAATAACTTTTAATGCCAGATGAATAATGCTGCCGTAATACATTTCCATACCGAAGAAGTTGTTTCCACGGCAACAAAGTTGAATCAACAGTTCTCGATGGGGCATATTTTTGAGTTTGGAACAATTTTAATCAATTTAAATTTTGTTTTAAATCGTAAAATATGATAGTTAAAATTCGTTATAAGTACATATAAATATATATGACAAAACTATAGTTAAAACAAACTAAAAATGACAAAGCTAAAGTTAATTAAATTAAACTTATTTAAACAAATTCAACATAAAAAGTTTTTTCCTTAAAGAGTATTCGACAAGCGTATTTTTTTAACTTAATTTCTTCGCCAAACGGTGAAAAGTCGCCAAATAAGCGAAATTTTCATTATTTTTTTACGGACGTTCTACCGAGGTTCCGCCAAAAAATTTTTAATAAACACATATACCCATGGGAGAAGAACATTCTGTATTTTTTTCAGATTTTTCTGAGTATGTCCGTATGGAGACCTTCCTTGTAAGTGCTACTTTCCGACACATTCCTGAATTGATTTTTATTCCTTAGCGCATGAAATTGGCAGGTGGTGTTCTAATTCAGAAATTATGAAATGGAATTGAGTTTTTTATTTTTGATAAAGGCAGAGGATCTTTCGGGAAATGCTGTCAAATTTGGAGTTTTGAAATGAATTTCCGAACTCGACAGCCCTATAAAGGTCGCCATAAGACAAAAATTGCTTATAACGCAAGATGTAATCCATTTATTGAAAATTGAAAAATGCCGTTCGATTCCGAAATTGATAGTATGCTGAATACCAGGTATAATAAATTTCGTCATACGTAGTTTATGTTATTTTTAATTACAAGTGAATTATTAAATTACATGTAATGAAAGGAGATGAAATAAAGGTTCATTTAAATTATACAAGCAGAAATAAGGTTCGAAGTAAACAATCTCCATACTCACAGTAGCTATTAGCGACTCAAAAAGTCAGATGCTTGGAATATTGCAGTCTGAACTTAAAATGAAGAAGTGTACGCGCACGCATGTCCTGGTATTTTAAATAGAAGAGTTCACGACGTACGCAGGTACGTCGTGGTGCTTAAATGCTGTTCTTAACTGTTCTGCTCAACGAGCGCAAAACGTTCTGACACATTTACAAATTCATTTTTTAAAGGAAAGATATAAAATTGGAAAGCCTGGCCATGGAAGCGATTTGGAATTGAACTGATTTTTCCATTTTTTGATCAACCAATTACCCATTGAGTTATAAGCAATTTCTATCATGTGACAAACCCGTTTTTCGCCCGCTCTTGAGTGATTTTCCTACTTTTGCGCGGAAATTCGGTTCAAAACGTCCATTTTGACACTATTTTCTGAAAGATCTATTGGGTTTGCAAAAAAATGGAAAAAAACAGCTCGATGACATAGTTTCTGAACACCAACACCAACTAGTTTCATGCATTTTCGAACAAAAATAAATTAAAACTTATGTCAGGAAGTTGCCCTTTTTGATTTAAGAACAGTCTTAAGGGGTTAAGTTTAAAAATGAGTCCGCGAATCTGAAAGAGAGTTTTGCGTTGTTCAGCAGGGAAATATATATTGTGAGAACAAACGCTCTTAATTAAAAAACTCTGAATAATTCTGTAGGAAAAGTTTGAAATGCTGAGATTTTAACGCAGCATTACATCAAACTCTTCAAATACAAAAGAAAAGACAAAATTTTTATTTATTTACTTTTAGGAAATTTTTACTTATTAGTTGAGTAGTTAAACTTTTGTTATAATATTGTGTTACAAAGTCAAATGACTAATTTGTTTATTAAAAGTTACAATTTTTGTGGAGTGATATACACTGGCATCCAAAATTAAGGACCAATCACAAAATGCTAATTTTCAAGTACGCGAATACTCAAAATGAAATAATATAATTCAAATAATTACTATCTCTATAGCACAGCTAGTCCATATAACATCTCATTCATGTCACACATGGTCACAAGTGTCACAGTCACTACGGTGAAGCAAAAAATGGGAAATTCCATACATCTCATTATGAGTCTCAAATGATCACTATATGTGATTCTACTGAGACGTCACTGTGACTACTGCTTTGTGACGAGTCACCATGTGACTTTACAAGGTAGTTACATTGTGACTCTCATGTGACTGCCATCTACAGACTCAATTTCAAAGTTATCGTGAACGCTGCATTGTGATAAGTTACCAAATAATGTCACATTAAAGTCACATGATGACTTTCAGGTGACAAAGAGACTACTGTGAAGTCACCGTCGTGCTCTTTTGTGAACAGTCACCATGTGACTGTAATGTGATATTGTTTGGTGACTTATCATAATGCAACGTTCATGATGACTTTGAAATTGAGTCTAAAAATGACAGTCACATGAGAGTCAGAATGTAAATACATTGTAAAGTCACCTGGTGACTCGTCACAAAGTAGCAGGCACATTGACGTCTCAGTGGAGTCACATATAGTGATCATTTGAGACTCATAATGAGACGTGTGGAATTTCCTATTTTTTGTTTCACCGTAGTGACTGTGACACTTGTGACCATGCGTGACATGAATGAGATGCTACATGGACTAGCTGTGCTGTAGGGATAATAATTATTTGAATTATATTATTTCCTTTTGAGTATTCGCTTACTTAAAAATTAGCATTTTGTGACTGGTCCTTAATTTTGGACATCAGTGTATGTAACTTTAACTATATATATATCAATAAAACTAGAGGTATTAGGAATCTTAAATTTTTGTTAATCCTGATAAAAAAAAAAAAAAAAAAAAAAAAAAAAAAACGCTTGCATCTTTCATATAATAATATTGGTCAAGAAATTTGAATTTTTTTTCTTTCACAAAACCGAAATTAGTTGTTTCTTATGCGGCTTTTTGTGCTGCTTCCGAATCTAGTTTTAGATTTACTCCAGCAGGTCTTGTTTTTGAAATATTTGCATACTTCGATTTATGCAAATTTAATACATTCTGTAAAATTATATGCAAATTTAAGGCATAAAGCCTTATCAAACTGGCTTTTTTTGTTTTATTTTAGGATTACTGTCTAGTTTATTTTACAAAAAGTTGTTTCAGAGATTATACTGACAAGTGATCGAGAAATATTGTGCCTAATTTGATATTTTGCATGTTTTTCTAATAATTTTTCTTGATTTCCAAATATTTCTGCCACACGAGTATACTAAGTGTAAGCTAATATGTTTCTAAACCAGTTCTTTGCGCTGATTTCAAATCTAGTTCCTGTTTTCTTCTATCACGTCTAGTTTTTGAAAAAGTGAAATTTTATTTTTTATTCAAAAAGCCAGAAATTGCTTTTTTATTTTAATTTTTTGTCTGACAAATCAGAACCGAACCGTAAAATATATTTTAGTATAAATTGGTTAATTATTATGAAATTAAATGTGTAAATATTGGATTGAATTTGCTCTATTAATTTCAGCGTAATTTAATAACTGTGTTGTGATTGGTGTAACTACTATTATTTTAAGAGAAAGATGTTTTATTTTTAGGGTTCCGTACTTAAAAAGTAAAAACGGAACCATTATAAGATCACTCCTGTGTCTGTCTGTCCGTCTGTCACAGCCATTTTACTTGCAAACTATGGAACATGGAAAGTTCAAATTGTGGAAAGTAATAAAAACTATTGACCCACATATTTACAGATTATTAAACATTCACAAAAATATTTAGGAAAGATGTAGAGGATGTAATGAAATTACTTGAAAAAAAATCTTTTCTTCGTATATCGTGTGGGGTATCGTGTGAATGCTTTCGTACACTGTAAAAAAATTCAGAACCGTTACAGTCTATAGCGTAAACGTTTCCAAAAATGTAGTGTAAACTATTGATTTTCTTGAGTTACTCAAAAAATCGGAATCATTACTCTCATTTCTGTGTAAAGTATTTGAAGCGAATAGATTGTAAAAAAAATCATAAACGTTACAGTCCATAGCGGAAATGTTTCCCAAAATGTAGTGTAAACTATGAATTCTCTTTGGGTAACTTATTAAATCGGAAATATTACTCTCATTTTCGTGTAAAGTATTTGAATGCGAATATTCGGATTTTCTGCACATGTCCAATACGTTCTACAAACGTCATGATCACGTGGCTTTTATTGTTCTGTGGTTGAAAGTAATGAAGAGACGTAACGGATATTTTGAAGAAAGTAAGCATTTATGTTTTATATTTTTTTTTATTTAAGAAAGTAATACGCTTTTTTAAAAGAATTAATATTATTCGATTGAATTTTATTGAATAATAATATTAGAGTTACTGTTTATAGTTTGTTGCAGATACAAAGTTAAATAACTCGTTCGAAATATATAGTCTTGTCCTTGAATCTATGATAGATATAAGACTAGATATTTGATTAACTAATAATAACAGGATTCGTACGCATCAAGGGATCTTATGTGTTTTCGCACCAGAAATTACGTAAAGTGAGTGCTGCTTGGTATATCTGTAGGTGAAGATAGATTTTTTTCCCTTTAAATATAGCGAATATTACTTTACGAAAACTCTTGTAAAAAAGTCATTGAAGCGTACGAACCCTGAATACTAGTGTTAGTGAAGTACACACTGCAAATAGAGGCGTCTTAAATTCAGACACATATGTGACTGAAAAAGTAATTCAAACACTTAAGTGTCTGAATGAGAAATTTCAGACATCATAGATGTCTAAATTTAAGACACATAAGTGTCTTACTATGATCATGGTATAAATGAACTCAGAAAAATGTCTGAATAATAGTGACATGTCTGAAATTAAGACATTTAGAAATTCAGACACTTAAGCGTCTGAATGCGATACAATTGTATCATATATGTGATGACTGTACGTACTATTGTATTGCAATATGTATACCAATACCATCAGAAAATATTTCCGAATGGATGAAAGCTGTTTAAAATACTCTTTCATCCACTTAATTTAGTATTACTTTATAAAAGAAGTAATCGTGGGACAATTGTAAAAGTTCGCGTAAGGTTTGCGGCTAAGTTATTTTTGGCGCAATAAATAATTAAATATTTGCTTTTCATAATATAAAGTGTTTCAAAAATTACTTGTTATCATAGGCGTACACAGGAAATGCCTGGATTCCACTGCCTAGTCCGCTTTTCTAAAATGCAGAATGTAAACACGAAGCTAAACTAAGAATATTTTGTCATAACTCCTCCTCGTGTGAAAAATGTTTAAGGGCAAATCCAAAAGGGCAAATTTCTGACACAAGTTTTAATTTATTGTTGTTCGAAAATGCATTAGCTGGTGTTGTTGTTCAGAAACTATGTAATTGAGCTGTTTTTTCCATTTTTTTGCAAACGCATTAGATCTTTCAGAAAATAGTGTCAAAGTGGGCGTTTTGAGCCGAATTTCCGAGCGAAGGAAGAAAGAGCACTCAAGAGCGTGCGAAAAACGTGTTTGTCACGTGATCAAAATCTCTTATAACTCAGTAGGTAATTGATTGATCAAAAAATGGAAAACACAGTTCAATTCGAAATCGCTTCCATGGCTAGGCTTTACAATTTTATACCTTTCCGTTAAAAAATGAATTTGTGAATGTGTAAAAACGTTTTGCACTTGTTGAGCAGAGCAGTTAAGAACAGCCTTAAAGATATCAACATAATAAGAAATACAAAAATTAAGAAATATTAATCGTTCAATGGAAAACTGGATTTTTTCTCTCCTGTTTCTTTTTTTTTTTTCTTCAAAAGGGATTTTTTTTTCTGAATTTCCCTTCCCCATCTAAGATACATTTGAAATATATGAACACCAAAAGGAGAACAGAATTAAAACTGTCTTCTACAAAAAAGTTTATGGTGGTGTGTGTGTTGGGGGGGGGGGGGGGGGGCTCCTCTGAAGAAAAATTCTTAGCAACATTTTCTCTTAGCGTTTAATTAATATATTGCTATTTGGAAGACAAAAAAGTATATTTTTTAAATGATTAGACATAACGAAAATTTAATTAATTAAATTTCAGGGAGGGACAATGTACCTCCACCGCCCTCCTCATCAAAATTCAATATGTTATTTGCTAGTTTTACTACAAAATCTTTATTTAAAGTATGTTTTCTATATGTCTGAAAATAGAAAAACTGCAAACATCGCACTCAAATAAATGTAGCATGTTAAGAAAAATAACTAAATAGATAAAATAAAACGTTTCTGATTTCTTCTAATTCAATGATCTACTTCTCGCTGATAAAAAATTTTATTACTCATCAAGCCCATTATAACGGTTTGTAAACCGCAGACTGGATAAACCACTGCACAGAAAATTAAAATGATGACTTCGCATATTTCGCTTTGTTAGAAGTCCATTGGCGATTGGCGCGTTAAAACGGAATATTCTTTCAGTCAGTTATTTTCTTGTTTAACAAAGGCTCCCGAGATTTTTTATGTGTAAAATTCCGTAAATGCATATTGTGACTGTGTATTCTACATAGATCTATATACAGCTACATAGCTATTAAGTAAATTTTTGGAATTTCGATATTTGTTCCTCAGAGATTCTAGTATAAGAAAGTATGTATGAAAAATAAGCTGATACAAAATGGATTGAATTTAACTTATAGAGTAGTAGGTACATATGCCTACGCAGCTGTAAAATGCATTTTTTAGAATTTCGATATTTGTTCTTCAGAGGTTGTAGTATAAGAAAGTACGTGTGAAACAACAAAGTGGATTGAATTCAAGTTGTGGAATATGCGTTTTATGTTGTTATAAAAATAATATATTTTTTAATAGTGTGATTCTATCATCTACATAGATCTATACGCAGCTATAAAGTGCCATTTTTTGGCATTTTAATATTTGTTCTTCAGAGACTGAAGAATAATTGTGAAATATCAGCAAACAGATGTTGAGTAAGAATTAATCTGTGCAGTAAATTTAAATTATATTCTTATAAAAATATGTGTGGGAATAATGACAAAAAAATTTCTTCTATATGTTTTTCAATTTTCAACATCATTCTGAATATTTAGTAAAATACATAAGAAAGTGTGTTTGTATTAAACGGATTTACTTTATTAGATTTAAGGAAAATAAAAAGGTAAGGATGCTATTATTTACAACAATATATTTTTATTTCGAAATAGAACTTTTTCTTGAACAATATTACTTACGTAATATTAATTATTTAATTTACTTTTTTAAGAATATATGTATTTATCATATTTGTATCTTTTTATATACAATAAATATTTTTCAGTGTTACAGTGTTTTTTATGATTTTTAACAAATTTATATCATTTTCAGGATTAATTAACTAACTTGCTTAATAATTCTTAAAGCTTCCGCTTTATAAAAAATTTTTTTATATCAAATAATCCCATCATTTGTTTAAATAAGCATTAAAAGTTATTGCTTGTGTACATTGACACCCAACTTTTTCAACCTTTTTCGTGTTATATTTTTTGTCCAAAAAAGCAGTTGCTGCACTATATATTTTTCTTGTGAATACAACTTATTAATCAGACTGTAAAAATGTCAGTGAATATTACATAAAAAATCGCTTAGTATAATCTCTCTATAGAAAATAAAGCAAAATCGCAAAATTCTCGAATCTTTTCCTGAAAAAGAAATACTCAGTTTTGGTTGAGAAGCTTTTTTTTTTTCACTTTGGTCTGTTACTAAATTTAATTAATATATAAAATAATTCAATCAATTTAATCAATGGGTTTTATCAATATGTTTAATTCCTTATAATACTTTCTTTCACGGTTAAAACAACATTTTATTTACCTGAATTTTAATTAAATTGTCTTTTTGCTGTGTAGAACATATATAATAACTCAATATTTGACCCCTTGAGGGGCAATCGATTGTATTCCTGTAATGTTGAATTCAAACCGGAATCTTTGAAATAATTAGTTTCAAAATATGGAACAGCAATTTTACAACTTTTTTCCATCAAAGTTACAAAAATAAAATTTATTTAAAAGTTTCCGGTGCGAATCTTGATTAAACTTAGGTGGGATAAAATATATCCCACCGCCCCTCAAGGGGTTAATATTAGATGAAAATTGTAAAATAATCAAACACTTATTTTGATTAATTTTTGTATTATACAGGGTGATTCAGCTCGTCGGTGACAAACTTTAAGGATCGATAGAGCACACCTAGACGAACATTTTTGAATAGGGAATGTAGGGTCCCTGACGCGATGGTAAGGCGCTAGGCGCTTTCGAAAATTTGGGTGCCGAAATTCGAAACGTCATAAAAACTAGGGAAATGGTTAGATTTTCTTGCTTGTTGCGTCGAAATGATTCTGTTTGTTTAGACTTTCTTCAGTACCAATTTGATAAGCGTATCTCTTAAAACATGGATAGGGGGCGCTGCAGACTTTGGAGAGCTAGACAACAACTTTAAGCCCGTTATTTTGATAATTTAACACATGCTCGCCAAAGTTTATACTCTAACTTAAAGTTTGAACCCAAAAGTAGAGCCCTGCAAAAAGCGTAAGAGCCGGAATAAAATGTCAAAGTACAGGGTGGTCGAAACTCGAAGGCTCCTAAGAGATAAATAAACAGATTTCTTGACTTATGGCATGCATTTTCATGATTCTGTTTGCTGGGGCTCTCTGAAACTCAGTTGAACGGTACAAAAAGAAACATCGATAGGGGGCGCTTTGGGCAAAAAACATAATTCGTTGACATTTCGGACGCTAACTGGAAACGGGGCGCTACGATCAGTTAGTAATAATGAAAACACATTTTCTACCTCTGCTCAACACTTCTGAATAAATTTAGACCAAAAACATCAATGATACTGGAAATTTATTTACAAAAAATAACACTACAGAAGATGCTCGAAATTTCGACCTTGGGCCATGATGCAGGCTTCGCACCTCCGTCGCATTGAGGAGTGTGTGTTTCCAACAATGCCAGGAGTATCTCTGATCTGCCCTGCAGCTGCCACAATGCGCGCCACAAGTTCTTCAGCACTGCTGACAGGTGTATGGTATACCTCGGCCTTCAGGTAACCCCAAAGGAAGAAATCCAAGCAGGTGAGGTCTGGTGATCGGGCAGGCCAGTGAACTGGACCCCCACGCCCGATCCACCGCTGGCCATACCTTGCGTTTAGATGGAGACGCACGTCGTTCGTGTAATGGGCCGGAGCTCCATCGTGCTGGAACCACATCTGGCGACGCGAACCTTCGGGTACGTGCGCCTCATCCAGAAGCTGCGGCAGCACTTGATCCAGGAAAATCAGGTAATTTCCACCTGTCAGCCGTTCAGGTAACAAATAAGGGCCAATGAGGCAATCCCCCAGAATGCCGGCCCACACATTTACTGAGAAACGCTCCTGGGCTGCTCGGCTTCTGGTTTCATGTGGATTTTCATCACACCACACATGACTGTTGTGGGCGTTCCACATTCCCTCCCGGCTGAAGGTGGACTCGTCCGTAAACAAAATGCTGTTTACAAAACGGGGATCCCTGGATCTCATCGCCAAGTACCATCTTGAGAATTCCACTCGAGGGCCAAAATCCTGCTCTCTGAGCAACTGCACCCGCTGGATGTGGTAGGGGTGCAGATTCCGGGAACGTAAGATGCGCCACGCAGTTGCTTGCGAAATGCCAACATGTCTGGCGATATCTCTCGTGCTAAGACCTGGGTTGTCCTCAACCAGGTTAAGCACAGCCTCTTCGTTGTCGGGGGTGCTCACTGATCGCCCCCGTTCAGGCCTGCCTCCGTCGAAAGATCCCGTTGTGGACAACCTCTGGTGTACTCGAGCGAAGAAGGCATGGCAGGGGATTTGCCTGTTGGGGTAACGCTCGGCGTACAACCGCTGAGCGGCTCGTCCATTACAACCAGCAGCGCCATACGCCAAATGCATGTCAGCCAATTCAGAGTTTGTGTACCGTTCCATCCTACTACCGATCTGCAGACAAGTAACCCGAAGCTTAAGTAGGTACCGCACGTTCAAAAGACGTGTCTGCGCATACAACTACGTCATCTCGCGTTGTCGTCTACGCATTACGTATCTTTTGCATATCGATATGGTACGATATCTTTTGCATAAATCAGCAAAAAGCACCTTATGTAAATTTTATTGCGCGCATTGTGCATGATTGAAACCAGCTATGTTTGTTAAAAAAAAAAAAAAAAAAAAAAAAAAAAAAACTGCAGTTTTAATAGCTTCTTATGATAAGTAAATTACTCTCTTGTTTTGTTTCTAACTGATCGTAGCGCCCCGTTTCCAGTTAGCGTCCGAAATGTCAACGAATTATGTTTTTTGCCCAAAGCGCCCCCTATCGATGTTTCTTTTTGTACCGTTCAACTGAGTTTCAGAGAGCCCCAGCAAACAGAATCATGAAAATGCATGCCATAAGTCAAGAAATCTGTTTGTTTATCTCCTAGGAGCCTTCGAGTTTCGACCACCCTGTACTTTGACATTTTATTCCGGCTCTTACGCTTTTTGCAGGGCTCTACTTTTGGGTTCAAACTTTAAGTTAGAGTATAAACTTTGGCGAGCATGTGTTAAATTATCAAAATAACGGGCTTAAAGTTGTTGTCTAGCTCTCCAAAGTCTGCAGCGCCCCCTATCCATGTTTTAAGAGATACGCTTATCAAATTGGTACTGAAGAAAGTCTAAACAAACAGAATCATTTCGACGCAACAAGCAAGAAAATCTAACCATTTCCCTAGTTTTTATGACGTTTCGAATTTCGGCACCCAAATTTTCGAAAGCGCCTAGCGCCTTACCATCGCGTCAGGGACCCTACATTCCCTATTCAAAAATGTTCGTCTAGGTGTGCTCTATCGATCCTTAAAGTTTGTCACCGACGAGCTGAATCACCCTGTATAATAAGATATGTACATTTTAGGCGGGGAGGGGCGTTATTAAATTGAAAGTTTGTCAAAATGGATTTATGCGAAACAAATTTTCAAACTGAAATAGCTTATTTAGTAAAACATTTTTTTTCCCTTAATTCGGAAATGCCAACTTAAAAAAAATCTTCATAATATTATTTGTATTGAAAGCAAATTTTAATTATTTTGCGTTGTCCTATTTATGTATTCTAAACAATATACATGTTAGTTAAATCAAACAAATTATTGTAACTTATGATTATTACTAATAAAATTAAAATGTTCCATTTTTTAATAGATAATTTTATTTAAAAAAAATTCTAGATAGATAAGGATTTACTATAAAATAAGTAAAAAAATAAATCATGATTTACTTTGTTTAATTGCTTAAAATTGTATTTAAGTTTTGTACAAAAATTTGAAAATCGAAAAATTTATTAATATCGATTTATTGATTGTTAAAAAGTGATTACAGATTTAGAACAGAAATTAGAAAAGATAGTTTTTTCATATTTACTATGTATAACTGCATTTTTCACATAAAATTGCTGGGGATTTTTTTCAAAAGTTTGTGAATTTTTATAAAAAATACAGAAATAAAAATTAGATATGTATTTTTAAGGCAAAATAAGTTTTGAAATTAAAAGTTATTATAAAAGGAATTGCCCACATGGTAAAATGTAACTAAAAAGATCAAGTTATTAAATGATATTAATAAATACTTCCATTGTATTACAGATATTATTGGCATGGTTTCGCATATGAATTTTTATTTTTAATGACAGATCATTTAATTCTTTTACACATTACATTTTCGAAGTTAGTGTTTTCATGTAACAAAATTAAATTTATGTATAGGAAATGCTATGAACGTTTTTGCTTCAGATGGTGGACTTAAAACTTGAAAAATAATTATAAGAGCATCAGAATTGAAGTTATCGGGAAATTTTTAATCTTTTATAAACAGTGGTGTAGTCGTAAAAAATGCAGAGGGCCTACGCTCTAAGAAGAGGGTATACCCTACAGTGTATACACTATAGCTTTTTTGAGAAACAGAGGGTATACGGTGTTCCTTAAAAAAATCCAGAAGGTATACGGCTTATACCGCCGCATACCCTCCACTACATCCCTGTTTATAAATGCATTTTAAATTGTTCCTATGTAAAGTGACGCTTTGTTAAAAAGTTCGAAATTTCTACAGTATTTAATTGCACGATGAAAGAATTTTTTTAGACTATGAAAACTTTTTCAAAATATAAAGAACTACATTCATATGTATTTCCTGTGTTTCATCTGTATTACATATTTAAATTTTAAGACAGAAAATTTCTGACAACTTTTATTGCCAAAATTTTTCTGATTTTTTACAGGATTATTTTTTATTATCATCGGAGAATGCATCCATTTTCGCAAAACAATTTATTGTACTGATTATATATCATATTGCATATACTTGTAAAGTAGAATGAAGTAAAAGGAAAAGGATATATTTATCCAAACATATATTTACATGTTCACACACACACACACATATATATATATATATATATATTAAGTCGTCAATGTGTTTAATTTTTTGTGACTGTATATGTAGTAGTATGAAGGGGGGCTAATGAATGTAAGCCGCTGGCACTGGAACTTATTAGAATCACATTTCCTATACTGTCAAAAAAAAAAAGAAAAAAAAAAAGAAAGATAGAAAAGAAACATTTTCTGACTTTTTTTTAAATATATTTATAACTAGATATATTTAATAAAAACTCTCAATAGAAGACACCCTAGGACCGCAGAATTTTCCCGCTATTTAGAGATTTTATTTTCATATGTAGAAATAAACAGTCCAGAGTATACAAATACACAGTATACAGAGTAAAAAGTACACAAAATCTGCTTCAATCTACAAATGTGCATTGAAAAAAGTGATCGCTAAATAGGTCTCTGCTATTCGAGAATGTCCGTTATTACAGTAAAACTCCCATAACCGGTCACTCCCGAATAGCGGACAGCTCTATTTAGAAAAATAAAAAGAGGGGTAGTGTTTCTTCTCGAAGCAAGACCTGATTAGAGCATGGAAACTGATGCGCGGTCCCGCCCCCTCCCCTTCCCATTGATTTTTGGGCCCTCAAATTTGGTATGCAATTTTACAAATTCAATGTCTTTATGTTTGGGATTTTCAGTATTGTATCCACATACAAAATTATCACATTAGGATTATAATTTCAGGAGATATTAATAAGAATATGAAAATGAAATTTAACATTAGAAGCTCTAAATTTTGAATGCTTATGATTCAAAAACTTACCATTCAAATGACTAGAAATTTCGTTTTTAGGCATAGTTTGAGACGAAGATTTAAAATATGGTGTCAAAATTCGGTGTTGCCATTGAAAAAAAAAGAGTGAATCATTTTATATAAATGGGAATAATTTGTTATCATGCAAAGATGATTGCAGGATGGACAACTGGGCTCTTTCTATGAGCCTTTTGGTTTACAGGGCCCCAAATTTGGTATGAAATTTCAATAAAGCTGATATTTTAAATTCGTTTTGATCTTATATTTATTTTAATAAATATTGTGTGCTTTTAGAACATGATATGGTTAAAGAAAAGGATATATTTATCCAAATATGTATTTGACAACATCGAATAGGGTTAATTTTTTCATTTTATTTATTTATTTATTTATTTTTCTTTTGTAACAGTATATGAAGGCGGTGGGGGGGGGGGGGGGGGGGCGAATGAATACCAGGTATCTGGCCTAGCATTAATTTGAAGTTGTCATTAAAAGTAATAACATTTTTGATGCCGTAGGACAAAATATGATATCATATCAATACATATTTAGGTGAATATATCTATATATATATGCGTATATATATATTATCCTATTCTAAAACTACAAAATACTGATTATAATCATCGCAAGGTTAAAACAAATTTAAAATATCAGCTTTATGAAAATTTCATATCCAACTTGGGGGACCCTAGAATCAGGGGGCAGAGAAATATCCCAGTTTTCCACGCTGCAACAGATCTGATTTATAGTAACAAATTATTCCCATTTATAAAAATGATTCAATGTGGTCAAATATGGCTGCATATATGGCTTAGATAGAAAAGTGGTCAAAGATGGCTTCATGTTGGTGAAAAAAAAAGGGTTCAAAGATGGCCGCAATTAAGACATTTGAAATGTCTGAAATTCAGACGCAAGAAGTGTCTCAAAAAATTAAGACATTTCAAAACGTCTGAAAATCGCACACTGTCATTTCAGACACTTAAGTGTCTGAAATTCAGACGCAAGAAGTGTCTGAAATTTTTCAGACATTTTAAAACGTCTGAAAATTGAACACTGCGTTTCAGACACTTAAGTGTCTGAATTTCAGACATTTCTGTTTAGAGTGCAGATAGCACTGTTCATATGTTTTTATCATCTTTTCGTTTTGAACTTATGTTCCATTTCACGATGAAATATATCGTTTATATGACTGAAGAAATGCATGCTTTCACTTATACTATACGTTTTATCCTATTTGTTTATGAATCTTATATTTGTAAAAAAGATCTTATTGAAATTTGATTTATAGATCTATAAAAAAATCTTTTTAAAAATTCGATCTCGTGAGTTCCATCCTGCAAATACTTTGAAAATTTTAATTTCCCTACGAAAATAGATGGATTTTTTTTAATACTTTTTAATATTTGTTTTTTTAATCTCATAATTATAGAATATTATTTCATAATATTTCATATCTGTTGAGTAATTATTTATTTTCGTGATTTTAATACTTATAAATAGATATATTTTTGAAAAAGCTTTGTCTATTTGTAAGTACATTTTTAATATATTGTTTTACAATTATCATGGTTTTAAATATATTCCTTTAAAAGTATTTATTTTATTTGTATAACTTGAGAAGTGCTGAGATAACCTGAGAAAATGTATCTATTTATTAGTATACAATTCATGAAAATAAAGTAATTAATCGCAGATATTAATCATTTTTAAATAGTGCATCTTTTTATACGAAAAAAATAATAATTATTTAAAGCTATAAAAGAATCCAGCTATTTATAGATAGTGAAATTAAACGTTTTCATGAAGTATTTATTTACAGGATAGAGGTCACGAGTCCGTATTAAAAAAAAAAAAAGAATTATTTATAGATATACAAATCAAATTTTCAATATTATCTTTTTACAAATATGTAATTCATAAACGAGGATAAAACGCATTAGTAGAAGTGAAATTATCAATTTCTTCGGTCATATAAACGATGCATTTCATCATTTCAAAAGTTGTGAATTAGAACATAAATTCAAAACGAAAAGCTGAAAAAACGTATAAACAGTGCTATTTGTACTTTACTAATACTAAAACTACATTATTATTCATTAATCAAATATATAATATATAATATCTATTATAGATTCATGGACAAGAGTATATATTTCGAAAGAGTTATTTAACTTTGTGTGTGCAACAAATGATTAACAGTAAATCTAAAATTATTATGCAATAAGATTCCATCGGATAATATTAATTCTTTTTAAAAAGCGTATTACTTTCTTAAATAAAAAAATATATGACATAATTCAGGAAAGTTTCCTAAATGCACAGAAACATTTAAGAAATATACACAAACATATCCAAAATATACACAAACATATTCGAAATATACACAAACATATTCGAAATATACACAATCATATCCGAAATACACACAAACATATCCGAAACATACACTAACATTTCCGAAATATCCAGAAAAATTTCAGAAGCACGCAGAATCGTTTCTGAATTTTCTACTGAAAAACGCGGATACGTTTCCGAATATCGGACCGATATATGCGGAAACCTTGTGCGAATATCTGACCGAAATATGCTGAAACATAACAGAACCGTTGGGCCACATTGTTGCCCCATCAAGTAGATAAACGTCTCCGAGATTTTTTTTACAGTGTAGCGCTGAACTCAAAAATACATTTCTTTTAATTTTAGGTATTATATTTTCAGAGATACCGTCGAAAATGTAGTGCAAAAATATGTTTCCCTCCATCTATTTCCGAAACTACTGAAACTAAAATTATGAAAAAATTAGAGGTAGTAGACGTCAAGTTAAACTTTGCAGGAGAATTATAGCGATTACCCTAGGTGACATAGTTTTTAAGAAAAACGCATTTTTCCGTTACACACAAATTTTGATTTGCCGGCATTCAGCAAAGATGTTGAGTAGCGTTTGAGGTACCTATCGTAGTAGAAGTATAAAAGCAATGTTGATAATGATTTTCGAAAAAAAATCGTTCGTAATTAGTCGAGATATTAACCTTTAAAGACACGGACGGTTTGGACATACCTAATGACAGGGTCAACGTACGATATCTACCATCAGCTTTTAACGCCTAGATAGCAACTTTTAATGATATATTTGTGTAATGCAATGTCCAGTAGCAGTATAAAAGCAATAAACATCAAATTGTTAAAAACAGGCTAATTTAATTACAATTAATCAAATACTATGGGATTCGCGGATAGTTTGCTTTGAGTGGATCTCTCAATACGCATCCCGTGTCTTTAAATTTAATGAAAAATCTATCTGAAAAAACGTACACGGACCATGGTGGCGTTGTAACTTTGTGCCCTCCTTTTGAAGCGCGCTTAGCGCAATGCCAAGTTTAAACTTTGAAAAAGGGTTTTGTTTTAGCTACACTGTAAAAAGAAAAGATTACTACTACGCTGAATTTAGTTTGTGAAATGCCAAATGAAGTTTAACCTCTTGCGCTCTATGACGTACACAGCGTAAGTCATGCTATTGTGGCCATTTCCGATAATGATACATGGCTGATTCTTTAATTACACATCCCGAATTCTCACCAGAAAGTTTTAACTCTTATTTTTTCTTTACAAGATGATTGATTTTCCATAAATAAAGTAAAAGAAAATTACCAATCAAATTTTTGTGGTGTGAAATCAAAATTAAAAAAAAAATCTGCCTGATGCAACAACACTGGTGGTTAGTGACATACATCCGCTAACAGCTGCAGAGCGCAAGGGGTTAAATATGAACTACTTTTATTGTCAGTACCGAATTAAGTTCATCATACATAGATTAGGATAAGATAAAAAAAAAAAGAGTTATACAGAATAGCAGTATTTGATATTATTTACGTTTCATATTTCTTTAAACTTTTATGGTATACCCATTCATACTTTTCTGGTATATACAGCTATATCCAACCCTACGTTGCATAGTTTTGTACTAAGTCGTATTATTCTTTTAGCAATGATTTTCTTTTAAATAATACAGTTAATAATTCATATATTTATTGTACGGAACCTTTTGAGCACGAGTAATACTCGCACTTGACCATTTATTTTATTTTGGGTACAAAGTCTCTATTTAATTAATTAATTAATTAATTAACAGCAGTACACTAATTGAACATGTTACGTTCGTTCAACATTATTATTTGATGAGTAAATTTAATGTTCTCGCGGTGCATAACTATTAATGGGTAAGAAGCCATCAGTTATTTAATTAAGAGGTGATTTAAATTATTATTAAATTAATATTTAAATTGCATAGTAATATTAAGTTTGTAATTGTTTGTAACAAATGAGCATTATACATTTGCATGAAAAGCTAGTTAAAGAAAAACTAACACTCTTATTAAGAGAAAAAAGCTATGATTTATTTTGTTTGTGTGAGAATAAGCACTGAAATTCAAATTGCTTTCCATCGATATTAAATTTAGATGGTTTTGCATCAAAATTTTTAGTCAAATTGTTTTACATCAGTATTCTTATTCAGATTGTTTTGAACTCTTGTTCAAATTGTTTTGTATCAGTAGTATTATTTAAATGTTTTTGTATCAGTATTATTAAACTGTTTTGCACTAGTACCCTTATTCAAAGTGTTTTGAATTATTATTAGGAGTAAATTATATTGTATCAGTGTTCAAGTGAAATTATATTATATCAGGGTGTTAGATTAAGGTATTGATTCTTTAAAACACGTTAAACGATATAATTAAGGTAACTGTGCTAGAGTAAAAATTTAGGGAAATATTAATTTAATGAACTTAAATATTGGTGTAGAGTAGTAGAAATTAGTTAGTAACAAGTATGGTTTACTTACTAAAATTAAAAAGGTTGATCTTCAGATCGCAGCTGAGGAAGTAGGGGTTGATACCTATGAAGCAGATACCATGATGGTAGTATACAGTGTAATTCATAAAGATCGAAACAGTAGTCTATTTCCTTAAATATTGCTCCTAGACCCATACTACCAATTGCAAAGTTTTATAAAAAAAAGGTGCAGAATTTGAAGATATAAGTTGCAACTCCATGGTTGTCTATTTGAGAAACTACAAAAACTAAATTTTTATACTGCCCCCGTAGGGTAAAATTTCCAATTAGGAAAAAATTCATTATCCATTCTTGAATTGAACACAAAAATTCCATCTTCATATCTGCAAAACTCATAGAGATATTATAAAATCCAAAGTTCGTGGCTTACCTCTAAACGACGCGATATTGATTCATTTGAAATTGTAACAAGCGAAGAAACCCCGCAACTATAGCGCCTAGAATATATAGTGTGCAAATCGACTATCCCAGTAATACTTAAAAAAAATGCTAAAATATTGGATCCATTAAATGTCAAACGATGCTGGAATCCAAAGAGCCGATCGCAGCGACATCTGCAGGATATTTTCTAAAACTCCAAGACGATTTGGTCCAGATAGTCCAAGAGCCAACAGCACGAAAACCTATGTTATCAAGCACAAGAAAAAAAAAAAACCCTTATTTTATGGAAGTGTAGAAGTAGGGGAATCTAATGATCCATGTCTGCCGGAAGTGAAGTGGTGCATAAGCGAAAAATTAATGCCACCAGTAGTTGACTAGTAAGTTTATCATTGTGTTTGTCCCACAACTATCCTCCATGTTTTCATACCTTTGTTGTAGAACAAACACAACGATAAACCTACGAGTCAACCACTGGTAGTATTAATATTTCGCTTATGCACCACTTCACTTCCGGCAGACACGGATCATTAGATTTCCCTACTTTTACTCTACCATAAAATAAGGGTTTTTTTTCTTGTGCTTGATAACATAGGTTTTGCAACAATTCAATTATAGAATTGAGCATAAGAAGGGAAAAGATCATTGTAATGCGGACACTCTGAGCCGGCACCAATAGCCATACCCATACTTTGAGTGATATTTATTAAATTTATAAATTGTATATATTAAAGTGGTATTATTTGTGCGAAAAAAAGAAAAAAGTGTTTATATTTATATTTATTTATTGTCAGTATTAGAATAGAAAAAAAATATAGATGTAATTTTGAACTGATAATTTATGATTTAATATCTATTAGTTTGCAAAATTATAATTATGTAATGAAATTGCATTAATTTATATGAAAAGTTGTTTCATTTGGTAGAGAAAAAATTGTCAAATATTCATTTAGTTTTGTATTATGTTAAGTAAAAAGAAAAAAACTGTTAATCGTATTGGTATTTTGTGTAAAACTACATTGGTTATAATTAGTCTGGAAGTTACAGAAAATTTCGTGTATGTTAAATTATGGTAATTTAGAGTAAAATTTATATAGTATAATTCAGGTACCTGTATTATTACTGGCATGTTGTGAATTGATGTATTTTTTCGCGTATTTCAAAATTTGCTAGTAAATTATTAGGATTTAAGGAAGTTTGACTAGGGCGGTACATTGCTGCAATGGATTAGGAAAAGGAGGGGGGGGGGGTGATATGTATATGACAAAGGGTCTAGCCGGATGAGCATAGCGAAATGGCCCCCACGGTCGATGTTTGAAATAACATGTGTGGTAATAAGGCTCACCATGAGAATACAATATGGAGTGTTTTTAGCCCCTGACACTGAACTGCCCTTGAGATAATCGGCGAAGTTTGCGCCGACGCTACTATTTTTCAAATACGTTTTTCTCAAAAAGTACAAAAGTTAAAAAAAATGAAAGCAATGCCAGTTATTGAAGAATGTATTAGTTCATATATGTATCATATATTTTTTTCATATTTTTACGCAAAAATTTTAACATAGAAAAATAAACAAAAATATTTTTTGAAAAAAATTATTAATATAGTAATTTTATACTTACACCAACCAAAAATCACAGAATAATGCTCAATATACGTACTTTTAAGAAAAAAAATTTCGTTAAAATTGATGATGCGCTTTTTGAGTTATAAAAAAAATAATGCTAGCAACTTGCTAAAATATTAGTAACGTTCCCTGTTTGCATTTTCAGAAATACACTACTATCAATGCATTGGTCGATTCGTGACATTTCTACTCGAGCAGGATGCGCAGTACTCCAAAATAAGAGAACGTTTCCATACATACCACTTCCCTATAGGTTTGTTTCGTGTTTGTAAATATTATGTTATTTTGGCGCACTGCGTATCCTTCTCGCGTTATAATATCAAGAAATGACAAAAAAAGAAAATGGAAACATTTACCTACCATGATTTTCACGTAGAGGAAGGCTATGGGGCTGTACAGTTTACATATATAACGTATAACTTTAGGGGGGGAGTGTATGTGGAGGGGGGTCTGGCACTTAACATCGGAAGATACCTGTAGGGGGAGGGGGTGTTGTGATTTGATATCGTTATCATTTTTGATCAAACCAAAATTTAATTTTTGGTATCTTTTTCTTTACATTTGTAATCCTAATATTTTAAAGTCTGTTTTCTTCTTTTTATGAAAATACAAAGTTATTATTAAAACCATATTCAATGTTTATAAAACATTTCATTCCAAAATATGGAATATCCCAACGTTCACCATTAATATTCTCCTGCCATATTGATATATAAATCGTTGTTAGAGAAACTAGATTCGAAATAATAGTTGATATTTTTGCTAGTAAAAGATGGCGAAGAATTTTGCCCACCTATTTTGTTTACAAACAGTTCTGTTTAACCTCGTGCAAGGGCGAAGTGCAAGAAGACAATACTACTGCTCAATGCATTATAATGTAACAAAGAGCTATTTTAAAAACTTTTAAACAATAAGTATTTCTTTAAAATGTTATTTGATATAGAGTTATTTTTTATATAAAAGTGATATTTTATGAATTTCTTCTCATTTAAATCAGTAAAATATGCGAATAAAAAATGTACAACCATACCTGTATATCGCATTGAAACGCATAAAAAAAGGAAAAATAACTGTAAAAATAAAAATAAAAACTTTAGACACATAATAATAGTATTAGGGGGAGGGTGTTTCGAGGAAAGATAACTTCTGATATTGGAAGGTTAGTAGGGAGTCCGAAATTGCCGAAAAGTTGATAATTTTATTTATTTATAGCCGCTATTCAGCTTCACTTGCACAATCGACTAGACCATTGACTTGATATTATGCGAGAAGGATGCACTCTGTACGCCAAAATAACAGAATATTTACAAACACGAAACAAACATATAGGGAAGTGGTATGTATAGAAACATTCTCTTATTTTGGCGCACTTCGCATCCTGCCCGATTGGAAATGTCACGAATCGAGCAATGCATTGATAGTAGCGTATTTCTGCAAATACAAACATGTAAATTTACGAATATTTTAGAAATCTGGCATTATTTTTTTTTATAACTCAAAAAGCGCATCTTCGATTTTAACAAATTTTTTTTCTTAAAAGTACATACTTTGAGGATTATTCTGTAATTTTTTGGTTGGTGTAAGTATAAAAGTACTACATTAATAATTTTTTCAAAAAATATTTTTGTTTATTTTTTATGTTACAATTTGCGTAAAAATATGAAGAAAATATATGCTGTGAACTAATATATTATTCAATAATTGACGTTGGTTTTACTTTTTTTTACTTTTGTACTTTTTGAGAAAAACGTATTTAAAAAATAGTAGCGCAGGCGCATACTTTGTCGATTATCTCAAGGACAGTTCAAGGTCAGGGGCTAAAAACATTCTATATTGTATTCTCAAGGTGAGCCTTATTACCACACATGTTATTTCAAACATCGGCAGTGGGGGCCATTTCGCTATGCTTATCTGGCTAGACCCTTTAATAAGTTGTTCCTGAACAATTTTGAAAAAAAGAAACTTTGGTGTTCAGCGGTTCTCGTCCATGACCCCGTTTGGGCATGTCCAGAATTTGGAGGGGGGAAGAGTCTGTAACGACTGAAGAAACCCCTCAACCTTTCCTATCTCGTAAGTTGCAAGACTAGCTTTTGTCCAGCGTTTGTCCACGAATCACAGCCTAGAATTGTCCATCGATTGCCGCCTGGGTTCTAGAGACTGATCAGCCGTGTTGGCGTGTCAGAGGGAAAATTTACGATATGCGGAAAGAGAGCTAAAAATGTTAGGTGGCAGACCAAGTGAAGTGAAGAGAACGAATCTGTTGAGAGATGAAGACTGTGTGTTTTAATTTAAAGTACACTATATTGCCATTAATGACCTGCAGCTTTCAATTTTAGACATTTTGTCGAATATTTAGAAATATACTTGACAGATTCTTCTGGAATTTCAGGATTGAAAATAATAGGTACGACCTCATATTTAGCAATAATATTATATTTATTATATTAATATTATATTTATACCTCAATAATATTATATTTATACCTCATATTTAGCAATAATATTATATTTTTTATATTAATATTATATTTATACCTCATATTTAGCAATTTGATAAGTGGGGCAATTAGGGGGCCAACAAAAAATCAAAGAAAAAAATAATACTTGGGATCACCCTGTAAAATAAAATGCACGAAATGATCTACCGCTACCGAATATAAATAAACAAACAATGTGCAATATGTATATTATTTTGTGTAAGAATAGCACGTATATTAATAGAGATATAGCGATTTATTTAAAAAAATTAAAAAAATCATTCATGTTTTTTGCTTATAACATGCTGGGTTTTCAACCAAATTTAACGCCGGTTTCAGAAAAATTCACAAAATATAGTAGAAATAATATAGTGCAATTGGAATATAAATATTATAAATATTTTAGGAAATATGAGCAGTTGTATGAAATATTTTTTATCTGCGCATGCGCGAACGATAACAAGGATCATTGTATATAATTTGATAGTCAACTCTATGGAGCAACTTATTAAAAAAATCTAGTCAAATATCGTAAAAATTCGGAAAGATATCGGCGTTAAAGTGAGAAAATTTTTAGTTGTTCTCTAAAAGCAGCTGAATGATAAGGGATTTTCCACAAATTGTCTTTTTTTATTAACTGACTTTCAGAAAAAGTTAGTATTTAGTGAGTATCAACGAGTAGATTTGGAAAAAATGCTTCGATTTTGATACTTATTTTGATCATGGCATAGGCTCGTTCTGGTGGTTATCCAAGAAGAACTAAAGCATCAATAAAAAATGAAAATTAAAAAAATTTAAAATGACAATTTGTGGAAAATCCCTTATCATTCAGCTGCTTTTAGAGAACAACTAAAAATTTGCTCACTCTAATGCCGATATCTTTCTGAAATTTTACGATATTTGACTAAATCGTTTTTAATTAGTTGCTCCATAGAGCTGACTATTAAATTATGTAAAATAATCCTTGTTATCGTTTGCGCATGCGCAGATAAAAATTACTTCATACAACTGCTCATATTTCCTAAAATATTTAATATATTTATATTCCAATTGCACTATATTATTTCTACTATATTTTTTAATTTTTCTGAAAACGGAGTTAAATTTGGTTGAAAACCCTGCATGTTATAAGCAAAAAACATGCAAGAATTTTTTTATTTTTTTAAATAAATCGCTATATCTCTATTAATATACATGCTATTCTTACACAAAAGAATACACATATTCCACAATGTCTGTTTATTTATATTCGGTAGCGATAGATCATTTCGAGCATTTTATTTTACAGGGTGATCCCAAGTATTATTTTTTTTCTTTGATTTTTTGTTGGCCCCCCTAATTGCGCCACTTATCAAATCAACATTGCTAAATATGAGGCCATACTTGTTCTTTTCAATCCTGAAATTCCAGAAGTATCTGTCAAGTATATTTCTAAATATTCAACAAAATGTCTAAAATTTAAAGTTGCCGGTCATTAATGGCAATATAGTGTATATGAACGGACATGTTATGAAAAAATGACTGTGTTTTAAAGTGATGAATTAGATATGATATAGAGAGTGTTGTAATATAGTAATGTCCATGTTGAGGGTGATAGATTTTAAAATGTGTGAAGAGTTTTTAAATTGTAAATGTGAAATGTTGAATAAAGTGTTTGGATGTTAATCGTCGATACTAAGTGCTTTACACGGGAACTAAACTATGACGTTACAGAATGAAAGATAGGGATCATCCACAAATTATACGTTATTAAAAGTTTATTTAAGACAGTGCCTCTCCTTTTGGACATAAAAATATCAGTGTATAGATTTTACGTTAAATTTACTTTCGAAATATGCTGGATGTGTGCATTAGAGGTCTTAACGGGCCGAAATTTCCAGCCCCGGGCCCGGCTCGACCCATAGTAAAAGGTTTGGCCCGGCACGGCCCGGTATAAAATCTAAAAGTTCGGCCCGAGATCAGCCAGGCATGGGAAAAAAGTTAAAATCTCGACCCGAGCCGGCCCGGCCCGAATGAATTTCTACAAAAGATAGATTTTTACGTCGATATTGTTAAAAATTGTTTCGTACGAGAAGTTCTGACCAAAAATATTTGTTTTTTTCTTTTATGTTTATAATCTTTATTTTGAAAGAAGCGCCCTAGGCTGTGATATTACTTTTTTAATGAATCCCTATTTGTATGTAAATGTCTCAGTTATCAATAATATCATTAATCCATATTCCATGTATTGGAGACTTTGAAAAATGCTATGCAGTAAAATCTTCTAAGGCGGAATCAAAATGCAGAAAAAATGCGTCTAAACGCAAGTTCTCATCAGGTGTAAATGTATTGTATTCTTTTCTCACAAATTATTATATTCATTTTGCATGGATCAACATATTTTTCCATTTAAGACGGGATTCTGTAATAGGCATGTTTTTTTCACAGGTTTTACTGTTTTTTAATTTTATTCCCTGGAAATCTACTATCCTTTTAAAAGGTTAAATTTGCACGTTTAATTGCAGAATAACGGCAATTTAAAAATATATTCTGTGCGAAAATTTCTGTGTCGGGTCAAATTTCACAGTCCACGCCAAAATAATGATTTTCATACGGGTTGGATAGAGACATGTATTGAAAATTTCCGCCAGTGCGGAACTAGGAAGAATGAAGCCAGTCCCGGCTCGTTATGGAAAAAATACGTTAGGCCCGGCTCGACGTGGCCCGATCCTTCATAAAAATTAAGGCCCGAACACAGCCCAGCCCTGCCCAGAAAGAGTAATGTCTAGGCACGACCCTGCCCGAAAAGTGAAGACCAGGCCCGGCCCGACCCGAGAGTCGTGAATGAAAATAGACCCTGGGCCGGGAATTTGGCATGTACCCTGCCCTGTAACCGAGATTGGCCAGCAAAATGAAGGCAAACTTTCAAACAGGTCAGGCTGTCAGAATAAAGACATTATTTTAACGGATCGCGCCGGGCCTATAAAAAATCTAATGTTGTGAGGGCTAAGCTTATGAAAAAGCTCGAAATCGGCATATTAGAAAAAACTTTGTTTAAATCAACGGATACATTTAAGCAGTACAAAAAGAAGGTGTAAATGGCAAAAGTTAAAATGAATCAGAAGTTTAAGCTATAGGAAGGAGTTACTTACTCGCCTGCAAGCTTTTAAAAGACATTATATTAGGAGGCAATCTTTGTTTAAAGCTTTAAATCCGTTTATCTGCATGATTGGTTTTTCACCATTTCTCGTCTTTAAATTGTTATAAGCCAAGAATCGTTCAAAAATAAATGGTTCAAACTTTGAACATGTCTTTTTCTATTATTTTACATTTATTTTGTTTCGGCAAATTTGAAAGAAATATTTACTTCTTAAAATATGATTTTTTAAAAATAAGTTACATCCATTTTATTTTAATATTTTTAATTTTTTAAAATGAATATTTAAAAAAATGCTGAAATATTTAAAAAAAATGCTGAAAATGCTTCTATTTTTCTCTTTAATTAAACGAAAATAATTTGCAATTTGACAAATAATATTTCGAGTTAGGGACGATTTTAAATTACCCCACTTAATAAAAAAAGAAAAACTAATTTAAAATTTTTCTAAAACTGTATGATAAATTTTAGAATGTGATTTTGTTTAAAAATTATATGGTAAATCATCACAAAAAAAAATTCTAACTCAATAACTAAAAAAAAATAAATAAATGTTTCCCGGACCGCTTAAATTAACATTGTTTCTGGAATTACACGCATTTCAATTTATGTTATTTATCCCTTAAAGCTTGATGAATTAGTTAAACGGCCATAACTCTGTGAATTTTGCAGATATCAAGATGGAATTTTTTGTGTTTAATTCAGGAATGTATAAGGAAAAGTTTTCTAATTGGAAATTTTACCTTACGGCTGCGGCCGTGTAAAAATTTAGTTTTTTTTTTAAATTTTCATAAATAGACCCCTTATGGAGTTGCAACCCATCTCATTAAATTTTGCACCTTTTTTATGAAACTTTACAATTGGAAGTACAGTTCTAGGAGCAATATTTAAGGAAATAGGCTATTGTTTTGATCTTTATAAATCACACTGTATAGATGTACTGCAAACACCTAATTACGTGCTTACTTCTCTAACAGATATTGGGTCTTACAGAAATTTTAGTCAGTGTCCACGTGCTAAAACAAACGGCAGAACAGCTACTGCTTGAAAATTCGATTTTGGCGAGCCTTGAGAAATTATGGAGTATTATTGATGCTCAAGAACATGGATTGTATAGAAAATTACAGTTCTGAAAAAAAAAAGAAATCTATATTTTTATTATATTTGTACTTTTTTTTTCATTTTATAAAATATTAAAAAACAATATCTTAAAGAAATTGTTTGAGTAAAGTTGAAAATATTCCTCAAACTCCTATAAATGCCGATTTAGTTTATTAATTTTAACAGACGAAATCTTTCTATAAAATATATTGAATATTTGCATAAATCGTCAAACATATTTTTAAAAAAGGACAAGAATTAATCCTGAAGGTGAAATTATCATTAATTGATAATCTGGGAACAGGGTTCGTACAGTCCTCGAATTTGAGTAACGGTATTTTCAAGTAATAATCTTCGCCGTATTTAATCGCAGAGTTGGTAGTAATTTTCTGAGATTAAATAATGGTAATATTACTATTCAAAAATAGTGATGTTCATATTCAAGGACAGTCCGAACTCTGTATAAAAGCCTAAGATGTCGGAAAGATCAGGTAATTGTTTGGTCTTTTTGAGTACCCGTTTGATCAGAAAGCATTAAGTTATTTTTTATATGGACAAATCTGCATATCTAAATTTTATAGTGAAATAAAATAAGAGTTTGTCTCTATAGAAAAAACATTTTAGGGGAAGTATGGGATTAACCGGATAATTTAGTGTCGTATCAAACATAACTGGGGTTTTTACTAGCCTTCAGAACGTGACTTGGTTTATTGTCACCTGAAATGTTCCGATGTTTGGTTTTAGGAGCTATAATTTTTCAACTCCTTCCAGTACCCGTAAAGATTTATAGCACAGTAACAGTCATCTTTATTTTTACAACTTTCGGAAATATATTATCACTGGTGAAAATCAGGAACAATTATTAAATCGTAATGAAAATGGACATGAACGAAAGACATTGTCACGGATCATAAATCTTAGCTGTTTATGAGAGTTTGGTGAGTGAGAAGGTAAACGGAAACAGATTATTATTCAGAGCAATATGCTGAGAAATTTGAAAAAATAAAAAGAATATATTGAATTAACTACTAGAAAAAGTTATTATTTGTTAAAGGTATCAGGGCAGCTCCAGATTTGCATTTAGAGGGGTCATGCTCTCTTTAGAAAAGGGAGGGGGTCACAACTGTAATATTAATTCTTATATCTTAAGTCTGCTACAGTTCTAAATTGGCTGTGTTTTATGACACATTAACGAAGTTGTACTTTCATTCGTAAATATATGAAATTTTGCAGGTATATATTCTTAAATGCATAATACTTGGACAAATATTTGTAATTGCATAAAATTTACAAGCTCTATTATTCTATTCATATACTAAGAAATAAAACAGAGTTTCCCATTTTCTTTTAAAGTCACAAGATATTGCAGAAAAGTTTGGTGTCGAAGATTTTATTTTCGTGACTCGATTCGAAGAAAAGATTATCAAAAGGGAGCAATTAGTGATAACTGAAGCTGAATTACATATACAGGGCTCCCACTCGGTCCGTTATTTCAACACCAGTTTTTTTTTTTTTTTTTCAAAGAAAAGTCTCCTTTATAATTTTCGTCGAATCTTACCTCGAAAGACGTTTTCGTTGCTATTGTTGCTAAAACCGACCATGAATTTTTTCTAAAATAATACTGGTTTTCATAAAACGGACCAGTGGGAGCGATGCATATATAAAGAAATGAAAAACGTTGATCGATTTTTGGCGCTTAAAAGAACAAATTTTATGCATTACCATTTTAATGACTTTCTGTGTGTCAAAAATATTTGTGGTATTAAGCGAGTTTTTTTAAATAACCGTAATATATATTTTCATAAAAGAAACGTATTTTTGTATCTTTTATCTCGTTTAGAGGGGTGTCATGATCCCCATGACCTCTCTCTTGTATCCGTGCTTGAAAGGTATGCAAGTTGTGCTAGGCCTGACTGACTTTCTACTGGGACCAGGGCACATATTTGATATAGTATTCATCATCTGTTAATGATCGTAAGCTGAAATAACGGTCATATCTGTATCACTTATATAACTGTTAAATGTAATAAAAATTAGATATTCAACAAATATTAGCCATAAACTAATTTATTCTATAAGGTTATAACATTATGTTTCATTTAACATATTCTTAAAAACAAAAGTTTGAGGAACTTTTGCTTTAAAAATAACACAATTTCATATTTATAAATAAAAAGCAGAGTACTCAGTGACAGGATCGCTCATACTAAAAGTTAAATGGCAATAAAAGTTAAATGCATTTTACGTCCCAAACTTGCAAGCATAAAGAAAAAACATGATTTTCATGATATAGTTATTTACATCTTGCTGTATTGCAACATAAAACTGAGTGAATCATGAAATCCTACTGACTAAAAAAACAACAACTTTATCTATAGATTTGGTATCCCCTCTAAATTTGGAGACCCCGGGTCTGTGCCCCAAGTACCCATGCCTTAATCTTGCCCTGGAATTATGAATGTATAGAATTTTTCCACAGGTTATTTCGCAAGTTTCTGTATAAAGTTATTCTCCCCGGTAGAAAATTTGATTTTCTTGAATAACTGTAACCGATCGATAGGGACGATGCAGTTTATTTACTCATGAATCATTATGCAAATGTAATCGGTTATGTTATTTGTAGAGGAATTCGTAAATTCGCAAATAAAGGAAGTCGCTATATTAGATCTTATGCTACTGAAATTAATATTTACTTATTCTTACAAGTTTTAAGCTTCAATTATTTTCTTCTGCAGACGTTTCAACTTTCTAGAATGTGTGCAATCATATGATTGTGATGATTTAGTTTATTCTGCAGAGAGTTATTTGCAAGTGTAGTAATTGCTTGTCTCGGGTATATGGGAATTTGTAAATTTGCAAAAAAGAAGTCGTTATTGAACATGTGGTCCTTAACATAACAGAGGTTATCTGCGATATAGCATTTAGAACATGATTGTGTTCTAAATACTCATGCAAGTAAAGAAAGACTCATTTAAAGGGTCCATATTTTTTTTAATCTTCCAAATTCGAAGAGGAAAAAACGCGCTGAAATATTTACAATAGAAACCAAAGATATAAAGAAAATAATATGATTCCATTTATGAAACTGCAGATAACTTTAATTTTACGCTTCATTTTCTGAAAATTGTAATTTTCATAAAGATACAGATTTTAAAATCTATTCAATTGATATGTCTGATTTTCTTCCTGTGCGTATATTATTGCATTATCCATAGAATGAATTGATATCGTTCAAATATTCAAATACTTGTATTATTTTTAATGTTTAATTAGTTATAATTAGTTCAATATGTTTTGCCGTTTTTAGAAATCTGAATGAATTTTTTAGACACTTTTCCCAAAGGACTTCTGTATTATTAATTCCTTCTACAGAAAGCTGCTTGAGATTATTTTAATAAAAAATGTATATAAATGCATACTGCAACCTTCTGTTTCTTTTTTAAAAGTCAAAAAACTTATAATGAACCAGAAATGTTATTAAAAAAATTACTTAATATTATGTCACGTGTGTTATTTAATTTCAGTTATTAAAGTTTCTGTTTGAAAGTATGTTTATTTGATTTAAAAATAAAACGGCAGGTTGGATGCTGGTATTGTAAATACCTTCATTCTAAACTGTATTTTCTTATGGCTGATGAAACAAAATTCAAATTTCTTTTTGAAAATTCTCTTATTATAATTTTTCTATTTATTTTTATTTTAATCTATGAGCTAAAATAGCTCTTGAATATTTTACAAATTTATATGTAATTTCAACAAAGTATTTAAAATCGTATAGTCAATCGACGGAGATACAAATTTTTGATTCATTATAAATCCATTAGCCCTTTAAGACCGGGAGATTTTTCGTAGAAATGAAAAGTTTTTGGTGGTTTCCCTTAATTAATAGGAAAATATTTGATTGAAAAATACACTGCTCAAAACAATTAAAGGATATTTGAAGTTTTATATAAAATAAAGATATAAACGAAATTTTTTTTGCCGAAAATAGAAGAAGAGAATCACAAATGCAAATTTTTCTGGTTTTCAAACTGTGGAGTATGCAAATTTTGAGTTCGACGTCAAAAACGTCGCTTCAGCGGCAGCGAATGAAATTTGACTTTCAACTGGATAAAAGAGAATGAAGACAAGGATGATCGGCATTCAGTGATTGCTTTGTTTCGATGAGTACGATGTCTCAGCGAAGTCATTTGACAGATTCAGAAGCTTTGAGAATTGTTGGTAGGTTAGAAGGGGGCCAAACTCAAGCCGAAGTAGCGCAAGCCATTGGAATGTCACAAAGTGTCATTTCCAGGATCTGGAACCGTTTTTTGGAGAGTGGATGTGCAGGCTGAAGACCAGGGCAAGGTCGTAGATGGGCAACAACGCCCAATGAAGATCGGTATTTAGCGTTAACAGCTCGGAGACACCGAACCATGAACGCTACTCTTCTCCAACAACACCTTCGCTCGGCTACAGGCACCACGATTTCAACTCAGACTGTCCGAACCGGCTCCATGCTGTAGGTCTGTATGCTCGCCGACCGATGATATGTGTTAGATTAACATCAAGGCATCGTCGCGACCGCAGGGAGTGGGCAACCGAGCATGTCAACTGGCGGAGAAATGAATGGAGCAATATTCTGTTTTCTGACGAGTCCCGTTTTTCTGTGCATCCGGATAATAGGCGTATTTTCATCTGGAGGGACGTGGCAGTATGAATAATCCTGCGTTCGTGCACGAAAGTGTCAGATTTGGCGGTGGAGGAGTGTTGGTGTATGGTGGCATCTCCATTGACGGGCGCACTGACCTCTACATCATTCGAGATGGAGCTCTGACTGGTCGCCGATATAGGGATGAGATCCTCAGACCTATTGTAGTCCCTTACGCTGCAGCAATCGGAGATAACTTCATTTTAATGGACGATAACTGCAGGCCACATCGTGCAAACCTGGTGGAGGATTTCCTTTTCGAGGAAGGAATCGTTCGAATGGAATGGCCAGCGTGTTCTCCAGACATGAATCCAATCGAGCACGTTTCGGACGCTCTAGGAAGACGAGTTTCTGGCCGCCAACAACCCCCACAAACTCTCCAAGAACTGGAAAGAGCTCTTCTGGAAGAGTGGGGCAGAATACCCCAAATCGTCATTAATAGCCTCATTGAGTCCATGTCTCAAAGGTGTTCAACGTTGCTGGCCGCCCGTGGAAACCATACCCCCTACTGAAAATGATTTTCTTTGAAGAAAACACCTTTTCTTATTCTTTTTTTTCTCATACGCACAAATTGTGTTTTTTTCCTTTAGTACACAAATGCGCAATAAAATGCATTTTTTTCTGCCAAACATGTGTAATTTATTCTCATATAACCTACTATGTCTGTCAACCATGTATCAATCAGCTAAACAGTTTACCATATACAAAATCCACCTAAAACTGCAATATCCTTTAATTGTTTTGAGCAGTGTATTTAAAAAATGGCTGATGTCAGGTTATGCCAAGGTAAGATCCTCGCAATTCTGTGTGTGCAGGCTCAGCTTTAAATCGTACAAAAATAGGAAAATGTTTTTCTTTTTCTTTAGGATCACCTACACAATTGTGTAGGTCGGGTCTTAAAGGGTCAGAAATAATACATTATAAAGGTAATGAGAGCCCTTTTGACACCTCTCCTGTTCAAGTACTCAATAAATAGTATTATTTTATTTCTTTATTTATTCATTTATTCAGCGCTATAGAAAGACAAATCAATTAGAAAAATATGGCAAACAAATTAACTCAACATGTTAAATAAACCAACTGTATAAATAACCAGAACTGTCGTGTTTTTTAGGGGAATTCTAAAAATTATCCTTAAACTAAAAACACGTTTTATGTTATTGTTCATTATAAAACCATTTGAGATGAAAGTATCTTTCGGACAGAGATATATGCAAAAAGCTATCAAAGTACAAAGCTATTAAAATCGAAAATGACTAGTAAATATTCTAGCAGTTCAAAGAGTTTATTTAACCCTAGGATGTATAACGTGAATATTTATTTTGTACCCAGCGGCAAATGTATTTTAATTTGGTTATGGATATAGGGGAAGGAAGGATAAAATAGCCAGTGAGGGCAAAGTGGCCATTCGAGTTTTTTCAGCTGTATTGAGCGTCCCCGCCCTGCAGGAACTGAGTGAAACAGTCGTCATAGATGCTGGTAGTATTGCCTGTGACTTTGAAGCGGAAGGCTACATTTTTCTAGTTTTGACTCATTTTATTGTTTTTTCGCATTTTTGGTTTTAGGCAAGTGGTACAATTCCTTGATTATAGCTAAATAATATGTTGTAGTATTATAATAATTTGCTTTTATGCTCTTTGATCAGTGTGAAGTAGCCTTTTAAATGATGTGTGTTTGAAGCCGTAAGTTACATAGATTAGATACTAAGCCACAGTTTTTGTAATGACACGGCCAAATTCGATTCTTCCCTTCCTTATACGGCCTTCACAATGACCCCTCAGTTTCGGAATCCTTAAAAGACTGCAATCGTCGCCAGATGGCGCGGATACCTACTGTATATGTTACTTTTATACATAAAAATACGAAAAACTGTTAAGATTCATTCACAAATGATTTATTCTATGTTAAAGGAAAATATCCATGTAAGTTTATTTTTTCTCTTATGGCAACAGTTGTAAGCCAGTTCAGTTTGTTGCTATCCTGCCTGTCGGCGCGGCAGCATGCAGCTTAAGTATTAAAGTAATTATTTTTCTATTTTAAGACTATCAAAGTCATTTATATTAAATTATGATAACATAAATACTTCGTTAGGTTATGGGAACAATATCGCTTCCTCCCACACGTTAAGTTTATTTAGCGAGCTCATGTCAATGCTGTATTAAGCCTTACTGCACAAGCATAACCACGTTGTTTTACCAGTTGAATAGTAAGAAAAAAATGGATTTAGCAAAGGTCCAAATTAAACCATTAGCTGGTGAAAGTGACTGGCAAGTATGGAAATACAGAATAAAGTTTATTTTGAACTGTCATTTTGGTGCATTAGAAGTAGGTCAAGCAATTTTAGTTAAGCCTGATGACATCGCCACGGAAGCTTCAGAAGCTGATCGTACGAAGTATGAGAAAGATCTCAAAGATTAACAGAAAGCCAACACAAATGCTATGGTAGTCTTAACTAATTCTATGGCAGAAGATACTCTTCAAAAAGTAATGCGCTTTGAAACTGCTCGAGAAATTTGGATAGAATTGCTTAAGTTATATGAAGCATCTTCAGAAAATCAATTGTATAATATTTGCATAGAGTTTTTTCAATTCAAGTGGAACGAAAATGAAAATATAGCAGCTCATCTCTCTAAATTAAAAAAATTATGGAACGAATTAAATTCAGGTTTACAGAGCAAGGATGAACCCGAATTACCTGAATCGCTGCTAAATTGCAAAATATTAGATATCTTACCGAAGGAATTTGTATCATTCAAATCTAGTTGGTTGTTGCTAGGTGAAAAAAAAAGAACAGGTGATGAAATGACAACTCAGTTATGTTCATATGAAAGGGAATTCAAAAATAATGAAAAAGGTACATCTGAACAAGAAGCTCTTTTTGTAAAAGACAAGCAAAATAGAAGTACTTTTTTAAACAGAAAGACAAGCCAGTGCAAATACTGTCACATCTTGTGAAAAGTCATTGGGTCAAATGTTACCCAAAGTGGATTGCAGATGGAAACCATCTAAGCCTGATTCACGAAATGCTGGGACTTCCTGTACAACCCCTACCTTAGGTCTAATATCTGTTGAAGAAGAAGTATTTGCTTCAGAAATACATACAAATAACTGGTACATTGACAATGGTGCCTCCAAGCACATAACCATGGATGACAAGAACTTTATTGATTTTGAAAAATTCGAATCACCTTATGGAATTACAACAGCAAATGGAAAAGTTCTTCTAGCTCTTGGTAAAGGTACACTTCAAATTGTCACCGTAGTCAACAATAAGAAACAATTCAAAGAACTGAAAGATGTTTGGTATGTCCCTGAAATCAGTAAAAACCTATTTTCTGTGTTAGCCACCCATGATAGCTATATTAACAGTGTTTTTGAATCTACTGCAACAGAGTGTTGACTGAAGATTGGCAACATTTTTGCTTTACATGGCACTAGAAATAAAGGAAGAGGATAAATTTCAAAGCTGATATGAAAGTCATTACTCCAAAAAAATATATTGAAGTAAATTTAGTCATGTCAAATGTTTCAATGCTTCAAATGTATCATGAACGTTTTGGTCAAGATAAACGGCATGTGAAATCAACCCTGAACTGAACATCAAGGTAAATGTTAAAGATGAATTATGTGAAGCATGCATACATGGGAAAGCCCACAGATTAAGCTTTGGATCTAGAAATAATTGTTCCTCAGTTGATGAATTAATTTCTGCAGATGTATGTGGTCCCTTCGACAAATCTTTTAGGGGTTTTCAGTATTTTGTTATTTTCAAGGATCAGTTTACAAAGTTTCGCTGTGTTTTCTTCCTTAAACAAAAATCTGATGTTGCTAATGCTCTTGAAGAATATTTAGCTTATACTAAAAATGTGGGTCATACGGTAAAAGAATTAATCACTGATAAAGGAGCCGAATATGATAACAAAGAGGTTAAAATAATTCTGAAAAAGAAAGATATTATTCCAAGACTCACAGCACCATATACTCCAGAGCAAAATGATGGAAGTGAAAGAGAGAATAGAAATCTTGTGTAAATGGCCAGAACACTGAAAAATTCCAATCCTGATATAGAATTTTCTTCAACATTATGGACTGAACTTATCAACACTTCAGTATACATGCTTAATAGAACTGGAAAGTCATCAGTTAAAAACGTAAGTCTTTATGTATTATAGACAGGTAAGAAACCAAGAATAAAACACTTACAAATTATTGGATCTGTTTGCCATGCCCACATATCCAGACAGAAAAGAAGAAAAATGAATAGTAAAGCTACCAAAGCTTTTCTGATAGGATATGATGGAGATGAAAGGTATCGTCTTTGGGTTCAAGAATCAAATACAGCCATATGATCAAGAGATGTAAAATTTAATGAGGAAATATTAAATTGTGGAAAGACTGTCTATTTTCCCATCACAGATGAAAATGAAATGATCTCCAAATGTAAAAATCAGGGAAAGTTAGAAGAAAAACCAGATGAAGAAGAGTTTGAAAATGAATCTGAGGAAGACATTAACACTGACTCAAGAGTATTAACATGAAGAGTATTAACATTGACTCAAGCAATGAATCGGAGACCAGAAACCTCAGAGATAGGGAAGATTTAAGAAAACCAAAGCGCTACGAGAAATATATAAAGGTAGCTGTAGCTTTTATTGCAGATTTTAAAGAACCTGTGACTTTTGAAGAAGCTATTAAATGTCAACAGAACAAGAATTGGAAAGATGCTATGGACTTAGAAATGTCTTCATTAATTGAAAATGAAACATGGACTTTAGAAGAATTACCAAAGAATTCTAAAACCATTCCATGTAAGTGGGTCTACAAGATTAAGAAAAATCATGATGGTTCAATTGATAACTACAAAGCCAGGTTAGTTGCCAAAGGATTTACCCAGCGTTATGGAATGGACTATGAGCAAACTTACAGCCCTGTGACAAGGTTGGGTGCTGTTCGCTCAATTCTCAGCATAGTAGCTAATGAAAAAATGCATCTTACTCTGTTTGATGTTTGGTCAGCCTTTTTGTATGGCAAACTTGATGAAGCTATATACATGTAGCAGCCAGAGGGATACAGTGATGGTGCTAATCAAGTATGTAGATTGAAACGCAGTCTGTATGGACTCAAACAAGCTTCTCGCTGTTGGAACAGATAATTTGGAGAATTTTTATCAAAACTCGGATTTAAAATAAGTGAAGGTGATCCATGCTTGTACATAAGAGGAAAAAAAATGATTGTTTGTATGTATGTTGATGATGGCTTAGTAGCAGCAACTGATTTAATAGAATCTGAAAAATTCATAAATGATTTGAGTTCAAGATTCAAAATCACAAACAAACAGGCAACCTTTTTTCTTGGTCTTGAAATTCATCATTTTGAGGATGGAAGTATCAAAATTAATCAACAAGCTTATGCTAAAAGAGTTCTTCAAAAATTTCATATGGAAAATTGTAAAACAGTATCTACTTCCATGCGTAAAGAAAACACAAATGCAGAGCAGAATGATGAGCATAGCAGTGAGATCTTCCCTTATAGAGAAGCAGTAGGCACTTTAATATATTTAATGTTAGGCACAAGACCAGATATAGCTTATTCAGTTGGTGTTCTCTCTCGTCATTTAGAAAACCCTTCTAGAGAAGACTGCATGAAAGTAAAACGTGTATTTAGATACATTGCAGGTTCATATGATAAAGATATTATATATAAGCTTAATTATAAACCAGGATTGCTAGAATGTTTTAATGATGCAGATTTCGGCGGATGTAAAACATCAGGGAGATCAACTAGTGCTATTTTGATTTTGTATACTGGTGGTGCTATACCATGGCTTAGCCAAAGGCAGTCAGTAGTTTCAACCTCTACGACTGAAGCAGAAATAATTGCTGCAAATGAATGTGCCAGAGAAGCAATTTGGTTGAAATGTCTATTTTCTAGCGTTACAAAATTAGATGGAATACCAGTGCTTCAAATTGATAATACAGCTGCAATTAGATAGCACAAAATCCAGACTTTCACCATCGTACCAAACATATTAGCATTCAACATTTTTTTATTAGGGAAAAAGTCCTATAAAAACAATTAGTAGTGCAACAGGTATCTACAGAAGATCAAATTGCTGATATGATGACAAAACCTCTTTTTAAACCAAGGTTGTTGACTCTTAGTTCCAAAATAGGACTTTTGTAACTATTTATTCTGAGAACTTTAACGAAGTTTTATTATTATTATTATTATTACATATATATATTTTTTAAACAAGGGAAAGTGTTAAGATTCATTCACAAATGATTCATTTTATGCTAAAGGAAAATATCCATGTAAGTTTGTTTTTTCTCGTGTGGCAACAGTTGTAAGCCAGTTCAGTTTGTTGTCATCTTGCCTGTCGGTACGGCAGCATGCAGATTAAGTATTAAAGTAATTCTTTTTCTATTTTAAGACTATTAAAGTCATTTATATTAAATTATGATAACATAAATACTACATTAAAAACATCTCTGTATATGCGTTATAAAAGGTATAGATAATATACGTATATTTTGCCTCGGGGTTTTTTGTACTGCAAACGGGAAAACTGAAGGATTTGGAGATAAATTAAACAAATACTTTAATACTTATATACAGGGTGCAATATGTTATCTATCGCCGGCCTTTAATTTTTCAACGGTTGATCGTAGACATATAGTTCCAAATACAAAAATGTTTCAAATGATGTAAATATTCGTGTTGTGGCATTATTTAAAGTAAAAAATCAATTTTACAAAAATTACGAAATCTAACTTTTTATACGGTCCCCCAGTCCCTGTAGATATATTTAGTATAAGTTTACACATATCATAACATATATAACACAAAAAGTTTGACATCTGTGCTACAAAAATTGACACAGTTATTAAATTTCAAAGTTTGAGATTTTTTCACATGATTTGGTCTTTCAATGAGGGATCAGTTAAAAGATGAATTAAAGTAATTCGAGATCAAAGTCAGGGTGTAACGTCCTTTTTACGGCGAAACCACCTTTAGCCGGTATCTCCAAACTGGGGTATCACTAAAGAGGGTTATTTCATTTAAAAAATTTAAGCCGACTTTTAGGAGTCGTATACAAAGCGAAGAAGGAAATACTAAAATTAAACAGAAAAATAAATATTAATTTATTATGATATCAGAAAACGATCTACTATAACTAGGGATACTGTTCAAAGTGTTATTTAACACTTTTATGGGACGAACAACATTCAAACGTCAAAGTAGGTCGAATCGACAACCGGAAAATAAAACATAATCACTAAGAACTAGATAAACGGCAGCGGAATGCAAACGACCAGCCGAGCTATAACGAGAATGAAAATTGGGATCATGCAAATTACAATAGTACTGCAGCGCCACACGTTCGGGATAAAACACGAGCTATCTAGCAGTGGACATGCTAGTTAGCGCTGAGATCGTGATGGCAAGCTACGCATACATGCAATGTGCCGAAATGATACTTATTTATGGTGAATGTCAAAGAAATGCAAGAGAGGCTGCGAGTGTTTATTCAGAACGTTTCCCTAAGGATCTACATCCAACGCATGAAACTATAACTAATGCATTGCACCATCTTAGAGAGACCGGCTCTGTTTCACCACGACCCAGAACAAGTAGACGGGCAAGGTGTAATGTTCGAGTGACACCGGAGGAGGTGCTGGCATTCGCCCTTTTAATTCTAGAACTGAGCACTGTGGAAATAAGCGAAGTATGTGGTCAGCATGTTTGGCATTTGTTACATGCACATGATGCTCATCCATACCATCCGACACTGGTGCAAGCATTGATGCTGGATGACCACGCACGACGATTCGATTATTGTAATTTCATGCTCAACACCTTAGAGGAAAATCTGTCTTTCCTTTCTGACATCCTGTGGACAGATGAGTCAATGTTTATACGGGGTGGCATTGTGAACGTGCACAATGTACAGTACTGGTCTCTGGAAAACCTCCACAATGCCCGCACAGTACGACATGTGTGGTACGGTATATGGGGAACCCAGATTGTTGGACCCATCTTCTACGATGGGACCTTAACGGGCGTTCGTTACCTGCATTTGCTACAAAACATAGTACGTGACAGGTATGAAAAGCTGACTCTCCGACATGCATGCCGGGTGTGGTTTCAACATGATGGTGCCCTCTCCGCATAAACCATCAAACGTGCGGGCGTATCTGGCCACCGAATTCGGTCAACAGTCGGTCCTTGGATGTGGTGGTCCGATAGAGTGGCCACCGCGCTTCGCCGGACTTAACTCCCATGGACTTCTACCTCTGGGGTTACATCAAGGCATAGGTCTATGTGACGGAGACTAGTTCTCTGGTTTATCTGAAGCAGAGCATCATTCTTGATTGTCGCACAGTTTGCACACCTGCTACGCTCTAACGTGTCCAGTACTCAGTATTGTCATGCATTCAGTTGTGCACTGCGAGCATTGGAGAACACTTTGAGCAGTATCTCTAGCAGATTCCGGCGTTTGATGTATTCATTTTTTATAGTAGACCGTTTTCTGATATCATAATAAATTGATATTTATTTTTCTGTTTAATTTCAATATTACATTCTTCACTTTGTATACGACCCCTAAAAGTGAGCTCAAAATTTTAAATGAAATAACCCTCTTTAGTGATACCCCAATTTGGCGATACCGGCTAAAGGTGGTTTCGCGGTAAAATGGACATTACACCCTGACTTTGATTTCGAATTACTTTAATTAATCTTTTAACTGATCCCTCAATGAAAGACAAAATCATGTGCAAAAATCTCAAACTTTGAAATTTAATAACTGTGTCAATTTTTGTAGCACAGATGCCAAACTTTTTGTGTGATATCTGTTATGATATGTGTAAACTTTTACTAAATATAACTATAGGGACTGAGGGACCGTAGAAAAAGTTAGATTTCGTAATTTTTATAAAATTGTTTTTTTTTTTACTTTAAATAATGCCACAACATGAATATTTACTTCATTTGAAACGTTTTTGTAATTGGAACTATATGTCTAGAACCAACGGTTGAGAAATTAAAGGTCGGCGATAGATAACATATTGCACCCTGTCTAATGATTCTTACATACAGGGTGATTCATAAATATCGAAACAATAGGCTATCTCCTTAAATATTGCCCCTAAGCACATACTTGCAATTTCAAAGTTTCCTAAAAAAAGGTGCAAAATTTGATGAGATAAGTTTCAACTCCATGGGGAGTCTATATGAGAAAGTACAAAAATTAAATTTTTATACGGCCCCCGTAGGATAAAATTTCCAATTAGGAGATTTTTCCTTATCCATTCCTAAATTAAACAACAACAACAACAACAACAACAACAACAAAAAATCCATCTTGATATCTGCAAAATTCACAGAGATATTAAAATCTAAAATTCGTGGCTTATACCACTTAAGCATACCTCTGAGCGACGTGATATCAGTTCATTTGAAATGCAAGTTAGGGAATTTACACATTATTAAAAGTCGATCTAAGACAATGTTTTAACTTTTAGATATAAAATAACAGCGTATAGATTTTTACGTTAAACTTGCTTGAGAAATATGCTAGAGCCCTGCATGAGCTTGAGCTTGGCGCCAGGCCCGTAACCGGCGCGGCCCGCTGACTGGGCCGTGTCTTTATTGTTCTTAGGACGTGTCGGGCAGGCAATAAGTTTTGTAAAAATAGTAATAGGGATAATGAAACTTCTATTAGCGAAATCGTTGGAAATATATTTTAATACATTATGCAGAAGTATTTTCAAAAATCTGCTTTTTGTTATACAGCCTTAAACGATATGTTGTTTTTAAACCTATTTTTCATTTATTCCAAATGATATTGTTTTTTAAAAATAAACATTTATTCGAATGTTTAAGTCTAAGAGCATAAATAATTGAAGAGCTAAGTGGAAGAACATGTTAAGTAACAAAAATTACATTTGAAGAAATTTGATGTGAAAGTTTTTGTTGTCAATTTTAATGATTTATTTTCTGTTTGATACCACCTGTTTAAAATATTAGAGGTGTGGTACTAAACTCTATAAAAAAAACTTATTCATATTTAATTTTTAAATATTAAAAAATATTAATATTATTTGCATTATTAAATATTAAAATATTAAATATTATTGAATAATGTCTTAAATCTTCAAGGCTAAATAGAACTTCGGTATTTTAGCTTTACCATGTGATAGAATACCTGATAACACCTTCGTCCGAAAGATAAAATAATTTTTCAGAAAATGTAGCATAACATGTTCTTCCACTCAGCTGTTCAATTATTAACGTTGCAATTGAGAATTTTTTTAAAAAAAGCCAACCTCCAACTAATCTTCCGTTATAGGTGCATTTATTTGACCCAGGTTTAATACGTTAGAATCAGAAACTCTTATAAGAAATCCAATTGAATAAATTCGACTTAAAACCTTTAAATTAAATAAGTCAAAGATTCATTAAATAAATTTTCTGGTTTAAAAGTGAACTTGTTCAACTTAATCTACATATTACGGAGGATTAGTGGGAGGTTTAGCAGCTATTTTTTTGTCATGCAAGCACATAGTAATCTAAAATATACTGTAAATTTTTCTTATAAAGATGTATGTAGTATTCCCTAAAATAATCTTAATTGTATCTTAAAAAAAATGGGAATTTTTTGTGCAAATTTTAGCCCATGCAAAAATCTGAAACATGTCTAGATATGTCTAGACATCTGTCTAGATAATTAATTAAATAAAATTAAGTGCATTGCCCATGAAAATGGTTTTCTTTCGCATCATATTAATAAACCCGTCTATTATCTGAAACATAAAGTGAAAAAAAAATTATATCTCTAATAAACTTAAATTTTGTAACTTTGGCTGTATACCAGATTTGTATGATAGACTAGGGCATGCGTTAAACAAATTTAATATCTGTACCCGAGAGCCAAAGTATTGAAAGTGACATTTCACTTAATTTTTAATGAGAACGAAAAGAAATAAGACAATTGTGCTAGACAATGTGTGACTTACAATGTTATAAAACAGAATATCTCTGAAATAACTTATGATACAAGTATAGCGATAGTTTGGCTCGAAAGAGAGCAGTTTCAAAGCAGTATTAAAAGCTGATAAAATAAAATTTGTCATTTTTGGACACGATAGTTTGGTTCTCAGGTACAGAAATATTAATCTCGTGACTAAAACAACAGGACAGCTAAAATACTTAATCCATAACAAGACTTCCCCTAAGATGAATTTGCGCGCGTATACATATACATAATACCATTGATAACAGACACACAATAAAATAAAGTATATTTGGTATGATCACACTTTTCTTTTTAATTTCTATTTTAAATATTTTAAATTTTTTAAATTAATATTTTTTAAAATGCTGAATCAAAATTAAAACTTGTATATTTCTGTTTAATTAAAAGAAAAATAATTAATTCAACAAATAATATTTCGATTTATAACAATTTTAAATTACTCTGAATTTTTTGAAAAAAAATTATTATTATTTTAATTTTGTAAGAAGTCTTATGATGTGATTCTGTTTACAAATTATATGGTTAGCCATCACAAACAAATTCAAAATTCTAACTCTGTAAATAAATAAATAAAAATGTTTCCCGGACACCTTACAGTAACATTGTTTCTCGAATTACGCGTATTTAAATTTGTGTCTTTTCCCTTGAAACCTCACGAATTATTAAAACGGACATATCTCTGCGAATTTTGCAGATATCAAGATGGAATTTTTTTTCCTTAATTCAGGAATGGATAAGGAAAATTTTCCTAATTGGAAATTTTATCCTTCGGGGGCCGTATAAAAATTTATTTTTTGTATTTTTTCATATAGATCCCCCATGGAGTTGAAACTTATCTCATCAGATTTTGCACCTTTTTTTTTATGAAACTTTGCAATTTTGTATGTGCCTAGGGGCAATATTTAAGGAGACAGCTTATTGTTTCGATATTTTTGAATCACCCTTTATAATGACACTTATATATAAATATTAAATATATAAACACTTTAAGCATAAGCAACTAACAACATATTAAATAACACGCTACTATGACACGGAAAACAAAAATTATAAGTAAATGTCTGCATTTAATTACATTTAAATTATTAATTGCTTGAAACACTGAGAATTCTGACCGTAAAATATACAGTAAAACTTACTAAAAATAATATTTACTAGTTTCAAAATATTAAGAAAATTAACCAAAACTTTTTCAAAAACAAAGTTCTTCTCAAATCAGGATAACTTTTTAAACCATTTAATTATTTTTTGCACCAGACTTCTGATGTAAAATATAAGTATATAAAGTTGATTACGGAAAGCTTTGGATAATTGTAAACATTAGAGGTACTGAAAATGAAGTGTACAGGGAAATAGAAAAATAATAGTAATTACAGATTTCTATCATTTTTAGAAAAAACAAAAAACAGGGCAAAATTATAAAATCAAATATTTGAATTTTAGGCAGCCATATATAAAAAATATAATAAAAAAATATTTACACATTATTAACTCCTTCGGGACGAGCGTCTTTTATAGAATTTTTAATCTTTAATCACCGTTTTTTTAAAACAGAAATTTTTGACTAATTGAATCGGGAAAATGCTCGGTTTAAATAAGACAAAATTTGCAATACAAATTTTCCGGTGAGAATAATCCTTCTGAGCACCGTACGCGGCACGAATACCGGTCGCTCGTCCCCAAGGGTTAAGAGAATAAGAAATTTCGCCAGTATCCGGCAATCAACTCATAACGGAATATTTTTTTCAGAACATTGATTATTTTTGCACGATTCTTAATTAATTAAAAAATATAGATATATGTACATTGCAAACAATTTTCAATAAATTTGGCCATTTTGTGTGTTGATCTGAAATATTCAAGCATGTAGAAAAATAACAAAATTACATATAAAATTAAACATTCTAACTGTGCAGTCATGCTATAACTATATGATACAATTAAAAGGATATTTGCATGTTTCATGATATCAACAAAATAAGCAGGTCTTTTTGTCAATACCTGGAAATAAAATCATATCAATTTTTTTTTTCTTTTCTTAAAAAGAAAAACATTGATATTTACACGATTTTTCTTTAGAAAAATATAAATATGTGTACATTGAGAACAATTTTCAGTAAATTTAAATATTGTAGGTGCTGATCATGAAATACGGGGAAACAAAAAACTAATAATAAATAAATAATTTTTTTTCAGGTTTCATTATTTTAACACGTTGAACTGACACTGAAGCCAGTGGAGTAGCCACCGAAAGCAGAATCGGTTAACTGAATCATGGATACAACAGTAAAAACTGCTAAGACAGAATCACAACGGATCTATAAAAAATTCCGCTTTAGGGAGTTTCGTCTTAGAAGGTATAATTCAAAGGTATGTCTTTCTTCAAGACTATGAACTTTTCCGTTTTAGGCAGGTTTCCGTTATAGACACTTTCCGTTTTCACAGTATCCTTTAAAACTGCTAAAACGTACTCACTTCCCAAACTTTTTTCTTTCACGTACCCCTTTCTTAGGTTTTTCATTTCGGAGTACCCCTACTTCTCATAAACACGCCCCCCTTCCCCCCCTCCACTCAAGGAGATAACGTACACATGCTTTTTTTCATTAGTAATCTTCTTATCATAACCATATAATAAATCGATGCAAATTGCATTGATATTCCTAACATTTTTGTGACTTCCGCCATTACCGATATTATTTTCACATACCCCCAGCAGACCCGCCACGTAACCCCAGGGCAGGGGTATGCTACCCCAGGTTGGAAACCGCTGCTATAACACCACCTCTGAAGAGCATAAATCTATTACAGGAAAAATCTGTGAAGATGACCTATCTCAAACAAAAACAATTCAAGGTTCGACGAAAACCACACTATATATTTGTGCTTGTTGACGTTTGAAACCTATCTGAAACGAAACTTGTTCCAATTGTGAATCCTTCTTGGCAGGTTTTCTGTAAACACGGAATCCTCTCATAAACAAAAATATTTTAATGTCCCGAGACGGAAGGATAACTATGCAAGTATATCTGCTATTCCGTTTACACAAATTTACTGTAACTAGATTAAACGTAAAACTTCTTTATCTTGGACTTCGAAGGGGTTCTGTTGTCGACACTTATGGGAAAGAACGAGTTCATACGAACAGGGCCCGACTAAGGCTATGGGGGCCCCGGTGCAAGCATCCTTCTGGGGGGGCCCCTTCCATATATCTATAGAATTCTTTTGGAATAATGTGGAAGTGGCTAGTACTAAACTTCATACGTATTCTATGTATGCATAAATTTTGTACCCGGTACTGCTCCCATATGTAAACGGGGTATCACAAAATGATGGTCACAACTTTAAGAAAAAATACTAGTAGGATAATAGCAGAAAAAATGATAGATTGGTTGACACGAGTATTTTTTTTTTTCCTTTGCTTATCTACGTACGTTATGAGATGTCTAAAAGGAAATGCCCCAAATTGATCATAATGAATGGTTTTAACTTGCCACATTGCGAGGAAAACATTAATAAAGAATTTCTTTTGAAAACAATATAATACTAAGTTGTCATAATAAAATTTTAATCATTAGATTTTTAATCATATAGTTTGTTTTTTGCATGGGTGCAGGGGGTACTGGAAGTAGAGAGAGGAAGGGGGACCGTACTTCTTTCTAAATGTTTGAAAATATAGGAATTTTGGTCACTTTTGGCTAATTTTAATCATTTGGTACCTTTTAATGAAATCCTGATTACTCTTAGGGGGCCCCCTAAGAAGGGGGGCCCGGGGCAGCTGCCCCGCATGCCCCTGCATAAGTCGGGCCCTGTATACGAACACAATAACGGTACATTGGTTGAGTTTCGTGACCCTTATCTTTGTTCACTTTATAACGGACAATATTAACAGATACTTTAAATCTGCTGCCTGCAATTAATAAAAGTAACTTTAATTTTGGACTGGTTATTTGTTACCACTTTCAAAATACACTACACTGGAGAGAAAAATTAAAGGAATAACCATAAATAGCTGCTTTATGTTAATCCTATTAAGGGAACTTCCAGAAAGGTAACTCAATGTCAATGTTATTACGTACTCCAATTTGATTAACATTCGCTACAGAAAAATATGCAAATATTTCAGCCTCAGCCCGTTCTTTCGGTTCACGTGTGAAAAGGAGCGCACGTGCGTAATTTGAAGTCTAATTTTAAGGATTGTACGTGTAATTAGGTAAAACTTTCGGTAGGTGGAATATGTCGTCCAGAAGACATTTGACCGATTTTGAAAAATTGCGTGCGATAGGGAGAATGGAAGCAGGACACACACTCTTAGGTGTCTGTAAAGACTTAAAAATAGCCAAAAGCGTCATGTCAAGAATCTGGAAACGGTTTAAAGACACTGGTATAATGTCCACAGACAACCAGGTCAAGATAGAAAATGCGCCACAATAGGCTCTCAGGACCGTAATTTGCCAACGATTGCTAAAAGAAATAGGCAATTGACGTCAGTTCAAATTGCAGGGAGTTTGCTGCAGCAGCAAGAATTCCACTATCCTGGTTTACTGTGAGTGACAGGCTTCATGCAAGGAAACCCGTGATTTGTGTTCCACTAACTCCGGTAGCGAAATGCGCCTGGTTAAAGTGGTGCAGAGATCATCGTCATTGGAGTACCACGGACTGGAGACGGGTTCTCTTTACCGATGAATCCCGATTTTGTTGAGAGATTTACTACAGATGTGCTACCATATGGAGGGAGAAAATCACACGCAACAAGGTTGCAAACATCCGTGAAAGGCATCGATACAAAGGTCGTGGAATCATGGTATGGACGGACATAATTTTGAATGGCCGCAGCGGCCGACACATTTTTACCAGTGCAACTGTGAATGCTGAAGTATACATAGAGATGTGGTTCTTGATCCTCATGTCAAGTTGTTTATGGGTGCAATCGGAAGATTCGGGTTTTTATGCTTATTAATGGTCTAGAAGGGCAGTACTCGAGAAGGGCAGTACTAGAAGGGCTTTTCACGGAACTCTTAAGTGTCCCTTCCAGAGCTGCATAAATTCCACCCGGAAAAAAAGTGTCTGGATTCAACATTACCTTTGTACCCAATTGCTATGTGCGAAAGCTCAGTTTAACATTGCTTCAAGAAATTTCATGGTAGTAATAAGAGTTCTGTGTATGGAATAGGTCTTGGGTGACATTTTGTCTTTAATAATGAGAAATCGAAAGCATAAATTGAAGCTAATCAACGTACCAAAGTCCGAAGCTTACTGCGGGACTTGGAGAATGCTCTAAAATTGTTTCGAACCATCTAAAATAAATTGACTGGGAAGTACAAAAACAGAAACCACCATGAACCATTTTTTACACATTCTAATACTTCCAAAAAAGTGCTAATCCATCACAAATAAACTTATTACAAAAATTTAACTTCCTTAACCCCTTAATTCTCGCTCCCGTCAACATCACTGGCTGAGGTGTCGTTCGTTATTTCTCGTGCCCGTCATTTTTCCGGGCTGGAGATTTAATTGCTGGTAAAAACTTCGAAACCACGAAAATTTAAAAGTCCTTTCCGAGTGAAGTCTTTGAATATTACCGTTTGGGTTTGTTTTTTGGCCCTGATTGTGATGTTGGACTTTGTATTGCATGTTTCAAAATATATCACACTCAAAAAATTATTAATAATCAAAATTTACTGTATATATATTATTTCAAATATTATTTGTAAAAATTTGTGTGATGATGATAAATAAAGATCTAAGATGTGAAAAATAAAGGTCTTATTCGCATTAATTTGTATAGTGTAAAACAAAGATTAAGACATGGAATTCTCGCATGATGGCTTTCCTACAAATATGAATTTCTTCTATAAAATCTTTTTTTTTTCGCCTTAAAAAACTAATTGCATATTTTATTTAGAAGCCTTATAATTATTCAAATTCTGTAATAAAAAAATAGGTACTTTTTTATGGTTTTTCCAAATATTAAGCGACCGTTAAGGGGTTAAAGACGACCAGATATATCGGAAATAACTATTTGATCGAATATGGTATCAAAAGTGGCGAGACATGAAACATGGAAACCCAAAAGAATTATGGCTGAATAAGACAATTGTAACAAAACTGCTTTTTCCAGCATGAACTATATTTGTGTGTGCTTACATTACTAGATTCTGTAGCTGAAAATGCAAGATCTTTTTCTTAAAGTTAAAACCTTATCTCAAAAACTACCATGGGGAGCGCGGCGGATCGCATGAGTCATTCATGCGATTGACACTTACGTGAAATCATTATCCAATATCTATTACATCACAATTTCTTAATTCAATGGCAAGAAATTAAACATGGAAATTACTGTTTTAAACATAACCGCTTGATCCTAACTTTATTGTAGGCAAATGTTATGTAATATGAAACTTGATTTAACCCATTCGCTGCCAAAACTATAAAGTAAGAATTTTCAAATTTTTTGTTGAAAGTCGTTCACCACCACAAATTCAGAAAGGTAAATTTCGCTTTACTAGTACAGCGAAATTTCTGCCAATAAATGAGGCAATTTTTTTAATTCTAAAATAGTGGTGACAAAGTAATTAATAAATTAAAGCCACGTGGGTGACAGCGAATGGGTTAATTAAATTTAACCCTTCAGTATGCGCTCAGCTTTTTACATCATAGTGAATCTTTTTCACTGGTAAATATTAATGAAACTTCAATGTATTATTAGTTGCACTTATAGAGATTGGCCTTATATTTTTTATCCATGCTTTTTTTTTTAAATTAAGAAATTAAATAAGGGTATACCTAAATTCTTAAAATTACTCGAAATACTTCTATTATACATACACAGTCAAGACAAGATTGCAAGGGACTGGTAAAAAGCTCCATTTTAGACAGACTCCCATGTAAAGAAGTGCTATTAATTAAGCTTCTATGATACACTACCTCAATAAGATCTATTGTTCATTTCGCAGGGATTCTGAAACTCTTCTGTTTGAGACAGGATTCCGTTATAGAAAGATTCCGCTTTCACAGGTTTCACTATGTTTCACTAAAGAGCGATGAATAACCCCTTTCAGACAGGTTTTCAGCAGATTTAATTGTATCGTAATTCATATTAAGACCATGTAACGCTTCCGTTAAAGACGGGATTCTGTTATAAACAATTACTATTTTGACAAGTTTTATTCTATTCATATGACATAAATAAGTATATTTATACAAATACACAAAACTTGTAAAAATGGAACCTGCCTATAATGGAATTCTGTCTTAAAGAGAAATGTACCATTGTGCTACGGAAAGGAATACTGTACAAATACACCTGATAACAAGAAAACCTGTGTAAAACGGAATTTTCCACCATTATTTACGATTTCATCTTGACAGGTTTCACTATATATATAACCTGAAGGAAAAATTCTGCCCCCCCCCCCCCCCCCGAAACGAAATCCTGGCTACGCCACTATGAAGCGTATTATGAAGCGAATAATTTTTAAGAAAGTATAATCCTGTAACAAATAAAAGGTAGGTAAATTTTAAATATTTCTTCAGTAATTATTTAAAACAATGTATATTTTTTTCGGTTTTGTATCATATTTTAGACGTCAGCCACCGGTGAATGACGCGTTTTTAAACGGAAAGTTCACTTTCAGCCACCGATGGCTGACATGGCGCTCAACGTGTTAAAGAATCAAAAAGTCCTTTTTTTTATTTTAAGAGGCTACTTCAGTCAAGTGAAAAGACCCTTTCGCTAATGCTAATCCTATGGAAGAAATTTATAACGATATCTCGGTTGCATTTTAATATTTTTAAATAATTTTTTTTGCATCAGATAGCTGAGATTGATCTATACAAAGGGCATTTTTTACTTTTTCTATTTAGTTTACAGATATTTTTTATGAGGACACTTTCATTTTGGGAACCGGTTTCGAAACTGAAAGCATCCTCATTAAAAAAATCTGCAATCGAAATCGAAAAAGTAAAAAACGGCCTGCATACAGATCGATCTCATCTATCCAATGCAAAAAAAAATCATTTAAAAATATTAAAATGCAGCCGAGATATCGTTATAAATTTCTTCCATAGGATTAGCATTAGCGAACGGGTCTTTTCACTTGACTGAAGTAGCCTCTTAACAGTTTGTACTGCAAATGTAAAGGAAATTCATGAAAAGAAATTTCTCGATTTTTTTTTAGTGAATCGTAAGTGCAATATGGAACACAGAAATGAGCCGGTTTTTACAAAAGAATCAAAAATTGCAATTTCAGTTAAGTTATACCTAAGAAAACACAAGCGTGCAAGGCAAATTCTTCATTAGACACAGTAGGTAAAAGCGCCCCCTACAATTCTCCCGAGCGAACTCTGATTCCCCGAAAACAAAGGGGTTTCGGCCTTTTGTTACGGTCGTATAAGAGGAAACGAGTTTGGCGGTGGTAATGGTGTCATTCCGGGCAACGTGGCCACAAAGAGATCGGGCAAAATGGCCAGATGGCTACTTTGCCTAGGAACGATATTTTATTAATTGTTCATGACAAAATACTATCCAAAAGTATTTTCTTTGAAAGAAAGAAGATAGGTTAGAGCAATAACTTCTGCAAAGAAAGGCTTACTCTCGACAATTGCAGTCTTCCTTTCTTTCTAACCGATGACCAGGCCCCTACCTGCCGGGTTGCCCCAGCTTAACAGGTTTAGTACCTGGCATCGGGGAGGGTGGCCGCCTAATCGCCACGAAGCGGCAATAAACCTGTCATCATTGCCTGCATCGTCATCCTATCTGCAGTGCCTATTGCTCTTTTGTGTATACTTTGTTTTGCCGGCTATTTAACGTTATATCCCGTTGTTTGGCACCTGCTCATTGCTACTCAAGTTGGTCTCGTAATTTAGAACCTTGATCAGATGACAAGACCTTCACCTGGCAGGGCACCTCCAGAGGTATAATTCATAGGTAACTTGGAGGACTTTGCACCCACAGTCTGCATATCTGCTGGGGGCACTTGTATTCCCCATTCGTTATATTGACATTCATTACGGATTATTTTATCTTGTAACAATTTAATACTTAAAATATTACAAAACATAATACTTATTATTAATGTGCGTTACTTTAGCTTATGTTGATTAAAAAATATACATCCTGAATCAATGTGATTTATTCATTTACTTATGCTGGCCACTTTACACAACCTAGGCGGGCAATTGGCCAATTTGTAATTTTTCTTTTAAAGTAATGTGTACATTTTAAAATAAATATTTAAAAAGTAAAATAGCAATTGAAACTTAAGTTATTATAGTTACTGTTGGTACTTGTTTCTAGAACTTTACTGATTAAAAAGGTTTCATAAAAATTTACCAAACCTTAGAGTGGCCACTTTATACTTCCTTCCCCTACTCATTAGAGATGAGACTGGCGCAGTTCGAGCCCGAGACCGTGAGCTCTAGCAAGAGCCCAAGACCACATTTATACCAGTTTTAGGGCAGGCCTTGGTCTCAATGGGAAAAGTTTACTTATTTACAAATTGAAACAAGTTGGAAATTGCACGTCAAACGTGGCAAATGAGATGCATTCGTACTATAAATAGTTTTATAAATATTTTTCACTGCGTATTGTACTGAATATATATTTTAGTGAACTTCATAAGTGCCTATCAATTTCATTCTGTTCAAAAAGCTGTAACATCATCAAAATGCACTTGTTTCCCATTGCCTGTAATGTAACGGAGAACTTTTGACTATCCCTGTAATTAAACTATACATCCAATTTTCAAAAGACTCGACAGAAATTTGCAACAATTATATGTTTAAAATTTCAGACCATTCGATTGGGTAATTTTTGCTCTGTTATATGCGGACGGACGGACGGACAGACAGACGGACCGAACGACGAATATAGATGCTACGTATTTATATAATTAAGAACGCACCTAAAAAAGAAAAAAACTTGCTATTTGAGAAACAAGAATATAGTCTAATTTTCTTAATGTTTTACAATCCTTTCAAAATCCGCTTGAAAGGGAATTGGTTTGTCATGGATGTTATGTAAAGAGAAATATTCAAATATTCTATATGATTCTGAAATGTTTGCTAGTAACTGTCTAGTGTTAGTAACATAAAGAATCCGAGGGATAGCCCTTGTCTGCCCTCGCTTTCTGTTTGAAGGCCTTTACCAGTTTTACTGGAACAAAGAACTTTTGTCATTCTACCATAGTTCTACACTCTAAAACTGGGAGGAGTGAAAAGCTCACTCTTTGAAAGAGTGACAGGCCTTCTCACTCTTTTTGGAGTGAATTTTGTAAAAATACACTCCTTAAAGAGTGGAATTTCCCACTCTCTAGAAAGGAGTGCAATATCTCACTCCGTTATCGAGAGTGAAGTTGTCACCCCCGAAAGAGTGGCTTGCGTATGCATTGCTTATTAGCCAATCAGAACAGCAAGGCGACAGCGCCCTCGTAAGATAAGAAAAATGATCACATTTTCGTCTGGTCCGCCATCTTAGAATTAACAGATAAGGATATCATTAAAATTATTCTTAATGGAATACATAAAATAAAGGTAAGTCTTATTTAATTTTAACCATTTGTTCGTGTAGATATGTTAAGATTATGCACTAAATAGTTGTATGTTGTATAGAAAAAGATTGATCGTTAGAGTGTTCAAAAGTGATTGTCTGTTATATTTCTTCATGTAGCGGTTTGAAATTTAATTCTTTTAACAATTGAATACGCACTAGAGATCTGCACGGGCCGGCTCGTGCTCGGGCCGAATTTCACTCACGGAACTCGGGCCGGTCCCGGGCCACACTTTTTTCTGAAGACTCGGGCCGGGCCTAGCTTATTTTTTCTGTACAAAGCCGGGACTGGTTCATTCCGAGTCTTTACGACCCAAAATTTTCAGTCCTAATTTTGACCTAGCCCGTATGAAAATCATTGTTTCAACGTGGCCTGGTCTATTCAAAGTTCAGAAAAATTAGGTCTGGCCCAAAAATGTTTGCAAAAAATGCATACATTTTTAAATCGTCATTATTCTACCCTTAAACATTAAAATTTATTATTTTTAAAGAACACTAGATTTCTGCGCTTATTAAAATATAGCTAAATTTAAACATAGTAAAACGTGTGAAAAGAACCTGCGTATGACGGAACCCAGTTTTAAACTCACTAACGTATTGATCCATGCATAATTAATATACTAATACATAAGAAAAGAATATATAATACATTTACACTCGCTAAGAAGGGAACTAGTCTATAACACATTTTTTTTTCTTTTCTATACAATTCCATCTTACTGTATAGCATTTTCCAGATTTTCAATACTTCAAAAAAATAAAAAATCAATGTTTTGTTGAAATTCACTCGGACCGAGATTTTAACTTTTTTCCGGGCTGGGCTCGGGCAGAACTTTTAAGTTTTTTACCGGGCCGGACCAAATTTTTTTTCTACGGGCCGGGCCGAATTTTTTTTCTATGAGTCGGGCCGGGTCCTTGGAAATTTCGGCCCGTGCAGACCTCTAAGCTCACGATGCTTAGCAAAAAAAATAATCCAAACTTCATTAGTTCGGGAAATGTGAATTTAAATGAAAATATTTTTTTATTCCCTTTCAATGCTGTGTTTGCAAATTATAAAACTTTTACCAAAGACCAAAACAAAGAAGTTTTATCTCTTTCGTTTCAAAGGCTGACTGACTCATAAGAGAAGATAGATTTTCTCAATCGTAGGAGACACGTCATTCGAAAACATTAATTTGCCGTTCTATGAGATTTTTTTTTTTTTTTTTGGTTTAATTTTGATTTCGGATTATATACAGTTAAGAGTATTTATTATTGTGTCGGAGTTAAATATGATATTTGATGTTTATGATATTACGAAAAGGTTGGTACAGTGAAACCTCCCTGTGCGACTAACTCTATTAGGCGACCACCTCCCTCAACGACCATTTTTTCATGGAACGAAATTTATTACCATAGGCTTAATACTAATTTGACCTCCATTCAGAGACCATCCCAGTTGAACCCCCTCCATGAGAGACCGATTTCTTTGAAGAAAATGAAATAAATTCCGTTTTTTCCTGGTCGCTTGAAGTAGGTTTTATTAAAAAAATAATTCCGGAGAGTGCATTATTCATCAAACTTCTAAACTAAGTTTAGATTTTTTTTTATCCCGGTAACTTTTAAGTGTTTAAACCCCTTTGTGCCTTTTTTAGCAATGAATTTAACTCAAATTAAGACTGACGGTTATCAAACTCCTCTGCCCTGTTGTGTCGGAAAACTCTCAAAGAAATAGATAAAGTAATGAAATCGTCATTATTTGTTCCCGTCCACAAAAAAATGCATTTATTTACTGAACTTCGAAAGGACTTGGAAATAAAAATTATAAAATATAAAACTGTAAAATTAAAGCAAAAGTTCATTTTTTAAACTCTGCAGTAATTAACTTATGTACTTAACTTTTATTTTGATACTTAAATTTTTATATTTTTTCCTAGTGTGAAAAATAAATTTAAGTAACATTGTTACCATTTTTCAACAATTAAAATCCAGATTTAAACATGACCTCCATTAAGAGACCACCTCTCGGAGAGACCAATTTTTATTGGAACAATACGTGGTCGTTTTAGGGAGGTTTTACTGTATATTAATTTTTAAAAATTGTATCTAAACATTTTTCTGCGGGTTATGATTTTAAAATTTCGAGACTGAGTAATAAAAAAAAATAAATAATTATAGACATTCTGCATCAGTTATTAAATTTCCTTCAATTTAAACGCATTTTCTACGTTTTTGATGCACGTAATTTTTGGCACTAAAAAATAAAACATGATATTTAAGCATTGAAATAAAATGTTTTTTATGCCTGTTTTGAAGTTTATCGATAAGACAGCTTTAGTATATTTTTTAAAAAGTTCATATTTTCTTACATGATTTAGGACTGAATATTTTTTTAAAGAGATTAATAACTACTTTTTTACATTAAAATGTTTTTCAAACAATAAGAACTTTTATATGCAGTCATTCACTTTATTGTTATTAAAATTCATGCAGATACAAATAAATGTAATGTGTTTATTTTTATATTTATTTTTTTCTATTTCCTAGGTCAATCTTTTCCTATAAAACATATCAAATCTATTTTGCTCTTATTCCCAAAATACAATATCTACAGGAATAAAAAATTTAAATTAAACATGACTTACCATGTCGTTTCATTAATAAGTATTGTTTTCAACAATAATGGGCCAAAATTAGAAATCATGATTAAGTTAAGGAATATGTTTAAAAGACATATATATACATATTCCAGAGAACTTAAAATTTAGACTACATGATCATATTAAATAAAACAAAAGCAAATCACAGCGGAAAAAAAATACACATTCTTAATATTTAAATTATACTTAGAACTCATTTTTAAAAAAAATATGTAAGTTTATAAGCATTGTCTTTAAGTAAAAAAATGAAAAATATTTTAGAACAATAGGACTTTGCAAAAATAGCAATAATTTGCGGGAAAAGTACGGTAAAAAGATAGGAATTTATATTTAAAACCAAAAATTAAAATGACATCAAACTTTGTTAAGCATATAATATCCACCTATTAAAAAGTTATTTATAAAACTTTAAAAGTAATATTTTTATAGGGTATGCAATGAAAGCAAACACAAAGGATAAAATTGGAATAAAATATATTAGTTTATTTCTGTCAGTAATCTAAATTAAATTCATATGTAACTTTAACTGATTTTTTCCTTAAAAGTTCAATTAGTGTTACAAACTATTAATTAAATAAATATTGCTGATAAAGTATTTTATTCCAATCTTTACCACGTTTGTATCTATTTTCATTGCATGCTGTAAAAGATGTGATTCTTTTAAAATGCCCATAAAAGCAAAATAAAAAAAGAATTGATTCCATAAAAAATGAACATTCACTTCTATGAAAGAGTGACTATTCACTCCTACCAGGGGTGAAAAACCGCACTCCTTTAGCAAGAGTGAATAGTCACTCCTCCGAAAGAGTGATTATCCACCCCAGTTTAGAGTGAATATTCACTTCCCAGGAGTGAGTATTCACTCTTTCAGAGAGTCAAAAATTTCACTTTTGCTCAGAGTGAATAGTCACTCTAAAGAGGTTGGGCATATTTTGACTCTGCGATAGAGTGACTATTCACTCCTCTGAAGTGAATAGTCACTCCTTGTTATTTAGAGTGTACAATGATATTTCAAAAGAATTTGAATTGTGACTTCTGCAAATTCTTGCCAGAGGTTGGGTATTATTAAAGAGGTTTATTAGAAGTTTGCTATTTTAAAAAAAATTCTTGGCGCGTAAAAATTACGAAAAATTGCCACGAGGAAATATATAGGAGTAATACATATTTCTATGTTGGAAGAGATTTTTAAATGAGAAAATTAATTTTGATTAAATTTTAAAATTTTATTAACAATTTCCTACAATGTATTTTTGCTATAGGACGCGGACTCTGATGACACAAAGTGCTTCGAGCTCGGGTGGACTAGGGTTTCAAATTATCGGAAAAAGATTCCGAACTCATCACTAATACTCATGCATCCTAGGATTAATTTAATTAAATATTTTTGTTTGAAAGTATCAATACTAACTCTGTCACATATACAGTAATATACAGAAAAAATGTATTTAAAGTAGTTATCTCCCGTAACGTTTTTTTATTATTATTATTATGAACTTTATTGGCACTGTTTAACTTTTGTGCACCTACGTTGATTGGTTAGTTTTGCTGTTCTGCAATTATTTTTTGTACATAATATTATCCAAATCCTACACCTTATGTTTAATGATAAGCAATCTAATTTAGATGCTCTTTTTACACAGAATGATTTAAAGGAGAAGAGCAAACTAAAGTTGCATGTTAAGTTAACCAAACTTTTATAAGATGCATTTTCTTTTATTTCGAATGTTTGAAAATGACTTGAGTTCTTATTTTAGAAATTCATCTTTGAAGCTTTTTATGACTTCGTTTTTGACAGAGACCTGACGTTCTCAAATATCTTTATGTATTTTTCGATATTCTTTCGAATAGAATACTATAATCAACAAATAAATTTATAATGCTTGATGATTCACAAAATTAGATATGAAATGTCAAATCGTCGTCTATAGTTTTCTTTCTCAAATTTCAAAACATTTATAATTTATGCACTGAAAGTACTAATTAAAGGAATGATTTATTAAATATCTGATAATCTGTATCAACCACTTCAAGCTAACCTGGATTCGGGATTCTCTTTTGACAAAGAACCAATAACAAAGTATCCAATAATAAATTTGTCTTTCTTGACGCTAAATATACGGGGAGTAGGGTAGACCGGCGCACGTTTACGCATGGGGGCACGTTTACGCAGTGCACTCTTTCCGAAACGAGTTATAACTGGCGTGCCACCAGTCATGACAGATTGATGCTGCCCCCTAGTGGGTATTCTCACAGGTTTTAGAGCGTCAGTCGAGCTTCGGGTTAGCATGAAGAAAGAATAATCTGTTTTCTGTCAACGTGAGTAAATTTTGTGTTGAACTTATTGTGAACTAATAATACTTAGTTAAGGATAAACAAATATATGAACATTAGCAGAATTTTATCCTTTTTCGAGAACTGTATTTATATGAACAGAAATGTTATTAATTTTCGTTGCACGTTAAAAATAAATCCAAGCATGGTGACGGGGCACGTTTACGCATTGACATCGGGCACCTTTACGCACGTTCAAAAAGAAGAAATTGCGTAAAAATGTACTAGTTTCTATGGAAGCAGAACAAGAAGACAGCAATGAAATTTGTTTGTTTGGATATGTACTATCACCTCTTAAAGTTTTGCCCGTCTTTTATGAAACACACTGTATAACTAATTGCTGTGTATGCGGTCAACGGATGCTTTAATTAGAAAGCCTTTAAAAAATTTTTTTTCGACGTAATTATAAATACTGTTTTCTATTGAGATGAATCAAAATTAGTTTGTGGTTAAAAACTTAATTTTTGCAAGACAAAAACTTACCTAGTTATGATACTTTGATTGTCATGCATTTTTGGCACTTTCTCACACAAAAAACGTGTTTTTCCATTTATGGTGATTAAAACATTGAAAATTTATAAAATTCTCGGTAACGAGTAATTTTTTCAGATAAAATTTTTAGTTCATTATACATTTCAATTTCATTTCTATTATGATTCAATTTACAATTAAAAAAAAAGATATATTTTTGGCATTTTAAGAGTAATATCTTTCTAATAATTTTAATTTTAGAATGCTATATGTTTTTGTAATTGACCATGTTTCAAACACTTTGAATTATGCAAAATTAATTCTTTAATGTTAGATAAGTGTTTTTTTTTGTGATATCATGAAAAGTCTTTTTCTTTTTTAAAATAACATAAATTGAAATTAAGTTAATACGAACTTTTTTCTTGGCACGTCGGCTGTATATTTTTAATTTATGCGTAAAATTACAGATGAAGAGATTAATGGGGGAGATCACCTTCAGCAGCTTGATATTGCGTGATTTTAACACACTAATAATAAAAAATTTTGGGCAGTAAATATTTCTTCAAATAAAACAATTCTTTTAGAATAAATTGTACATATCTTTGTTTACGCAATATCTTAAAATAATTGTAATGATACCTAATTATAATTTTGTTTAATTAAGACAGGCTAATTGAGGATTTTCAATGACATACATGTGCGCGCAGGATTATAAAAAATATATTTGATATATCCACTTATTATTACTTAAATATATTCTTACAATATCGTACTTTAACTACAACCTAAAATAATAATCAAGTTTACAGATGAAAATATTATTTTCAGGCAGTTAAACCATAAAACGCAAAATTTATGATAAAATTTCAATAAAAAGTAATATATATATATATATATATATATGTTCGTTTTTGACTGTGCCAGTTATTGGGCGGAATTTTTACTGTGATAAAATTGGTTAAATTTTTGAGTCATGGTCAATATGGTCATGCAGTTCTCTCGCTGGGTAAGTCTTTGATTTAAATTGTTTCATTTTTTAATGTTGTTCATTGATGCGGATATTGCATTGATTAATAATTTTTCTTAATTCAATTTATTTGGCATGGTGGTTTTATAATTATTGGTGTATAGTCGATAGGGTACATAATGGAATTCAATTTTTAGCTTATTGCTGGATTCCATTACAGAAATCGACTATGTTTTTTGCTTATATATGTATTTTATGTACCCTTGAAAAAGTGAAATACTATATAAGCTTCTGGCTTCATTCATCCATTTAATCTATTGTTTGCTTATGATAAGTCTTTTTGTGGTTCAACATTATTTAGCTGGTTATTTGTATCTTTTGTCTTTAATAGGATATTTTATCAAAATTTGATGGTTTTTCATATGTTTATATGGATTTATCGTCCGCAATATGCTAGTGAATTAGTGATATTGTGCTCGATTCTGTATTACTAGTTAAATGTTCCATCTTTATTTTGTATAATGTCAGTGTTATGAATTGTAGCTGAATTTATTATTTAATTTTAATAATAGAAATCGATGATGGTTTGTAATTATATAATGGTTATATATATAATATATATATATATATTACAGGTACTTACTTAAAAATAGGTCGAGGTTATAAAGATATATAAAATACAATATAATCCAAAATTTTAAGTTTCTATGTTGCTTTGTTTTGGAAGTATGATGCTCGTAATGTCAAAAATATCTGATTTGAGAAAAATGATTTTAAAGTTCAAATTTATCTTGATTTGGATAGGTATCGCCCCACATAATTTATCATAAAGTCGGTTTTAATGGGAGTATCGTCATAATTTTCTTTTTTTTTTAAAGTTCGGTAACAGGCCATTCTTTCATAATAGACATAAAAAAATGACTTTAAAAAGTTTTGCGGTGATCGCTCGCCTTCATTCATTAAATATCAAGCGATTCAAGCGAATTTGTATTCCCTTTTGTCAAAGAATGATTTAGTAGCAGATGAATATACTAAAGTCTCGTTGCATGTAAAATTAACCAGACATCGGAGTATCTTATGAGATGAATTATTCTATCATATCGAATGTTTGAGAATGACTTGAGCTCTGACTTCAGAAATTCATATTTCAAGTCTTTTGCGTTCGTTTTTAACAGAAACATGATGTTTTGTGATATAATTATGCATTATTCGCTATTCTTTCAAATGCAACACTATAATCAACTAACAAATTTGTAATGCTTTATGATTCCCAAAAATAGATATCAAAAGTCAAATCGCTATCTAATGTTCTTTCTCAAATTTCAAAGCATTTGTAATTTATGCACTAAAAGTATAGATTAAACAGATGGGTTCATTAAATATCTGACAATCTGTATCAACCGCTACAAGCTAACGTGGACTCTTTTTTGACGAAAAATGATTTAGAAACTGATAAACAAACTAAAGTTGCATATAAAGTTAACCAGACTTCGAAGTATCTTATAAGATGCATTATTCTTTAAATGCGGACACATCTGTCCCTTAGATCGACAGCTCCCTAATTTGCAGAAAGGTAGCTTTCTGCTTGTCAAATGGCTCGACGAGTAGGTAATAATTTTCTTGCACACAATCTGGCTCTGACCTCTCAAATCATGAGTTTATAATATCAACAGTCTTGAATGGCGTTGTCAGTGCGGCCCATCTAATTATCCATAATATGTTTATTTGACTAAAGTTATTGGCAGGCACGAAAAGCCTGACGTTTTAATGTAGGTTATTCTAGCAATGACTCGCCGTTTTGATTGATAAAGCAGCAGATAATCTTTACGAATGTACAAAGATACAAATTAAAGTTGAGACTTTAAGACTCATGTTTGCTTTACTTTTACTTATATATTTATTTTGGGAATAAGGCATGACAATTTGTTAGCTTTGTATTTGACGTCAAAGGCTAGGTTTCTACTGAAAAAGCGTTGTGTTTTAATGGCTTATGTTTCAAGAAAAGTTTATAATATAAAATTTCGGGAAAAAAAAGAGTACATTATTAACAATGAAATAAATTCATGGTTATCAATGATATATCTTTTCTGCTGATTTTTACGATGAATAAGTGTCAAATCTTTCCCATAGGATTTTTTATTGGGAAAAGATTAGTCACTAAATAGTAAATGGTTTCAAAAACGGGTATCGATTTATCGGAACAATTTTGTTACATTCAATTTTTTTTATATATATTTGTTTATAAAATCTCCTGGCTATGTAAATGTACATTCGAGGAAAAAAAAAAGTAAACATCCCGCACTAACTCTGCAACTAATTATATTAGAAGAAAGTTACTGGTACCAAACGATTGGAAATAAAATCTACTTTTAAATGATATATATAAAATTTTGCTTAAGGGACAATCTACAAATCAAAACCAGACCAAACTTTGTTTTTATCAATGGCAACACCCAAATTTGACAATATATTTTAAATTTTCGGTTCAAACTATGCCTAGAAACGGAATTTCAAGTCATTTGGATGATAAATGTTTGAATTATGAACATTCAAAATTTAGAGTTTCTAATGTTAAATTACATCTTCATATTTTTATTAATATCTGCTGAAATTGTAATACTAATGTGATAATTTTTTTTGTTGTTATAATACTAAAAAACTCAAACATAAATACATTGAATTTGTATTTTTAAAAATGTTATAATATGAATTATGAAATAAATATTCGGAAAAAAATATGAATTGCGACATACAATTTTTTTGATAGATTTATATATATTAAGCCCTGCCTTGTGCAAATTCTCAGTTCTCAATCAAAAATTCTCAATGCGCAATTTCAAACTTTTCTTTCGAGTAGTTTTCGAATTATGATTAAAAAACTTCAAAATGATGGTTTAAGGGGCCGTCTATGATGGGCAGAAAAGCATTATTTAAAAAAAAATATATATATATTTTACTCATTTTATTGAAACATTTGGGCTGACAATAGTCGAAACATATTAAGCGAGTAAAATGGACATCATGGCAAGAAATGATACATTGATATAAGTGACATAGTCAATCTGTCGCATTTTAACAATCGAGTACCGAACTTCAATTTGGATAGAGCCCCTAAAATATACTCATTTTAAAATGAATTAATTTCTCTGAAACTAATAGTATGAATTTTACGAAAAATTTTTTAGGCTAATTGAAGGGTGTAGAATTTATTTATGGTGTCAAACTTGGGTATTTCTATTAAAAAAAAAGTTTGGGTTCGTTTTGGTATGTAGATGGCCCCCTAAGGAAATTTTATATGCATCATTTAAAAGCAGACTTTATCTCCAATCTTTTGGTACTAGTAACTTTCTTCTACAATAATTTAGTGCAAAGTTAGTAGGTGGTGTTTACTTTTTTTTTTTTTCCAGGACTGTACATTAAAAAAAATGCTATTGTGTAAAAATAGCAAATAAAGCCTTTGTGCAAGAATATTAAAAAGCAGAAAAACAACGTTAAAAAATGCACAAACGTATACGTTTTTACGTATTATTTGTGCCTTTTTTTAACGTTGTTTTTCTGCTTTTTAATGCTATTGTGGTTTGGAATATTATGCATATGATATAATATTTAAATTTTATTGTTGTCTTGACTGGTGTTACTACTTATCTATTATATGTTTATTTGACTAAAGTTACTGACGGGCACGAAAAGCGTGACGTTTTAATTGAGGTTATTCTTGCGATGACTCGCCATTTTGATTGATAAAGTTGCAGATAATATTTACGACTACACAATGGTACAAATTAATGTTGAGACGTTATTAACGTATGTTTTATTTTGTAAGGATTTGAGATTATTTCTTTTCATGATTTCTTTTAACAAATATTATGTTATTTTATTCAACTTCAACGATCGTATGTATGTTTTCCAAGTTCAAATAACATGTTGCGCGAGCGGAAAAATTAGATTATTGATTAGAATTTAATTTATTTAGGTTATGTAAACTATGAAACAAGCATAAAAAGCTAAAACGTGTTTAAACTTAGGTCTGCTTTACTTTTTATTTATTTATTTATTTTGGGAATGACAATTTGTTAGCTTTTTATTTGATGTCAAAGATTTGGCTTTTCATTTTTAATGACTTGCGTTTCAAGAAAAATTTATTGTGCTATAAAATTTATGAAAAAAAAGAGAGTATACATCATACATAAATTTAACAATGGAATAAATTCCTGTAACTCAAGATTTTATGTTTTCTGTAATTTTTTATGGTGTAAAGCTGTCACAAATATTATTCACGGAGGACTGTTTATTAATTGCTAAATACTCATTGTTTTCTAAAATTATTATAGATTTATCACGGCATTTTGGTCACAGTCAATTTCTTCTTTCATATTTGCTTATAAAATCTTCCAGGTAATTAAATGTTTAAGGGGAAGATGTGCCAGTAATGGACACCCTTCCAGTGATGGGCATTCTTCAAAGTTTTTGGTTTATAAAAAGATAACCAATAAAAATTTAGCTTTTATTATTTTTTTCATAACTCCCCCTTGCATATTTTATAATCTTTTATTGTTGACACTCTTAATCAAACCAATTAGAAAGCAGAAAATAATGTTTCGAAGTTCCACTGTTTTTCAATGAAAATCTTAATAAGCACGCTAAGAGCTGGCTTCATTTAATAAATTTATATATTCTTTATTTTCTTGCAAAATTTGCAGCCTTTTGATTTGATAGTAAAAGAAAACTTTGAATTTTATATGCAAATAGCCATTTATAAAATTTCATTTTTTTAAAAGGTTTTAAGAGGGGTGTCCATTATTGGGATGCTTAATTATTTTCCAGTAATGGACATCCTATGTACACATTGCTAAAAATGCAATTTCAGTAATGTTTATAATGCATAAAATATTTTGACTTAACTGAAAACCTGAATAATCAAATTCAATTTTTAAATTACGCTTACCAAAATGCAATAACACAAAAGGTTTTATAAATAGAAGTTATTTTATGTGGTTAATAAAATTTTAATATTTATTCTTTTTTTTTTCTTTTAATGTATATAACTCTGCCTTGCATATTTTATTATCTAACAATCAAACCACTCAGGAAGAAGAAAATATTGGTTAAGGTCACAGTCAATGAGGGGCTAATAGGGCTTAATCACACCCGATATAAATAAAAACAATGAAGTAACAGAAGTAAAATTAATTATACAATTAAGTAATTTAAAAGGCGATTAAAATAATGAAAAAGATGTTAAAAGTTAAAAATATGCATTTTATTTAAAACTTCTTTTAGTACTTTCAAAATTTTCAAAGTTTTTTTTTTTTTTTTTTTTTTTTTTTTTTTTTTTTTTTAATATATATATATATATATATATAAATAAAATGCGTATTTTTAACTTGCAACATCTTTTTCATTATTATAGTCGCTTTTTAAATAAAACAGTGAACTTTTTAAAGTTCATATTATATATTTTATGTTTGAATCAAGGTGAAAAATTACGTTTCGTCTTAGGATTTTATTTTCTATCTATTTTCAGTCTTAAATGTTTGCTTATTGATCTCTGACGAAAAAAAAAATATTGCAATATTAATGAGGCTTATAGTAATCATGAAACTAGTAAATCTGCAGATCAGTGGCCTCAAACACCAGTTCTACTGTTTTATTTTAAAATTATTTTATTATTTACAATATCCAACACACAGTATCAGTTTTTCATATTTGTAATATTAATTATTACAAGTAATATATCAAGTAGTTTCTGAAAGTTTAATTGTTAAAAATAGTGAGACGAAACTATACACTAATGCTCCAAAATTTTATAATAATAATAATAATAATAATAATAATAATAATAATAATAATTATTATTATTATTATTATTATTACTTTTTAAATCCCCAACTGTCTCAGTAATTTAATAGCTATAATTGCCTGATATTTAGTATTTGAAAATATCCATCTAAAATAATTAAAATATCGATCTTCTTATAATTACACTAATTGATGCAAACAGTGAATGATTATCACAGGGCTGACATAGGCGACTATATTTCTATTCTATTCGCACCACAATAATAATAATAATAATAAAACAGATTTTGTAGTATATTTCTCGTGCAAATTTTCTTGAACAGTATGCCAATAATTTTTGTTTTGAGAAAGTGGTGTGAAATAGAATTAAAAATCCCTGCTACAGGCAGAGGTAGATTTCGAAGTTAAGTATATTAATTGCACCAACAAAAACTAAATCATGATTAGATATAAATCCACTTTAACAGTTTTATCTGGCCGCTTTTGACGAGTTTTTATTACATTTTTATATAATAGGTGGTTTTATCAGAATCATGTTAAGGCGGTATTAAAAAAATACTTTTCTATGCTCAACAACTCGAAATTTTCTGGCACATTTTCAGATTAATTTTTAATAGAAAAAATACGAAACTTGCTGACGTAATTTTTAAAGATTTATATACGACATGTGTTCTTATTTTACTTTCAATTAATTGAAACTTGATTAATAAACAATTATTTTCTCAGTAGGGCAATATTTTTCGTTTCTAACACAATCGCTTCGGGAAATTCCGTTCAAAATGCCCACTTTGACATCATTTTTTGAAATATATTCTGCCTCTATCAAAAAAATCGATTATTACGGTACATTATATAGTTTCTGAAGAAGAGAGTCTACCAATTGGACGCGTTTGAGAGCAAAAATGAATTTAAAAATGAGTAAGAAAATAAGCAGTTTGGATTTGAATACATTCTTAATAAGATGATTTTTTTCTTCAACCGCTATGTAATTTTAATTTGTTTTTGCTGTAAGAATTGGTCCTATCTAAAACTTGTCTATATAAATGTTGAAGACAATATTAAGAAGTTATATGATAAATTCATGGGGATTTTATATCTTGTGAATTGACGGAGTTATAGAAATTTTTCTTCTTCACCCCCCTTTTTTTGTTTTTGTTTTTATTTATTTTTTTTTCGGTACGAATTAGTCCTATCAAAAACTTGTGAATACAAAAAGTGTAGATAATATTAAGGAGATGTATAATAAAATTAATTGGATTTGATATCTTGAGAATTGGCGAAGTTATGAATTTTTTTTCTCCCCAAAACCCTATTTTTTGCGCCCCTTGAGCCCATTTTTAATTTTATCCAAAATCTGTGATACATAAATTTTTGGTCCTATTTTTAGAAGTAATAAAAACTTTAAACTGATTTTATATGTACAAAAATTAAGAAGTTATGGGTTTTTTTCTGTTTTCACAAAACCCCTCCCTATTTCCATCCCCTTGGTCCGATTTTGCCCATTAACGAACTTGACCGAGATTTTATGGCCCTTGATTTTATGTATCAGTTTGGAAGAGATTTGTGCAGAATTGTGGAAGTTATCGTGTCCAGAAGAAAGTGATACAATTTAATTTAAGTTATAGCATATAGCTATATTCTATATATTATCAATGTTATAAAATTATTTACTTTCTCAGTGTAGATTAAATGTGTTTGGTAATAAAATATATTAAAAGCATTTTATTAACATTTAATTTATTTAATTTTTTTTAATAATGATATATAGTAGGGTATTATTTATATATTAGGATATGTGTGGTAATGCAGATGATATATTTTAATTTCATTAGCTTTTATTATGTTCTTCTTGTGACATTTGAATAATAATAATAGTTTTAAAATAACATAACAGTTGGCAGCACTAAAAAATTTTGTCTTTTAAAGCTTCTATTAAAGTAATAATTTTAATTTTTTACACCAGGTGGTATTAAACGCTGAATATTGGCAATATTGTAAAATTGAAATTAAACAATTTAAAAGTGTTTTTTAGGTATTTTAAATAATGTAATTATTTTCTATTTATATTATATTAATTGAATTTATCACGGTATTTCAAAATGAATTAACTGAATCCATAGGTTTTAATTTCTGTGTTAACTTAACTGTTTTATTCACCTTAATCTTATCATGCTTTTGGATACCATGTGCGGGAGGATATTTTGAAAATCAACTGGGTTTTTATTCGGTATGTTGTGTAATATTTCTATTTTTTATGCTATAAATTAAATATTTAAAGGGTTGTATTGTTTTTTCCATTTCATGCCATTTGATAATGTTCTGTTTTCATCTTGAAACTATTCTCTTATTCATATTGGTTGTTTGGGTACAGGAGGAAAAAAAAATTCAGCTTTTAGCTTTTTTCTCACAGAAAACAACCGATTTGCTTATATCGTTGAATTCTGTACTCTTGAAAACGTAATTCAATATGTAAGTTTTTCATTTTTTTCGGTATCCATATTCATCTTTTTTTCTTCCATATTAATTCTTGTAATTATGTATAAGGCACTTTATTTTATACATACAGCTCTATATTATAGGTTTGTAGTATCCATTTTTATTGTCATTTCATTCACAATATTGCGGTTTTTGATGATGGTCGGTAATGTTTAATTAATGGTTATATATATGTATATATAGATAGATAGATACACACACACACACATATATATATATATATATATATATATATATATATATACACTGTTGTCCAAAATTAAGGACCAATCACAAAATGTTAATTTTCAAATACGCGAATACTCAAAAAGAAATAATATAATTCGAATAATTACTATCTCTACAGTACAGCTAGTCCATATAACATCTCATTCATGTCACACATGGTCACAAGTGTCACAATCATTACGGTAAAGCAAAAAAATAGGAAATTCTATACATCTCATTATGAGTCTTAAATGATAACTATATATGACTCCACTGAGACGTCACTGTGACTGCTGCTTTGTGACGAGTCACCATGTGACTTTACAATGTAATTACATTGTGACTCTCATGTGACTATCATCTGCAGACTCAATTTCAAAGTCACCGTGAACGCTGCATTGTGATAAGTTACCAAATAAAGTCACATTAAAGTCACATGATGACTTTCAAGTGACAGAGGGACTACTGTGAAGTCACCATTGTGCTCTTTTGTGAAAAGTCACCATGTGACTATAATGTGATATTATTTAGTGACTTATCATAATGCAACGTTCATGATGACTTTGAAATTGAGTCTAAAAATGACAGCCACATGAGAGTCACAGTGTAACTATATTGTAAAGTCACCTGGTGACTCGTCACAAAGCAGCAGTCACATTGACGTCACAGTGGAGTCACATATAGTGATCATTAGAGACTCATAATGAGACGTGTGGAATTTCCCATTTTTTGTTTCGCCGTAGTGACTGTGACACTAGTGACCATGTGTGACATGAATGAGATGCTATATGAACTAGCTGGGCTGCAGGGTTAGTAATTATTTGAATTATATTATTTCCTTTTGAGTATTCGCTTACTTAAAAATTAGCATTTTGTGACTGGTCCTTAATTTTGGACACCAGTGTATATATATATATATATATATATATATATATATATATATATATATATATATATATATAAAGTTTTTTACTGATGGTGGTTTTGGGTTCTAGGGGTCATGATCGGTGTAGATCTGCAAAAATTTTTCAGAAATTCCAACATAGGAACGACGCCAATAGGTAGTATTTCATAAGAAATCTACCTAAAAACACTCACCTGTAGAAGCCCTATTATCACAAATATTTTATTAATTACTGGTATCCTAATTGTTAAATTTATTTGAAAATAACTATTTTGTAACATTAGTATGCTTTCATTAAATTCTGGTGCTAAATACTGTCATAAAAACAATTATATTTATTGTAAATAAATTTTGTTTGTTTGTAGTTTGTTTTTATAGATTTTATACACTGATGATGTGAATCCTGGAACTCACGAAACGTATACGTCTATTCACATTACCTTATGTATTTTATTGTGTGTTTAAACGTTGAATTTTGGTGATTTAATTATATTTATTACTTTTTATGGAGTGTCCATTACTGGAACAGAGGGTGTCCATTACTAGAACAAAGGGTGTCCATTACTGGCATTTTGGGTATTTTGATATATTTCTGTTATTTACAATTAAATTTTGATTCATATTGGGAAATTAGACTATGTGAATGGTTAAATATTGCTGATAGATCAATATAATATTGAAAAAACTGGAATATAATAATTATAGCTATTAATTAAAAACAATTTTTAAAGAAATTCCTTAAGGGTGTTCATTACTGGTGCATCTACCCTATTTAAAAATATTTTTTTCTGTTTGAAAGATTATGTGCAATAATGGAATATCTATGTATCTCTCTCTCTCTCTCTCTCTCTCTATATATATATATATATATATATATATGGTGAGTGATGAAGTTTGATATTTGTTTGTGGTTTTAAATATATATATATATTATGTTATAATAAATATATTATTGATAATATTATTTCTGTTTTGAATGGCGTTATCGATGTCGTTCTTTTAATTTTTCATGAGATGTTTATTTGAATAAAGTTATTTACAGCAGATTACTCTGAGTAAAGAAACATGAGAACGAGCACTAAATGTTACATGCACCACTTTCTAGAAAATTGTTATTGTACACCGCAATAGTAATATCAATTTCAATGCATTAGAAATAGTATAGCATCGTTAAAACGTACTTCAAACTATCACTGCCTATAGACAGTTAAGTAAGCGGTTGCTTTGTGTGTCCCTGTAAAAGAAAAACAAAGGCTGCGAGTACCATTTTCTATAGGATGATATGTTATGATACATATAATTTGAGTAACATTTGAAGTAGTAAAACATCCTAATGCACTTCAAACATAATTATCACCAAGAGACCACGATGTTACCGAATTATTTTGAGTGTCTCTGTAAACGTACTACAAATTCTTTACACTCCATTTTCAATTAGAAAACAGTGAACTTCAATAACATGAATCAACTTCGTAGAAATCCAAGAATATTTACGATGGTAGTGTTAACGGACAGAAACAAACGGACCGAAGTCATAAACACTTTCCATCTAACTTGAGCAGAATCATCATTGTTCCATTTTCTTATAGTTTGATATAGGTAAGAGAGGTAGGGAAGGTATGATACACTTTTTTTTTACTAATTTTTTACAACCGTTAGAAAGCTATTTTTAAACAAATTTTTCGTGTTTTCTTATAAAGTGACCTTTTATTCATTTATTAAAAATATTGTGAATTTAAAAAATGGTCATTCAAAAAATATTTCCCAATTATTTTGAATGGTTACTACTGTATCAAATCTCCCCATTACTGAGGAGGATTGATACACTAGCAAGGGAGGTCTGATACATTGTTATGTAAATTGAAAAAAAAATGCAGACAATTTAATTTATGAGTCATACAATTTTTTTTGATAAATCTTGAAATATTTAAGTAAAATTTGAAACGAAATGACAGTGACATGTTTTTGTTTCAGAAATGTTTTTTACAAAACTATTTAAACTATTGCTATTATTTAAACAATCCTATTAACACACTTTTTAGAAAATAAATAATGAAATAAACCCCTAGAGATGTAGCTGTAAGGAAAATTGAAGTGAACATTGCTGATATGCAAACAATTTAACAAAAATTTAGCACATTTAAGATTCCTTTAATCCTTTCAGGGGCAAAGCATTTTCAATGCTAGATCTAGCTGCAAGGAAAAATGAAGTGAACATTGCTTATTTGCAAATAGATTAACATAAATTTAGCACATTTAAGATTCCTTTAACCCTTTCAGGGGCAAAGCATTTTGAATTCTAAAGTGTTGAATAAATGAATGGCACCGGAATTTACCAACAAATTTAATTAGAAATAAGAAAAGGGATATATTTCACTTTCATAGTAAATGGAAAATATTTTACCAAAATGCTGGTGCCAATGTGGCGTTTGGGAATTAAAATTAAGTGATTTCACAAACATACCACCACCCCTGAAATGGTTAAAAGTAAAACTAATAACACTATCATTTTGCAAGTGAAATCGGGTAGATTTAACGTTTTTTCAATTTGCCCTTCGTAAATTATAAAAACATTTTCTCTTTCAGGCCATTTAAACTTCCCCCCTTCTAAATGACGAGCAAAGCGAACTAACCATCTATCATCGCACTGCTTTTCTATGTAACCTACATAATGTCTATGAATAGTCTCTTTGTTCTTCTTTATCAATTTCAGTAGCTCTTGCTGTAAAACAATAATGAATATTACAGTCCTATATTAGTTTGCAAACTTAAAAAAGCTATTAAATTTCATATATGCAAGTGTATCATTTCTCTCCAGTACTAATGTATCATTTCTCCCTATTATGCCTTATTGGATTTTGAATCACTTTGTACAAATGCAGTTGCAAAATGGTAATCTACTTTCTAGTAAAACTAATCCTAACAATGTGCTTTATAAATAACAAAAGTCACAAGATATTATCTTCACAATAATAAGAGTTATTAAAGAAAATCAGTCAACGAAAAAATTTACACTGACATTCCAAAAACCTTCAAAATTAAAATAAAAGAAAAGTTGTCAGTTCTTTACTGATTAATCCAGCTAATGATGGCTTCAGAAAATAAAAGAAGCCTTCACATGTGCTAGAATGGCTGTTAATGTCATTTGTTGAGAAAAATTGTCAATCAAACCTCCCTATGTATCAAACCTCCCCTACCTCCCCTATATGAATTATACAGAATCGGGGGAAAAAACTAAAGGAATGAGAATTATTATAAACGTTGTACAACTGTATATATTTCATCAGCTATTGACAGATGTAAAAGGGTAACTGCACATTCCGTCAAATTTTATTCGAAGGCAAAAACAGCTTAACCCTTTCCGATGCAGTGGTCCCACGTCGGGACCACCTAATTTTAATTCCAAATTTACAAACGGCACCAACAATATTTTAATAAAATTTGCTTTTGTAATGAAAGTTTAAAGCAACGAGTTTTTAATATCTAAAAAAGTCGTTTGTAAATTCCAGTGTCAGTCTATCATTTCATCATTTTACAACAGAATTTTTCTGTGCCGGAAAAGGTTAAAGTAATGACTTTTACAACATAACAAAATTTTTCATAAAATTGTCAGTTAACAATGTGTTAAAATTAACTTTAAAAGTAATAAATGACTACTGTTGAATATGTACTAATTTATTTACATTTGCATGCTACTACAATGTAAACTTTCGCATTAAATGTAGCAAAACCCAATTTTTTCCCTTCTAATATTGGAAGATCATCTGTACTTATCCCACAGACATAATTGCTAGATGGCTCAGTCTCCGCTCTCAATTAATATTGATGACTCTCCTCTTGGCATCTGACAGCATGGTAGGCATATTGCGGACGCAATATTAAAATGTATGAGATGACTACGAATTGCATGTGCTTTGACGCATGGAACTTCTCTTGGTGTTTAATAGCGTTATTTAAGAAATAAGTAAATTAAATATTAAAGTGATTACACTCTATTTAATCTCCTTTATTATATTAATAAAACTGATGAAGCTTTTATATTTTCAGATGATACATGGTATATTGCTTTCAAATGTCGCTAAAGTGTAGTTCATTTATTAGCTTTCCCTGGATTTAATATTTCATTTAAGTTGTTTTAATGTTAATTTATCGGCAAATTATTTCCCTGAAAGGGCAATATACTCTTTGTAATGTGCATTAGCATGTACAATTTCACCTTGAAGACGAGATAACCAGAATTCTCGCGTTTATAATGCCTAATCATTTAAGGCATCTCATTACGTTTGAAACCCATTTTTTTTTCAACAAAACAAAAATCAGTATAATGCTAATTGTTTTTTTTTTTTTTTTTTTTTTTTTTTTTTTTTTTTAAATAGTACGTAAAAAGACAGCTTTACTTGTTAAATAAATTATTTCGCTACAATTTCTTTTTAGTTTTTACAATTTTAATGAAAAATAATGCAAAATTAGATACTTAACAAAAATGTCCTCTTGAAAAAATAATGATAGTTTACTTTTTTTTCAATAAATATATACTTTGAATAGATAAGAATGTAATGAGCTGCAATAAAAGCCGTAAAAATAAAACTTCCTTACATATCCGCATTCAAATTTATCACTTTGAAAAATTCTGTATGCTAATTTATACAAAAAAGCTGTAAAATTTCTGAAAAATCTGAAATATTCAAACGGGTATTTCATTATACTCGGAACAGCTTTAGGCATAAAATTGCCATGCTTGAGTATTGCAGCGATTTGGAATCGAATAGCGTTTTCAATTTATTGATAAATAAATTACTTATCGAGTTACAAGCCATTCTTGTCACGTGACGACAAGTTTTCTCCTTTTTCGCGCTGCCGGTTCGGGAATTCGGTTAATAAAACTCGCACTTTCACAGTGTTTTCTCAAAGATATCCCTTTGTATTAAATAGTAAACGCCATTCGATAACATTGTTTCTGACTAAGAACACCTTCCAATTTCATGCGTTTCCGAACAAAAATGAATTCAGAAATGTATCAGAAAATAGCTCCTTTGAATTTGAGAATAGTCTAAAAACAAACTCACCAATTTGAGAAAACTTTTGGAACAGGCATTTGGCAAATAACGCAAACAAAATCCTGTAGAAGCGCTGTATTTAATTAATTTCAGCTTTTGAAACTGAAAGAATCAGAATTTTTTAGGCTTAAAAACAGAAAAAAAAGAGTTTTTCTTAAGGTTTCACACCGGCATCACTCTTTAATGTGAAAGGTAACAATGAAATCCTCCATGTGTTTCTTTATTTTATTATACTACTAGCTGACCAACCAGGTGTTGCCCGGGCCCGTGATGAATGACCCTTAAAATAACCTCAAATTTGTATGATTTTATATCTTAAGACTCCATTTTATCTGAATTTATATTTTTAAATGAAAAAAATATTGAATTGGAAGTATATGCTATTTGGTATTCTATTTTCTGCGTAATTTTATTTTTGGAGTCTATGCGTATCGAAACCGCGACGAAACACTTAGGTTTCTACTGATTTCGTCGAAATTTCACAAATTTTATTTCATAAAACATTTTTCTACTCGTCCGAAAGTTTCAAAATTTTTGTAGGTGATGTAAATCTGATATAGATAGATGATCTAAAAAGGTTGTGTTAAAATACGGACATATAGTTAATTTTAGCGTAGAATAAATATCGTTTCCGTGAGGCGCGAAGTGACCTGAGTTCGTCGGTGTATTTGAAAGGATTAAAATTAATATTTTAAAAATCCGATTACACCATCGATTAGATGAAGATTTCAGATTTAAGAAGATATTTTTGTTTTGTCGTTACCTCTAAAATTGCGCTCTCGAGGGGCAAAATCGCGACGAAACATTCATTTTTTTACGGATTTCGTCGAACTTATCACACACACACACATATATATATATATATATATATATATATTTTTTTTTTTTTTTTTTTGTAAAAAATATTTCTACCCGTCCGAACGTTTCAAAATTTTTGTAGTTGATGTAAATCTCGTCTATTGAGATGCTCTAAAAAGATTGTATTAAAATATGGACGTTTACTTACTTTTAGCGTATAAAAGATATAGTTTCCGTGGGCACGAAGTGACCTGAGTTCGCCGGTGTAGTTGAAAAGGTTAAAATTCATATTTTAAAAACCGCTTACACCATCAATTAGAAAAATATTTCAGCTTTAAGACTTTTCCGATTATATCATCGATTAGATGAAGATTTCAGATTTAAGAAAATATTTTGGTTTGTCGGTACCTCTAAAATTGAGCCCTGGAGGGGCGTTGCAATAAGGGAGAAAAACGTTTTTATGAATTCGACTTGTCTGTCGTGCTGCAAGTCCGTGCTCTAACGCGCGTAAATATAGTCCGATTGCCATAAAATGGATATATATTATTGGGTATCAGTATGGCATGTTCGGTATTGAAAATAAAGTATATCACTGTAAAAAAAAAAAAGGACTAAAAAACGGAAATACTACTGGCAATCTAGACGCCAGTACTATTTCCGTTTTTTTACGGGAATTTTTACCCATAAATTACCGAAAATTTTCTGTTTTTCTGATTAAAAACGGAAATTTTTCTGTAATTTATGGGTAAAAATTCCCGTAAAAAACGAAAATAGTACTGGCGTCTAGATAGCCAGTAGTATTTCCGTTATTTAGTCCGTTTTTTTACAGTGATAGCATATACGGTTCATTTACAGGGACACTCAAAAGAATTCTGTTACATTACGGTCTATGGGGAAACATCATTTGCGGTGTATTTTAATGATATTATTACACTATTTTAAATATATTGAAATGGATATATATCACTGAAGTGTACTACAGGGTTCTTACTATAGAACGTGGTGAGCATAGAATTATCGTTCATTTACAGAGGCAGACAAAAGAATTTGGCTGCAGAAGAAAATGAATAATAATTGAACGATTGAAGCCAATGAACAGTAATTACTGGAAGTGAGTTTTCAGTTGTGGCATGCGATTTTAAATTTAATTTTTTTTAAATATTACTTCGTATGTATAAATTTTATACATAATATACAGGGCTCTACAAAAGTTTTCAACAACATCCGTTTATTGGCGGAAATTGCTGAATGGAATTTTTCAACCGTTCTATGCGTTTAACTGAACTAACTTTTAGTATACTATGTAGTATACATAAATATCTATAGATCATATACAGGGGCTGCAAAAAAATCGTATATTTTCCCGACTATTCATGGTAATAGCAGAAATTGGGTTTTCAAATGCATTATGCGTTTTCCAAATTGCTCAATTAGACATCACCTTTCACCTTAATAATCTGTGAAGTTTTGTTATGGTATTCTGAATGTGTTGGAAAGTGTTTCATAATCTATGCCGTGCGCATGACTTTCGTTCCTGTTTTGAATTCATTGCGGCATTTGAGAAGTATAAGAGTACGATTTTTCATAATACGTCCTTCGTTTTTAACTTAAGTAAGCGGTTTGGACGATGTAAGATAATAAATAATGACAAAATACTCCCGAAAAATTTTTTTTCTCGTTCTTCATTTTCAACCGATGCGTAAATAAGCCTTCTGAGCATGCGTCAGAGGCTTTTTCCCCTCTTGCAAGGATCGAGATGACCTTTTAATAAGAGTCAGTTGCTAATTTTAATTAATAACTCAACTAATTATTATAATTTTAAAATTCTGAGTCTCGAGTGCATCATGAAACACTTTGGGCTAATCTCACAAAAATTTTGAGCCTCGTACGTGCCATAGATTTTGCTAGATATCACGAACAGACACACGCACACAGAGAGAAACTTTCCTTTATTTGTATGAATAATAACATTATCGTATTTATGTAAGTATTAATATCAACATTATGCAAAAGTTTTAAAAGAGTCAGCATTTGGAAGTATGCGAAGACTTACATAAAATAAACTAAAGAAAACTTCTGGGTGTAAATCATGTGTAAATGAATAGCTGTTGAATTTTCCTTGCTAGTTATCATACATATAAATAAATAAATAAATAAATAAATCCAACACATAGATCGGCAATAAATATTAATTAATTGTATAGATCAAGTGAGGCGAAATATAAAATAAAATGAAAAATTAAATAAAAAATTAAAAAAATAAATATTTTGACGATATAGGGATGAAAACCGTTCAAATAAGATAAAGATGGGGACTGAACTAAACAGAAGTTTCTATAGCTGGATTCTATAGTTATCACTTGTTTAGCTTACAATCATGTAAAAAGATCTTCTACACAATCGATAATTCTACATTTTAACTTCAATATAAAAATTTTATTTATGTAAAATTGAAACTGAAAAAATTCTCTTGATTTTTATCCTCCTTTAACCCTTACCGGCGCGGAGTGACTCTGTTTGTAAAATGCTGAAATGATGGACTGACACCAGAATTTAAAAACGACTTTATTAGAAAATAAAAACTTGCTCTTTTTCCTGTATTTTATAAAAGGAAAATTTTAATTAAACATTCTTGGTGCTAGTACGCTTAAAGTTAGGTGTATTTTTTGGTGGACACCACCCGCTAAAGCCTTAAACTATGTCTACTCTATAAAATAATAATAATAATAATAATAATAAATCATATTTTGAAGACACAATTTCCATATTTTTTCTGCAATTTTTTTTTTTTTTTGCATTTATTCGTTACGTTACAAAAAAATTCCGCAAAAATACGGAAAATATAATGACAACCAGGTTAGCAATACAATTTCAGTATTTTTACAGAGATATTTTTATAGCGTCAAAATAAAAATAAATCTTACAGCTTTCACAAAAATGACAATTAAACTTGGATTTTAGTACTTATTGTCTATGAGGGAATGCTCTTAAATCCATATTTGCTATTTTTTGACATACTAAGATAAGATACTCACAACGTCATTCTCTTCGGGTTGGTAAGGTGAGTGGGGGTCGCGAAAATACGAAAATTGTACTGGTAAAATGATGAAACTTTTTCAGGGAAGTAACATTATCGTATTTTTACAACTGAAATTAGCATTATGCAAAAGTTTTTAAATGAAATATTTACCTAGTAGCAAAACAATATTGGGCCAATATTTGGTTATATCTTGACTAAATATTTGGCGATTAGTTAAATATTGGCATAATATATTGCCGAATATTAAGATGCTAACATTTTGCCAATATTTTGACACTATGAACATGAAATATTTAGCTAATGTAAGGCCAATAAACCAACAGTGTGTAATATTGAAATTTCCCTGGAAACATTTCAAATGTAAAGTAAGTATTTGTATAATATTGGCGTTTCATTGAAAATATTAACAATGTAAATATAATATTAGCGCAACATTGGCAATGCATTAGAAATATTTTCAATGAATCGCCAATGTTATAGAATATTCGCGTTTCAACGATTTTATCATCTTATGATGGTGCAGCATTAGCAAAATACCAATATATAAATATTGGGACAATATTTCATATCAACGATTGCTTGAAATATTGGCTCAATATTGAGACAATATATGTTGTGTACTACTAGGGTAATCACTATTTCGAAGAGCACGAGCATTATAAAAAGAAAAATGTTCCACTCCTGAATATAAATCATGCGTATCTGTAATCATCAATAGTTGTTGTATTTGTTATGCCAGTTATCATTTATACAAAAAGATAAGACCATTTCAACACATACACCGGCCGTTAATATCAATTCACTGTATAGATAATGTGAGGCGAAATATAAAATATAATGACAATCCATAAAAAATAAAGTTTTTTACGAGATCAGAGATCAAAATCCTTCAAATAAAATGCATGAGAAACTACCCCTTCTAATAATACCGAATATTAATATCTCAACAGAAAAATCAACTTCCCTTAACTTTATATCCAGTATTCCAGCATGTCAGTATATACAGAGAGGCGGGGCATATGCCTTAGGCTTATTTGTCAGTAGTTTTTATTTTATTTTCATGTCAATAAAACGAAGGTAAGTTGAGATCTCCACCCTGCAATTTATAGTCGCCTCTAGGTTCGACTCCAATGTATCAAACTTGAAAAGTGGCAGTTAAGCTTCGAAAGGCCGTTACTTGAACCAATTTTTTCTTTATAATGTTCGCATTGCGGAGGTCCACATTTATAAGCAGCAGGCCCGAAGAAATCAAAACTCAGATGTGATTTACGGGAAAGCAAAAGTCAGTTCTGTTTGTATTATCTGAAGAAATGGTGGTAATATCCCGCAAAGGATGTAATAAATTACAGAGTGTATACCTATGCCATGACAATTATGATCGATGATGAAAGGTTATGATGAATGGGGGGTCTAACAAACGTGTAGTGTTTAATTGCTTGCTCTCTTTCTTTAGCTGCTGATTTTTCGTTTTCCACACTGTTTACACAGCCAAATGAGAAATTAAACAGATGATTCAGAAATTGGATTTTGATGTATTTACTTGCGTATAGCGTGAAGCAATGGGAGTTTCTTAACTTTGTCTGAATGAGAAACAGGATACTGCAATAATGTAGATCTCACAGATTACTTAAAAGATGCTTAATTGCTTACTGTTATTCATAAGCTGCTGAAATTTTCATTTACCCACACTGTTTACATAGCTAAATGAGAAGTGAAGGATATGATTGAGAAATTTAATTTTGAAGTATTTACGCACGTATATATCGCGAGGTAATAATTTCAACCGAAGTTTCTTACTTTTGTTCGATGGAGAAATAGAATATTACAGTATTGTAGATCTCATAAAAATTGCTTAAATACTATTTAATTGCTTACTCTTTTCTTAATCTGCTGATTTTCTTGTTTACTCCACTGTTTACACAGCTAAATGAGAAATAAAAGAGACGACACAGAAATTCGATTTTGATGTATTTATTTATAAATATCATGAGGAAACAGATTTCAACAGGAGATTCTTACCATTAATGGAAGGAGAAACAGAAGATTGCGATAACACAGTTCTCACACAAATTATAGTGCATGTAATCAAGTGAATTTTGATGCTATGTTTAAATGCTTATTGGCTTTTTTTTATGCTACTGATTTTTTTTTTTTTTTTCAGCAGTGGCAATAACCAAATGAAGATTCAAAGCAAATCGCCCAGAAATTGGATTTTTATTTAACATGGCGGGTGTTTAAAAATATATAAAATAAAATAAAAAGAAGAAATAGTGACAGAAAATCAGCATCGCAATCTTCATATTCAGTCAAAAATACAGGGTGTCTCACTCCAAGATGAACCCAGTTTTCGTTCAAAACTTTAGTTACAGTAATAAAGATATTTTATCGAAAACCCAAAATAATAACTATGGTTTGTGGGAAATGTGATAATCATGGGAAGTGCTGGAAGTGCCTCTAATTCAGTGAATGACACCGTATGTACTGTCAGCAACATTCCGAATTACTGAATGTCGCAGTATTTTTCGAATACGAATGGTGGGCGTTTCCAGCACTTTTCATCATGGCATCCCATTTCACAGAAAACAAAGTAAGTCTATTGAAAATTTCATTACAATATTTTTAATATTGTTAAATTTACAGATGAAAATTCGGGTTAGGTTTAGAATCCTTTATTTTTGATAGAATACTGGATTGCGATGCAATCTCCCATACAATAAATAAATAAATAAAAATATATCTGTTGTATTGTACTCTACCAGACCACCTCTTAAAATTTGTCCCATCTTTTTTGAAACACCTGTTTTAGAGATCTTTAGACGCACCAGTAGTGGGCCACTTAAGGACATTTATCTAATTATTATTAAAGTTTTAGTGAATTCCAAAAGATATATATATATATATATATATTTAGCCTAGTCCTAACCTCCATGTATCAGAATAAATATTCAAAGTTTGAAAACATATTCTTTGGAAAAAATGGAAAGTAAAAAAAAATGTTACCTTCCTCTATGATCCAATAGTGGGCCTAGCAAACTTCTGATGCATGCATTTTTAAGATTTTGGCTTATCTAACAAATTATTTACAATGTAATAGAGTATATCAACAGCAGTTTAATTCAAAATAAAAGATGATATTACTGAAACAATGTTTTTAAATAAATATTTAACTTTTAATGAAATCTCTAAGAATTTCGAAAAATCCTTTTCTAACGACACTCTGGAAAATAAACAAATGTACCAGCAGAAAGAAAAAACAATTATTTCAAACAATTTATGAAAAGTTAACAGTTAAGGATGCTAGTCAATCAGATTTCTATCAGTCGTTTTTCAGAAATTCATTGTGGACTTGTTTTTAAACTTTAAAAATTAGTGGCTCACTACTGGTACATGGCCCATTATAGGTGCATTTACCTTATGCGGACCGTGGCATTTCGGTCCTTTCATTTCAGTTCCGGCGACAAAGTCCTTCCATTTTAGCCCTGGTCTTTCACTTCTACCATTTCGGTGTCGCAGTATTCGATTACTTTTTTTTTACAGTATTTGATTAATATACAGGCAAACAGAGCCGTGACCCTGGGCTCCTTGGTTTTGGGAGGACCAAATGTGAGGTTATATGGACATTTTTTGTTCCCTAAAATTTTTATATATGCTATATAAAAATAGAGTACAAAAAATTTTGATATGATAATCAATTAAATACTCAAAAATGTCATGCGCAAAAACATACAGGCATTTCCCGACTGGCATAAGTAATGCGTTCCGCAAACTTTTACGTAACTTGAATTTTACGTAAGTCGAATTTGTAAATTGATTAGGTAAAATTTCGTAAAAAAACTGCAATATTTATTATGTATATATAAATATTAACGATAAGAACGACGATAATTTTAACGATACTTTTTAACGACTTTTTATTTATGAATATAATATATGGGGCATTCTCACAATCTTTTGACTTTCATGTCCCTGAAAAATACTTTTTTATTTAATACACTTTTTCGTGCTTTTTTATTTCATATACTGGGGAACATCCCATTGCATGATTTCATAACAATATTAACGAGATAAATAAGTTTTGGACGATGTTGGGGGTCCAAATACCAGGAAAACTCATCTACCGTCCCGTGTCCCTGATGCTGAGTTTTAAGTTTGGAGCTGTCTGGATAAAATTGTTTCAATAAAAATAATTCAATGTAATATTTTTCTGAAACTGGAACTATTGTTTTATATAAATATGTAGCTAAAAATTAACCTGCACACATTTTTAGGGTTGTTATTATTTTTTAAACTCTGTCCCTGGGTTTTAGATTCCTTACCATCCCTCTTCTAAAATTATACTGAAAATCATTTCAGATGCAGCCACAGAATTTTTTTCAAGTTTTTTCTCATGCAGAAGTATGCTAGAGAAATAATGTCTAACATTCTTTGGCAGGAAATTTACTGTAGAAATAAATAAGCATTTAAATATCAATTTCAAGCATCGTGACCTTATTGGTAGTCTCACTGTCCCCAAGGTCTATTCCTGTACTTTTCGAGGTAAATTTAAAGAAAAAATTAATATAATCCAATGTTAACAGCTGTTTCTAAAAATCAATGAACATTGTGGCTATCACTTAGTTTTAACATGATTTTCCTAAAAATAGGTGGTAATTTTCTTTACCATTCCATCCTTACCGTCCCTTTTTTTACCATTTCGTCCCTTTTTTCCAATACATCCCTTTTTTTTTTTACCTTACCGTCCCTTCTCTAACACCCCTTTAAGACAATGTTATACAAAAATTCTGTACTAAAAGTACTACATTGTTATTATTTCTTATTTGAATGTCCTGTGGGTGCTATGCAAATTCATTATAAGTAAAAATTTAGAAGAAAATAAAAAGTTACAGGGGTAAAATGGTAAGGAAAATTAAACTCGCAAGTTTAACTTAAACCTCAGTTAAATAAAAAAAATTTCGCTGCTGACCATTTTTTCTTTATTTTGAATCATTAAGGCATTCGTCTATCAGATTAAAATGTTATTTTAGCAAGTTTAATTTTGTCAGATTTTTTTCCCCCAAAAGTCAAAAGATTGTGAGAAAGCCCCATATATATATTATATTCCGGATAGACCAAGAAAGTTCAAAGAGATATGGAACCTAAAAAATATCAAATACAGCCATTCTGTATAACTTATTTTTACTTTCTTCTATCTTTACAAGAAGAAAGTATTGGATTCGTGAAATTTTTCGAATTTCGGTTTTCGGCGGATTTATACGTTTTAGGGTACAGAAATAATGAAAAACATGTTTTTACAAAATGTTTGTCTGTGAGTCTGTCTATCCATATGTGACACAAATTTTGTGGGTGCTCTATCTTAAGAACTATTGAACGGAATTTAATAAAACTTTAGATTCAGTTAGTCCCTGATATAGATTGGTGCTCATTACTTTTTGGTGTAAATCGCCCAGCAGGTGGCGCTACTATGCTGCAATTTTCCCGATTTCCGCAATAGTTGTATCTCAAGAACTAATGCATGAATTTTCATCAAATTTTAGATTCAGTTAGTCCCTGATATAAACTGATCCTGATAAGTTTTTGGTGTAAATTGTCCAAGAGGTTCCACTGCAACTCAGAACTTTTCATGATTTCCGTAATAGCTCTATCTCAAAAAAAAAAAAATGCACGAATTTCCCCCAAACTTTAAATTCAATTAGAATTTCACGAAAGTTATCCCTGATTAGATTTTGTTATAAATCACCTAACCGGTGGCGCTTCTGTGCTGCATTTATCAGGAAGTATTGACATGTATGAGATAGAAGAAAGTTTTGGGATTGACACATCCGACAAGTTTAATATTATCTTAATCTCTTAACTGACAATAAAAAAAATGCATATTTAAACTTCATTTGGCATTTCATAAAACTAAATTCAGCATAGTAATAACCTTTCTTTCTACAGTGCAGCTAAAACAAAACATTCGTTCAAAGTTTACCTTTGGCTAATAGAAAATTTTGAAAATTTGAACAACATAATCAGTTAAAAAATATTTTTTTTTTGAACAATAAAAAGGAAATTTCAGGTTCAGTTTATACAGATTAACATAAAACGTATGTTTTGAAAATTATTCATAAAAAAATATTCAAATGTTTTTGAGATATTGTGCGCGACATGCCCAAGAAAATCAATTGGAGAAAAATGACTTAAAAGTTTCGAAAATGCCGCTTAAGCTATTGAGCCGGTATAATTCTAAAAGCCATAACTTCTGTTCTAATGTGAATTTGAAGGAAACAATTATATTAAAATGTTCAGAAAAAAAGGAAGATTAACATCTAAAAAAATTCAAATTAAAAAAAAATTTGAAGCTTTAAGAGTTCTGAGACCCCTTGAATTAATCTGTTTATAACAATTTGACGTTTATTGCTTTTATACTGTTACTGGCCATTTCATTACATTCATATATCATTAAAAGTTGTAATCTAGGCTTTAAAAGTCGATGGTACATAGTGTACGACGCCCCTGGCATTATGTATGTCCAAACCGTCCATATGTTTAAGGGTTCATATCTCAGCTAATTACTGACGATTTTTTTTTTTCGAAAATCATGATCAACAATGCTTTTATACTTCTACTACGATAGGTATCTCCAGTGCTGCTCAACAGTTTTGCTGAATGCCCGTAAATCAAAATTTGTGTGTAACGGAAAAATGCGCTTTTCTCAAAAACTATGTGACCTAGGGTAATCTCTATAATTTTTCTCCAAGGTTTATATTAATGTCTACTCCCTCTAATTTTTTCATAATTTTAGTTTCAGTAGATTCGGAATTAGATGGGGGGGGGACATATTTTTGCGCTACATTTTCGACTATATCTTTGAAAATGTATTGCCTAAAATTAAAAGAAATGTATTTTTGAATTCAGCGTTACGAAAGCTTTCACACGATACCTACCACGATATACAAAGAAGATTTTTTTTTCAACCAACTGAATTTTCCCCTATACATTTTTAATAAATATATTTATAAATGTTCAATAATCTGAAAATATGTGGGTCAACACTCTTTATTACTTACCCGAATTTGAACTTTCCACGTTCCAGTTTACGAGTAAAGTGGCTGTGACAGACGGACAGACACAAGAGTCATCTTATAATGGTTCCGTTTTTACTTTTTAAGTACGGAACCCTAAAAATATAAAAACAAACTGAAAGAGCACTTTTCAAATAAAAAACCTCTTATAGAATGCGGGATTTATGAATTTAACATTAATGAATTGATTTAAACAATTTTCAATCTACATCAAACGAACAGGTGAAGCTTGAAGAAAAAATACACTCGTTCCTCTTCATCGAAACTTTAAAATTAGCTTTCGTTCTAGTTTGAATTCAGGTAACATGTTACATCCCATGTTCATAAATCCCGCATTCTATAAGAGGTTTTTTATTTGAAAAGTGCTCTTTCAGTTTGTTTTTATATTTTTTAATACTTTTATAGATTCTGTTCGAGTAAATATTGCTGCATGATGCTTTATTTATAAAATAATACTGTGTAAATAATATATATATATTTATTATATTCATAAATTAAATACTGTACTAAATTCCTGGAGGGAAATTTGATTTGAATTTCTTTTGTTAAAGATTTGATTGTATATCCCAATAAAAATATATCTCTCACTAATATATAAAACTATGTTCTGGTTGTGGTTTTTATCTGCATATTTTATTTATAAAATAATTATCAAAAATATGCAAATGCAAATCAAACGCGCTACTGTGTTCATAAATATAATTTTCAAGATTTATTACGTAACTGCGAATTTACGTAAGTCGAGGAATGCCTGTATTTAATTTTTTGGTATGGTTCAGATACGATATTAGAATGCAATATTGTAGTATTCGTCAAGAGGGCGTTTCACCGATATAGGTTTGACCCTCGCCAATCGTAAAACCCCATGTTAACCTGGAGGGAAATTTAATTAATTGATTACTTATTACTAATTATCGAAATACATTTTTCAGCATCAGAAAGTAAACATTCGATGCCGTCGTGGGCTTGTTTAACACTTTCCAACATAGTTGAAAAGTGTTTATGAATTCGGTTTGTCTGTCTGTCCATATTCTAACTCGCATAAATATACTCGAATTTTCATGCAATTGATATATGTTAATGTTGTCTACCATGGCAAATTCGGTATTGAATGCGAAGTATACAGAATTAATAGCTCATTTACAGGGGCGCTCAAAAAAATTCCGTGACATTATGGTCAATGCTGAAAAATCGTTTGCACTGTATATTTTAATGATATTACGCTATTTCAAATGTATTTAAATTGATTAAAATCATTGAATTTCACTACAAGATGATTACTATAGAATACGCATTAATAGCATTTATCGTTCATTTACAGGGGCACACAAAAGAAATCGGTTATTTCTATTTTAAAGAAATCTGTCTTTGAGCAATAATTGCTGGAAGTGCGTTTACAATTTCAGTATGTGCTGTTACATTGAACTAATTTTCTGCATGTTACGCGTTGTGTATATTCTATACCTCGTATACAGGGCTGCACAAAAGAATTAACATACACCATTCTCCTTATTACCGGAAATTGCTGAAGGGTAATTTGCAACTGTAGTAATGTATTTCCTAACTGAATGAATTTTTGCATGCGTGTAGTTTATAGATATAAATCTATATATCCTATACAGGGCTGCTCAAAGAATTCGGATATATTTCGTATTGTAGATGGGAATTGCTGAAATTTGGTTTTCAAATGTGTTACGCATTTCCAAATGGTTCAATTAGACATCATATTTTAATTTATTAAACGTTGAAATTTCCTTACATTATTTTTAATGTGTTGGAAAGTGTTTCAAAATCTATGCTTGACGCATAATTTTTTCTTTCTTGTTAAAATTGTTTTCTTAATTTTTAAGTATTTAAAAAAACCTATAAACTTTGAAATTTCAAAAACGCACTTGAAAATTTTAAAAACGCACTACTTCGGCATCGTATGTCTACCTTCTGATGGTGAAAATCGTATTTCGATACTTATATTAGGTGATGAGTAATTAAATAATTAAATTTTTCCAATGGTTTCCAAGAGATTTCGCGATCGGTGAGGAACTCTTAAGCGGCACCTTATGTGGTACACGTATCGTATTTAGAAAAGAAAGTATTACACTAGTATTATAATCAGAGGCATAGAGGTCCCAAGGGCCTCGGAGATAAAGTTTCTTAGGGGGCCTCATATATATATTCCCATAAAAGAAAGAATTTTATAAGGTATTTATAATATTTATAATATTTATTCAATTTGTTATCTTTAAATTAAACTAATTTTTAATCCATTTATATGTTCATAAAAAGTTCTATTTAACTAATTTGAATTAAGATTTTTAATTAATTTCATTTTTAAATTAAATAAACGTTTAATTATTTATTATTTGTGATTTCCATGCAAAATAACTATTTAAATAATAACATACACATATAACTGTACGTTTGTTTTATAGGCTATAGAAGCAAGTTGGATGTAATTTTGCACACCAACTTCCACACAACTGAGAGGTATTGCACATGATACGTTACGTTATTTTTAAAAGACTTCCAACAAAGGGTGTTACACAGTTGGTTTGTATCTTTTTGTTTCATTTTTAATGTACGTTCACGAATAACTTTACAGCGGATTGTGCGATTTTCACATTTTGTTTTTATGTTGGAAAGGTCTCTTGCAGCAGATGGTTCCGTTACAGTATCATTAGGATCTAAAACTGATATATTTGTCTGTCTATCTGTTTTTATGTCTTTTTGTGACCTTTATAGGCTTTAATTTGTTAAAAAAATGGACGATTTTTGAGTATGGTTTTAAAGCACGCATTATAACTTTGAGTTATTAAGAACGTGTACATGTACAGTGTTTTTACGAATTTGAGTATGATTAAATCACGCAGTATAACTTTCAGTTACTAAGATAGTCGTCGTATCGTGTAAGTGATTTTACAGGGACACTTATAATTTTTTCGTGTATCATCGTCTGCTGCTCGTCATAATAAATGATATTAGCAGCGAAATTTAAAATAAATGAGGATAGGATCCTTGCATCAAGTTGGGTAACGCGGTTTTACCCGAGTACTGGCGGGTTCACACTGTTTCTCGTTGTGTGTCGGGGTAGAGTCGTGTGAACTTTATTCCGGTTCGAGTTTGTTTTTAGCTCTTACGAGTAGGATTTGGTAATCAGTTATTTTAAAAGAATGTCCGCAATATTGTTTAAGCTGAATAAAAACATATATTTGAATATAAATGATTATATCTAATATGTTGATTTTTCTACATAAAAGATAAAATTGCTATTAGAGATATTCTAGTGCATTTTTTCATAACTGCATTAAAATATACATTAATTTTCTTTCATTTCGGGTTTCTAGACGAATTACGTCGGGCGTCGGGTTGATTTCAAATAGAATTTTTGTATTCAAGTCTGATATGACCCAACCTGTGATGGACTTTAATGTGGATAAAAATACAGTGTTGCTATAAAAGTACGAAGTTAAGAAACAATCCCTTGGAATCGGTTTTATTTTTGTGTTAAAAATTACTTGTTACACGGAAAGTTTCCTTGAGAGTCTTATACTAACCATGAATCTTGAAATAGACTAAATTAATCCAGAACAATCTATAAATTCATAGTTTTGAGCAGTGTATTTTTTCATTTTTATTGTATACAAAAATGTGGGTTGATGATTGAAAATTCTGTTAAGATATTCTTCGCAAAAATTGTATATAAATGTTACATTAGCGTAGATCCTCTTGCCCTCGTGAGCTCCGGCATTTTCCCCCACCTGTCACCTCCTCTCAGAGACACTGGTATTAATTTATCGCAAGTACAGTAAAACCGTTAAGACGGAATTACAAACGATCCATGAAAAAGTGATCAATGAGTGAAAGTTTTGTAAAAATAGTCTTCGCAAAAATAGTAAAAATCTTACATTAGCGAGGATCCTCTTGTCCTTGTGAACCCCGGGTATTTTTCTCCACCAGTCCCGCCCTTCTCTGCGCAACTGGTCTTAATTTAACAGAAGTACAGTAAAAATGTTCAGACGGAATTACAAACGATCAGGGAAAAAGTAATCAATGATTGAAAGTTCTATAAAAATATTATTAAAAAATAGTATAAATCTTACAATAGCGAGGATCCTCTTGCCCTTGTGAGCAAGGGGTATTTCCCCCCACCAGTCCCCCCCTCTCTTCGCCACTGGTGTTAATTTAGCACAGGTACACTAAAACTGTTAAGAAGGAATTGAAAACGATCAGAGAAAAAGTAATTAATGATTAAAAGTCCTGTAAAATATTATTAACAAAATTGTATAAATTTTACATTAGCGAGGGTCCTCTTGCATCGTGAGCCCCAGGTATTTTTCTCCATCTGTCACCCTGTGCAACTGGTCTTAATTTAAGGGAAGTACTGTAAATCTGTTAAGATGGAATTACAAACGATCAATGAAAAATTCCGTCTCTTTTCCGTAGTGGTATGTACGTACGCTATTGTAATTGTATGCTCGGACTATAATTTTTTTTCGTTTAAAACAGGATTCCGTTGTATACAGTTTATGTTCTTTCATGTTTTACAGTTGCAGTATTTATTAATTAACAATACTACATGATACTAAGCAATTGATTAGTTATGATCAAATTATAGGTGGTATTAATTGTATTATTATAGTAAAACCTGTATATAATGGAATCCTGCTTTAACACTAGAAAGACGGCAATATGTCTTATACCTAGAAAGACGGAAGGGGCCAATTAGGCCCCTTGTTGTTTCTTGATGTCTTCACTAAGGTAAATGTTAAGTGATAAGAACTAAAATAAGCAAAATTATAGAAAATTCAACTAAATTTTATACTGACCTTTATTTCTTTAAATTTTACGCTTTATATTTTCTTAAAGCAATCAGTACATCGAACTTCTGTAGATCCTCATTCGCCGCAAACTGGTCTTTTACATTCGAGGCAAGTGTTAGTTGGCAGATTGTTTTGACTTTGCATTTGGATCTTTTAATTCTGCTGTTGTCTTTTATATCATTTGTTGAGTCGCATTAGATGCTGTACATCTATTTACAAGGTCATTTCGAGAATTAAGCAGTGCGATGAGAATGCAAAAAGAGGGGGATATTAGGGAGGGCCAATTTGGCCCTTCCCGTCTTTCTTGGTATATTGTTTGAAATCGGTGATTCTATGGAAGTTGATAAAAATTTATTTCGAATATAGTGACAGTAAGCCAAATAAATAAAAATCGTGAAATATCGAAATATATAGTTCATTAATATAGAAAATACAAAGTCGCAAACAGCGATAGAGTCCAGATTGGTCCCGTCCGTCATTCTAGTGTTAATCTGAAAATTTTTACTGTACCGTTGAAAATGAAATATACAATTTCAAGTAAAATCTTTATATAACGGAATCCTCTCTTCACTGAAAAGCATTCATGGTCCAGATGACAAGAATCCAAGGCAATTTTATTAGCTGCCGTATCTGCTAAGACTGGAAACGTGTCTGAAAAGCAATTTTTCTCCTGTCCCTTACAATTGCGTTTTAACAGGTTTTACTGTATATGAACGGTTATCTAAAGACTAAAACCTACCTAAAACGATATTTCCCCCATTCCTTAGCAATTCCCTCTTACAAGGTTTCAATGTATTTTCATTTATAAAATGAAAGTTTTTCGTTTAAGGCAGGTTTTCCTTACAAAGAAGTTTAGTTTTTTTTCTGGTTATAATACAGAAAACTCTGGTAAGATGGAATCGCAAAGGACAAGAAAAATTTTGTTTTAGACTGTCTGTAAAGGCAGGATTCCATTTTAGACAAGAAATTGTAACAACTGAAACTCGCCTGTTGCAGACGAAAATGCAGTAAAAAATGCTGAGACAGAACCACAGGAAACTGAAAAATATTCCGTTTTATACAGGTTTTAGCTGGCATATCGTCCCTTAAAATTGTATTATGTTCTTGACGATGGGACCATGATTTTTTATTTCAATTTGAGGCAGGATTCTGTTGTAGACAGGTCCTATGTTTATGGGTAATATTGTACTATACTGTACATCCCGTTTTAGTAGGTTTCATAGTACCACAATAAGACGTACTAAGACGAAATGGTTAAAAAACCAGAAAAAAATTCTGATTTAGGAAAAAGTACAAAACTATTACTTTAGCGTTCTACCTCAGGTATCCTATAAAAAATAATCATTAAAAATATTGAAATGAGATATTTGTAGAAAACACTTTTATTGGTTTAACTTTAGCATGCTGTTAAATGTAGCCTGTTAACGTTGCTGGAGTGTGAAACCATAGAATATTGCGTTAATCAAGATTTGACATCAATAATTCAGGTATATTATATATGAATATATTAAGGATTTGTTGATATCTAATTTATCGTGAATTATAATGAAATACATTAAATATTCCTTAAAAGAAGCTACAATTGTGGAGCGAAATAAAGCGGTATGGCAAAAATAATGCTTAGAAATGAATTAAATTACAATTTCTGTTTTATATTTTAGGATTTGATTCCTAAATATTCTTAATTCAGTTCCCATCGTATATACCCGATAGTTATTGTAAACTCATCTAACTTGACATTAAATAATATAGTCACGCTGTATAAATTAATGAACCTGTAACAGTTTTTAAAAATATTTTCTACAGTAGTTCTTATAAATGTACGAGGTCATCCAGAAAGTATAAGTTTCCCCCGGCCCGTAAAAAGAAACAAAATATAATTATCTGGGAAGATTAATTGCAAAAGATACAGCAGTGTTTCGGGTACTTCTCAATGTAAGAACCACCGGAATTGTAACACTTGTCATACCGTGGGATAAGTTGTTGTAGTCCAGTTTCATAGAAGTCTATCACCTGGGAATGGAAACAGCTTGTAACAGTTTTCAACCCACATCTCATCACTCGTAACGATCCTGTTGAGGTACTCGTTGCCCTCATCGTGGTATCGCTGCAGCAGAAAAGTCAATGCTGCTCCTATGAGTTTGGTTCTGTATTCCGGTGTAAGGTTCTTCACCACCCACCTGGCGCACAATTTCCGGAACAACAGGTGTTTTGTGATAATTTCATGCATCGCCGTCCTTTTCTGCGCATTTTTGCAGCGATACCAATATGAGGGCAACGAGGATCGTTACGGGTGATGAGACTTGAGTTGACAACTGTGACAATCTGGCTCCATTCCCAGGCTGCCGACATCTATGACACTGGACTACAAAAACTTAGCCCACGCTATGACAAGTATTACAATTTCGGTGGTTCTTATGTTGAGAAGTAGCTGAAACATTGCTGTATCTTTTGCAATAAATCTTTCCAGGTAATTATGTTTTCTTTCTTTTTTCGGGCCGTGGGAATCTTACTTTCTGGATGACACTCGTATAAATCTTTTTTTTGTCTGTACATCCAATAACATTTTAATTTCCTAAACACCAACCTAATTACATTTTTGTATAGTATTGATGAAATGGATTACAATATTTTCAGCATTGGAAATGTTTCTATAAAAGTCGGTTTTCTAACAAAGATACATAAATGAGATCGAATGCTCGAAATATCTTCTAGGTCAGTGATTCCCAAATTATAGGTCGCGAACGACGTTTTGGTGGCTCGCGGAATAATTGGTCAGTTTTTCAGAAATAAATTACTATTTTTATCTGCTATAAAATTTAACAAACATAATATGTATCTGTTACATCTTTAAAGTAAAAAAATAGTGAAAACATAATGATAAAGAACGTCATGAAAAGACAGTGTTTATAAATATATATTGTGTAGACAGTAACTTGAGACAAGAATTTGATGCTTTCATTCCTAATATAGCCTCTCTCGTTAAGTTATTGCATTGACCTTTTAAGTGTATTTTTAAACGTATTAATAAACGCATTCTTTCATGCACAGTTAAAAGTGGGTTATGTTTTATAATTATACCAGATTACTATTAATATGAATTAGTAAAATTTGGAGCAGGGGAAAGCGGGGTACATGTAATCAGGGTATGGTTATCGCCTAGGCAAATCCAGTGCTTTTTTATAAAAGAAATTTTCGTCCTATTTAATCGCAGAAATACCAATAGACTATGTGAATCACGAATGTTTCTTTAATTTAAAGGTCGGTCGCTTATCAATAGTGTTTGGAAACTTGCTTCGGAGGTTGTTATTGCACTGCCTAACTTTCCCTGTTTTCAAGTCAAATAAGTATATTTTGAACTAGAATTTTGACTTAATAAATGAAATCATATAAATGTACTGCACATAGAAACAAGGTACATTTTATTGAAAAAAACTTGTGGTCCAAAATATGTTTATTTGAAGTATAAAAAGTCAGAAGGTTTAACGGCTATTTTATTGATTGAAATACAGTTAAATGACATCATGTTTTTTTTTTAATTTGACGTAGTGTTAGTATGTTATTTAAGTACAGCTTTGAAATTTCTTGAGCAATGTGGTCATTACAAAGTCTAACTTTCGTGTGTAAATGAAAAAAATAATTGGAATACGTTTTTTTTTTCTAAATGCTTCCAGCTTGAGCGGGTGATAGAATGAAATTTTGCCTATTTCTGGCTCTGAGAAATTCAAATATGACATTTTGGAGTGAGTTCCTAACATTTTCAGAAAATTCTAAATACTTCAGATTAAAGGATATTATAGTAAATTTCATTATGTCGAAGTGCTAATAAAAATTATCCCATTGCAACTTCTAAAATACAAACAATATTGTAACAGAAAGAAAATTTGCCTTATGCGTGAATTACGTAACTATTTGTTTAAAGAAAATTAAAAACTCTGTGGTGTTTTATTCAGTCAGTTTCTTTTGCTTTAAATTTAGCTTTATTTTTGGATATAGCAAGTATTGTTCAAGAAAGCACATATGGATATAATTATATTAACCTACTTTATAATTACTTTAACTCTTTCAAAGACAAGTAATTATGTTGCTGTAATGTTTGGAACCTCAGCAGAATTCACTAGCAATTTCATTTGAAAATAAGTAAATGCAATTTAAAATTTTCTTTTCCCGTAAGTTATAAAAGCTAAATTTTATTTTAAAAAATCTGGTAGAAACTTTGATAAAAATTAAGTGGTATAAATAATATACCACCACCATTCAAAGGATTAAATATAGTTTCAGAATCAAGGCCCAACTATGACTTCTGGTGACCCTGGGCACAGACTTGACGTGAGTCTTCCACGTGTTTACTACCGGGTGTCCCAATAATGACCGATGATTTTAAAATTCAATAGCTTGCAAACGGTGACAGATAATAAAAAAATTCTTGCAGGAGGGTTATGTATGATGTCAGAAGTTTTTTACTATGATTCTTTATTTTAGTTCGAATTTCAAACAATAGATGGCGCTGAGAGCAATAGGTACTCAGTCCAGACCATGGTCCAGACCCGATTTTTGTTAATTCGGGATCCATTCAATACATTTTAATCTCCTTTTTTCGCATGGAAGAAGAGAGAGGCCGAAAAATCGAGCCTGGATTTAGCAGTTATTGCTTGCAGCGCCACCTATCGATGCTATTTGTAACTAAAACTCAGAATCGCAGCATACAAACTCCTGACATCTTACATAACACTCCTGCAAGAATTTTTTTAATATCTGTCACTGTTTGCAAATTATTGAATTTTAAAATCATCGGTCATTTTTGGGACACCCGGTATATATAGTAAGGTGAAATAATGTTCAACCATGGATATTTTATATTAGTTTTAAGTGTAAGCCTAATTAGACACTTTTAATACCTTTTAATACCTTCAATAAAAACGATAATATATTTTATATTTCTGATAGACTTGGCAAAAATTACAAAACTAATTGGGAATATTATTAAACTTTTAACAAATAAGAACTATATTACATTTTTTAACTGCGGTAAGTTGGAAAAATTATAAAACGAGTTGGTAGTTACTGAAATTTGACTTGGCAATTTAAGGTTCTCTCCCCCACCAATAAAAAGTCTTAGCGAAGGCGCTGACTACTACTACTATTACTACTACCTCTGATACTACTAGTACTACTACTTCTGATACTACTACTACTACTACTACTACTACTATTATTATTATTATTTATACCGCATATCATTATTATTACCTCTCACATTAGTATTTTATTACAAAGTTCGAGTTAAAATAACACTGTTAAAAGAATTTCAAACTTGATAGAAAGCCACAAGGAACAACTATGAGCGCATCAAGAATAATTACAGAAATGCTTGTATTTCCGCTTTCGCTTTCCGAATTTGTGATTCAAAATCTGGCGCTCTTTAGTGTTTCTCGAGATGCTTATTCGAATGAGCCTACTTTTGAAAAAAATCATTCGAACTGGTTGAAGTACCTTCCCTTGTTAATGCGATTTCTTTCAAAAGTTTGGAAAGTGCTACGTAATCTACCTAACTCATATTTTCTTTCTCTTGGTAAAGTAAAAGTAGCAAAAATATCTCCAAAACATAAACATAAAAGAAGCCGATGAAAATATCAATATTTTCAATTTATTATCAGATACATCATGTAAAAGTATCATTTTTCATCACATTGTCAATTAAATAAATGTTGCTTTCAAATTGATGGTGTATTTTAATGTTCTCACTGTAATTGAAAATGTTTGCTCATTTTATCATTAATAAAGCTGTATCTGATTATATTTTTGATGAGCTTTCCGTAAAATTAATAGAACATGTGCATGCAAGCAGATGTTTACTCAAGCACACGACAAGAATAACTTATCAAACTTGTTTAGGAAATCAATTACAGAACATGCATAATTTATTTGTATTTGACAGGAAATATGTTTACAGGGGGAAAAAAATAAAGATTATGAAGTAAACTAAGAAAATAATATAAAAAAATGCGTATCAAAATTGCATCAATATTTTTTACTCTTTGTATGCATTTTGTACGTTTTTTTTTTAGATTTTGATACTTTATAGTAAGTACTTATTAACTGTTTATATTTAATAATATAATAGAAAGCACATCAGAAGAGAAAATTAGAAAGCAGTAAATAATGAGTTTATTAATTATACATTGTTCTTTAGTATAGAGTCAATTTCAGCAGAAAAGAATGCCGCCAGGAAGGTTTTACATAAAGGATATGTTCTCAAAGTAAATTAATTGTCAAAAATTCATACATTAAAATCGTACAAAGATCAAATTGGAAAATGTGGTACAAAGTTGCTCTTTCATGACAAAATAGAAAAAAAAATCCCTGCCGGCTCGGCCTACAGGCACAGGTAGATTTCGAAGTTAAGTGCTAATTTCGACAAAAAAAAAACTAAATCATGATTAGAGATAAACCCACTTCAGCAATTTTATCTGGCCGCTATTGACGAGTTTTATTTCATTTTTATATAAGAGGTGGTTTTATCAGATTCATTTTAAAACGGTATTCAAAAAAATTCTTTTCCATGCTCAACTACTCGAAATTTTCTGGCAAATTTTCAGATTCATTTTTAAAAGTAAAAATATGAAACTTGCTGACGTGATTTTTGAAGAGATTTATAAGTGACCTGTGTTTTTATTTTTCGTTCAATTAATTAAAACTTGATTTATAAGCAATTATTTTCTAAGTAGGATAATATTTTTCGTTTCCAACACAATCGCTTCGGGAAATTCGGTTCAAAATGTTCAATTTGAGATCATTTTTTGAAATATATTCTGCCTCTATCAAAAAATCGACCATTACTGTAAATTATATAGTTTCTGAATAAGAGAATCTACCAATTGGATGCGTTTGAGAGCAAAAATGAATTTATAAATAAGTCAGAAAATAAGCAGTTTGGATTTGAATACACCTTCAATACGATGATTATTTTCTTCAACCACTATGTATTTTTAATTTGTTTTTGCTGTAAGAATTGGTCCTATCAAAAACTTGTCAATATAATTGTTGTAGATAATATTGAGAAGATTTATAATAAAATTAATTGGATTTGATATCTTGAGAATTGACGAAGTTATGATTTTTTTTCCCTATAACCCTAATTTTTGCGCCCCTTGAGTCCATTTTTAATTTTATCAAAAATCTGTCATACATAAATTCTTGGCCCTATTTTTAGAAGTAATAAAAACTTTAAACTGATTTGATCTGTACAAAAATTAAGAAGTTATGGGTTTTTTTCTGTTTTCACAAAACCCCTCCCTATTTCCATCCCCTTGTTCCGATTTTGCCCATTAACGAACTTGACCGAGATTTTATGCCCCTTGATTTAGTGTATCAGTTTGGAAGAGATTTGTACTGAATTAAGGAAGTTATCATGTCCATAAAAAAGTGATATATATATATATATATATATATATATAGGGCATTCTCACAATCTTTTGACTTTTGGGGAAAAAAAAAATCTGACAAAATTAAACTTGCTAAAATAACACTTTAATCTGATAGACGAATTCCTTAATGATTCAAAATAATGAAAAAAGGGTCAGCAGCGAAATTTGTTTTATTTAACTGTGGTTTAAGTTAAACTTGCGAGTTTAATTTTCTTTACCATTTTACCACTATAAGTGTCTATTTTCTTCTAAATCTTTACTTCTAATGAATTTGCATAGTACCCACAGGACATTCAAATAAGAAATAATAATAATGTAGTATTTTTAGTACAAAATTTTGGTATGACATTGTGTTAAAGTAGGGACGGTAAGGTAAAAAAGGGGATGGTATAGGTAAAAAGGGACGGTAATGGGAAAAAAAGGATTGTAAGGATGGGACGGTAAGGAAAATTACCACTATTTTCAGGCAAATCATGTTAAGACTAAGTGATAGCCACCATGTTCATTGATTTTTAGAAACAGTTATTTGCATTGGATTGAATAAAAAAAAAATTAATTTACCTCGAAAAGCGCAGGAATAAACCTTGTTGACGCTAAGACTACCAATAAAGCCACGATGCTTGAAATTGATATTTAAATTCTGCAGTAAATTTCCTGTCAAATAATTTTAGACATTCTTTCTCTAGCATACTTCTGCATGAGACAAAACTTGAAAAAAATTCTGTGGCTGCATCTTAAGTGATTTTCTGTATAAGATTAGCAAGAGGGATGGTATGGTATCTAAAATCCAGGGACAGAGTTCAAAAAATAATATCAACCGTAAAAATGTGAGCAGGTTACTTTTTTGCTACATATTTATATCAAACAATTGTCCCAGTTTCGGAAAAAAATTACATCGAATTACTTTTATTGAAACAATTTTATAGAGACAGATCCAAACTTATAAATCAGCATCAGGGACACGGGACGGTATAGGAGTTTTCCTGGTATCTGGACCCCCAACGTCGTCCAAAACTTATTTATCTCGTTAATATTGTTATGCAATCATGCAATGGGATGCTCCCCAGTATATGAAATAAAAAAACTCCACAAGAATATGTACTAAAATAAAAATTATTATTCAGGGACTTAAAAGTCAAAAGATTGTGAGAATACCCCATATTTAGATGCCAGATGTAAGACTTGTCCATACGCTTTTCAGTCACAAATTGTCTCAGATCCTAATTTTTCAAATTTTTTAAAAGCCTTTAATGTAATTTATTGTATAAAGTGCAACTTATGTAACTTGAAATATATAGGTGAAACATGAGGTCCAATACATAAACGAATCAATCAATATCGTTCAGACTCTAACAAAAATAAAGCAAAAAATATACAGTCACAGCTTAAATTCTGCATTTTCATAAACATCAATTTAAAAATACCACAATTGAAATCATACAAATTCTAAAAAATAAATTAGAATGTGTTTATATGGAGTCATCATATATGGAATATTACAGCACCATTTATCTATATGGTGAAATATTTAATAGACCTGTTAAAGTGTTTTCATCTACAAATAATACTATTGATTAATCTCCAATTTATCCTAATCTAAATCATAATTTGAATAAAAAAACAACACGAAAAAAGCGATGGAAAGTATTCTTTAGCAGTTGTAGTTTCCAAAAAATATATTACTAAACAAATAAATATTCTTCAAAGCAACAATTTAAAGAATTAAATTAATATATATGAATATATATGAATATAATTTATATATGAATTTTTCTGGAAAACCATGATTTAATGCATCATAACTTAGTTTTTTAATATGATTGTTAATTAGATGAGAAGAACACAAAAACTTTATTCTATATAAATGATTAAGGATTATATTACGATATACAGCATTATGAAGACAAGATTTAAAATTAGTAAATGTATTAACTTTGAATTTAAATTATTTACGTTTGTCATGTAGATCAGTTATTGTTTTGTTTTCTTTTATTGTAATTTTAAGATCTAATTAGTTAATTGTATTGTTAGATAGGAGGTTTTCTGTTAATTCTAAATTAATAGGATAATCTGCTGGAAATTGAGAAATATTAGTTTGATCAGTGGCAATTAAAATTATGTCATCAATATAACGATATAAATGTAGATTACTATTAGTAAAAGTACGTTCATAGTGATATAAGTCAGATAATAAACTGGATGTACAGTCGTGGAAAAAAAAAGTAAACACCCCATAGTAACGCCGCAAAAAATTATCGTAGAAGAAAGTTACTGATACCACACGATTGGTAATAAAGTCTACTTTTAAATGATGCATATAAAATTTGCTTAGGGGGCCGTCTACATATTAAAACGAACCATAAATTTGTTTTTTTTTCAATAGCAGTACATAATTCTGACAGCATAAATGAACTCTACACCTTTCAATTAGCCTAAAAACAAATTTTTATGTAATTCGTACCATAAGTTTCCGAGAAATTAATTATTTTAAAACGAACGTATTTTAGGGGCTGTATCCAAATTGAAGTGCGGCACTCGATTGTTGACCGAGAGAGCCCTTTACTTGATCAAGGCATCTTAATCGCCACTCAAGCAATCATTGACGACCGCTAGATTACAGGATAGCATAAGAAATTTCAAAATATCTAGCCACTTCTATCATAGACGGCCCCTTAAACCCTCATTTAGCCGTTTTTTAAGCATAATTTGAAACTACTTGAAAGAAAAATGTGAAATTTTGTATTTCCATAAAGCAGGACTTAATAAATCTAAATCCATCATAAAAATTGTAGGTTGCAATTCATAATTTTTTCGAGTATTAATTTCATAATTCATAATTCATATCATAAAATTATAAAAATTGCAAATTCAACGTATTTATGTTTGGGTATTTTAGTATTATTGCTACACAAAAAATTAGCACATTAGGAAAATAATTTCAGGAGACATTAATAAAAATATGAAACTGTAATTTAACATTAGAAGCACTCAATTTTGAATGTTTATAATTCAAAAACTTATCATTCAAATGACTTGAAATTGGGTGTCTAGGCATAATTTGAACAGGAGATTTGAAATATCTTGTCAAAATTGGGTATTGCCTTTGAAAAAAAAATGAAGTTTGGGTTTGTTTTAATATGTAGATGGCCCCTTAAGCAAATTTTATATGCATTATTTAAAAGTAGACTTTATTTCCAATCGTTCGGTACCAGTAACTTTCTCCTACGATAATTTGTTGAGGAGTTAGTAGGGGGTGTTTACTTTTTTTTTTCTCCGCGGCTGTACATGGAGCTTGTGGTATACCCACGTTCTGTAAATATAATAATGTGTTATCTTGCAAAATATAATTATTATAGATAATGAAATTTGTTAGAGTTTTAAAATAAGCTATATCTATATTAAATGGTAAATTCAGTTTATTATGATATTTTTTAAATAATGTATTTATAATATTATGTAAGATCTAATAAATCTATAATATTAAAAAGATCTTTGAAATCTTATGTCGTAATATTGTTTACATATTTAAGATTTTTCAAAATATTGACCAGTTGATAGCTATATTTTATACAATGTGTATTATCAGTGGTTGTTGTCAGCATATATATTTGATTGAGAATTTTTAATTGGAGTTTATTGACTATATTATTATATTTATTACATCCAATAGTTACAGTCCTATATTTAATTGGTTTCTTATGAAATTTGGGTATAAGAACTAAATAAGGATAATTAAAGTTAGTAGAGAAAATATTTAATAGTTTATAATAACTTTGAATTTTTCGATTGTTTACAATTACATTTTCATTAGTTTTTTTGAAAAGATTTATTAGAAGAAATACAGGATGTAAGAAGTCGGTGATAATAAGATTTACACATTATTGCGTAATTATTAGGAGATTTGTCTACATATGTAATAACATAGTTTTTTGTAATTTATTAATTTGCTGGAAAAAATGCTTTGTGTTAATAGTAACCAAATCCGAAATATTATATTTTAAAGCCTTAGTTAATTTTTCAATAACTAGTATTTTCCATTGTTAAAATTGATTGATTGAATTGATTAAAATATTCAATAGGTTTATTGTATGAGATTGAAATTTTATAAATAAAAATATCTATATCATATGTAAACTGATTTATAATAGAACTTACGTTAAATTTAGATAGAAGTCTATATTTAGCACTATAACCCATTAGTTTTTTCAATTTAAAATCATTAACAGTATTAAGATTTCCAGTGATTATATGTCCATGATCATTATTTATGTATTTTTTTAGAGCGGGGCCATTGCATTTACACGGAAAAGTACTTGCTACAGATGTATTTTTTGAAAATGTATTATAGTTAAAAGTCTTTCTTCCTATTCGGATATTCAAAGGTTTTTGATATTTGAAGATTATTAATAGGAAAATAACAGTTTTTATCATTAATTTATAGAATTAATATTAATTTTATTAAATATTTGATTTGAAAAAATGATTATCATTTGAGTATTCGTGTTTTAAATTTTATGTTTTTTTTTTTTTGTAAATTAATGTTGAAAGGATTAACTCTAGTCGTAGTAAGATAAAAAAAAATATATATATATCAGAGAAGTGTTTAGAGAAAGATTTACTGAGAAATTCATTTAAATGTTGCACAATCTGTTTCTTTTTAATAGCATAGATGTATTTTCGAATTAATAACTAGTTATATTATTAATCTTAATTCTTAGCACCTAAATTAAAATTTTTGTATTTAATTATAAAACAATTTAAGTGATGATGCAATGTTGTCACAGGAATTTAAATTTTGATATATTATAGCAAGGTACAAATATTTATGTGAAACATTAATAATCATCAATTTTTAATTAATTTTTCAACTACTTTTCAGCAGTGAAACTACGCTTGAAATTATTGAATATTAAAGCAGTGAATTATCACTTTCCTAACAAGACGTAAACCGACACAGTAAAAAATGTCCAAGCCGGGAATCGAACCCGGGTCCCTGGAATAGCGCTCCTGTGCTCTACCACTAAGCCACGAGGACGATGCCCAGCTTGTCATCTCTCACACATATAAGTCGGTAAGGCTGCATCCGCAGCTACTAGATGGAAAGGTCTTCATGAGCACACAATCTTGTGGCGAAACATGAGACACAATTAAACCCAGCATCGGTGAATATACAATTTTTAATTAATTTTTCAACTACTTTTCAGCAGTGAAACTACGCTTGAAATTATTGAATATTAAAGCAGTGAATTATCACTTTCCTAACAAGACGTAAACCGACACAGTGAAAAATGTCCAAGCCGGGAATCGAACCCGGGCCCCTGGAATAGCGCTCTAGTGCTCTACCACTAAGCCACGAGGACGATGCCCCAGCTTGTCATCTCTCACACATATAAGGCTTGGACATTTTTCACTGTGTCGGTTTACGTCTTGTTAGCAAAGTGATAATTCACTGCTTTAATATTCAATAATTTCATCCGGATGCAGCCTTGCCGACTTATATGTGTGAGAGATGACAAGCTGGACATCGACCTCGTGGCTTAGTGGTAGAGCACTGGAGCGCTATTCCAGGGGCCCGGGTTCGATTCCCGGCTTGGACATTTTTCACTGTGTCGGTTTACGTCTTGTTAGCAAAGTGATAATTCACTGCTTTAATATTCAATAATTTCAAGCGTAGTTTCACTGCTGAAAAGTAGTTGAAAAAGTAATTAAAAATTGTATATTCACCGATGCTAGGTTTAATTGCGTCTCATGTTTCGCCACAAGATTGTGTGCTCATGAAGACCTTTCCATCTAGTAGCTGCGGATGCAGCCTTATCGACTTATATGTGTGAGAGATGACAAGCTGGGCATCGTCCTCGTGGCTTAGTGGTAGAGCACAGGAGCGCTATTCCAGGGGTCCGGGTTCGATTCCCGGCTTGGACATTTTTCACTGTGTCGGTTTACGTCTTGTTAGCAAAGTGATAATTCACTGCTTTAATATTTAATAATTAATGATATTTAATAATCATCAATTTCACCATTTTACATATCATTTTGATTTAATATATGAATTACTAATTTTTTATAATACAATTGTATACATTTATTAACATATTTTTAATTATTATTTAATTATCATATATCTATCTCTAAACAGTATTTACTTTAAAACCTAATCCATTAATAGTTATTAATAGATTTTATTATATAATAGTTTTTATTTTACTAATAAGTCAATAAATGGAAGCATTACACTGATTCATTTGAACACATGGAGCAGTTCATTCTCAATTCTAAATTATCTATAGAGGGCGCTGGTTATATATAATGGGAGTGCGCTTAGCTATGCTGTATATTATTTATCCTTGGTCCACCATCATATAAAAAACTTTTTTGGCAACATGTTCTGGTGATCTCCAATGATTGTATTTGTTACGCCTAATGCTAAGACAGTATGGATTTTAATTTGGTAATTGTTTTTTATATTTCCTCTATCCTTTTTAATCTTGTTTTATTTTGAACTTAATTGGTGTTCAAAGGTTTATTTCTCTATTTTATGTTTGTGGTTGTCCCAAATTCATATTCTTTAGCTAATTTATGACTAATATGAAGATGAAACTCTACATTTTATTTGTGGAACTTTAGGAATTTGGGACCCGACGATTCTGTCTAAGTTCTACAAATATCCATTATTCCATTTCTGTTATTCAATTTCTGCTGTTTTTTACTATGTTTTTGGAATCAATGTTAAGTGTGTTGGGGGGAACTGCATTTTTGTCAATTTGTTAATGTCATTTTATTCATAATTTCACAGTTTTTGTTGGTGTTAGGTAATGTATATTTAATGGTTATATGTCGGCTATTCATAGTTCCTTATTTTACATACTGGTTTCTTATGTTCATATCTTGTTCATCTTTAGAATTTTACCATTTGTTCTTATATTTGTGATTTCATCTTTATTATATATATATATATATATATATATATATATATATATATATATACGGCAACATTCAATTTTAGACATTTTGTCGAATATTTAGAAATATACTTGACAGATTCTTCTGGAATTTCAGGATTGAAAAGAACAGGTATGGCCTCATATTTAGCAATGTCGATTTGATAAGGGAGGCAATTAGGGGGCCAACAAAAAATCAAAGAAAAAACAATCTTGGGATCACCATGTAAAATAAAATGCACGAAATGATCTATCGCTACCGAATATAAATAAACAGACATTGTGCAATATGTGTATTCTTTTGTGTAAGAATAGCACGTATATTAATAGAGATATAGCGATTTATTTAAAAAAATTTAAAAATTCTTGCATGTTTTTTGCTTATAACATGCAGGGTATTCAACCAAATTTAACGCCGGTTTCAGAAAAATTGACAAAATATAGTAGAAACAAAATAGTGTAATTGGAATATAAATATATTAAATATTTTAGGAAATATGAGCAGTTGTATGAAATAATTTTTATCTGTGCATGCGCGAACGATAGCAAGGATCATTTTACATAATTTAATAGTCAACTCTATGGAGCAACTTATTAAAAAAATCTAGTCAAATATCGTAAAAATTCAGACAGATATCGGCGTTAAAGTGAGCAAATTTTTAGTTGTTCTCTAAAAGCAGCTGAATGATAAGGGATTTTCCACAAGTTTTAACCAAGAACCAAGTTTTATATACTTATATAATTTATACTAGTATATACATAGTAGTACATACTAGTATACTAGTAAACATACTAGTATAACCAGTATACATACTAGTATAACCAGTATACTAGTATACTAGTATGTACTACTTTGTATATACTAGTATAAATTATATAAGTATATAAAACTTGGTTAATATTCAAAATTGAATTCTATAGATGATGCAATAAAAGCTTCCGCTTTTATATTTAATATTAAAAATATTAATAATAATATTAATAATGGTTAAGTAATCGATCAAATATTATCAATGATTATACTTATTATGTTAATACTATGAAAATCAATCTTTGTTCTCAATAGTGAGAAAGTTTTTAATAGGATTTTTGTTTGCAAATACGTGATATCCTGGCACTTAAGATTTCACAAAATAAGACTGAAGAAAATATCCAACCTACATATTCAAAAACTAAATTGAAAGTGGCTGACGTCGTGTTAACAACTCATATCAGTTAGGCCTTGTGACTTGATAACATAGTCTGATTGTACATTGAACTTTCCAGAAGGCATGGTGGAAGCACGTGATATCTTATCGATTACGTCATGATCTGCAATCTGATAAACTGAGTATTTCTTTTCTGACTCTAAGTACGGTAAGTCCCACTATTTTTCGATATGCATATATCGAATAATAATATGTTGTATGAATATATAATTTGTTGCTTTTTATATGAATGTTTAAGTATAGTTGTTTTTTTAAAAGTTTTGCAATGTTGGTATAAGGATGGTATAGCGTATTATAATATATAAAACTTGGTTAATACTCATACTTGTATTCTATGAATGATGTAATAAAAAACTTCGCTTTTATAGGAAATTTAAGTTACTTCTAAATAGATTATTATCCAGTTAAAGAATGAATGATTATACTTTAGCATCATTCAGAAGGTATGTAGGGGGGACATGTAATGTCGATTACGTCTCTATCTGCAATGCGATAAGTTAAAACGTTTATTTTCGTAGTTCAGGCATGGCAAGTTTATTATTTTTTGGTATGCATATGCCAAATATTTGCTATCTTATAGTATTTTTGACTACTTATTAAGTTAATTTTTAAAATATTTATAATATTTTAAACTGAAGAACTTATTAATGTATTGCTTTTAATGTTTCGAAGTGTATAACTATAGGATAGTATGATAACATAAAGAAGATTTATAATTATTTAACTAAAGCATTATGAAAAGTTACATACATATATACTAAACGAAAACATAGTGAAAGTTTTATATATAGATAGATACGCAAACTCGCTTTTTAAAAATTGTAGTTTTTCTACTAACTTGTAATACTTGAATTGACTTGAATTTGAATTAATATGATTGATTGTATTTGAAATCTTGATTGGTTGATTGGTATGATTGAATTTTTTTATTTGAAATCTAATTGAACTTTTAAAAAATATTTTTGAAAAGTTTTTAATTAAAAATTTTTTTTAATTTTTTTTAAACTGAATTTTTACTTTTTAAATTTCGAAAAACTTTTTTATTTATTTATTTTCGAATTTTAATTATGATCACTTTTTTCTTTTTACTTACAAATATTTTTATTAAGTGTATATATATATATATATGTATGTATATATATATATATGTATGTATATATATATATATATATATATGTATGTATATATATATATATATATGTATGTATATATATATATATATATATGTATGTATATATATATATATATATTAATCTATTGCTTTTATACGACAAAAAAGAAGCTATATATTATTAAACTATAACATATTGAAAGTCATGTATATGTACAGGAAGGTAAACTCGCTTTTGCAAACTTAATTTATGTAGTTTCTTTAAATATTATTTTGATAACTTAATTATTTAAACTTTTTCAAAGTTTTAATTTTTTAATTTTGTAAACTTTCTATTTTTTATTTTTTTATTTTTTTAAAGTTTTTAATTTTTTTCCCCAAAGTTTTAATTTTTAATCTTTAATTTTTTTTTTCGAAGTTTTAATTTTTATTTTTTTTTCAAAGTTTTAATTTTCAATTTTTATAAAGTTTTTTTTTTTCAAAGTTTTAATTTTTAAATTTTATGAAGTTTTTTAAATTTTTAAAAAAGTATAGATTATAGTATTAAGATTATTAGCTTAAAATTTTAAACTTATATTATATTTTTTAATTATTAAAGAATTGTTGATTTCTTAAGTTATACATATGCAAATTATACTCTAACACTCTATTTAAAGTTCTAAAATATATAGCAAAATGGACATACACTTTGGAAAAATAAACACACATATTAGTATTGATGTGATTGATATGATTGATATGATATATATTATGTTATTGGTTTTATTCTTTTTTGGAGAATAGTATTAACTTTTATAATTTATGAAAAGTATGAGTCATAGTATTAAGACTTTTAGTGGGATATTTTATAGATATGTTATACATTTTAAATTGTTATAGGATTGTTTATTTCTTTAGTTATACATGTACAAATTATAACATTCCATTAAAAGTTGTAATAGGGATACCATACTCGAACACTTTGAAAAAATAAACACACAGATTAAAGAGGATAGAAATACATTTTGTTTTAAACAGTTCATTTTGGATGGCGGTTTTATCCTTTTTGAAGAATTGTATGATAACAGTTTTTATATACAGGGTGAATGATATGTATTATGTTAATGGTTTTATCCTTTTTTGAAGAATAGTATGGTAACACAAGGTTATAGTTTTTACATACAGGGTGAATGTTATGTATTATGTTAAAGGTTTTATCCTTTTTTGAAGAATAGTATGGTAACACAATGTAATAGTTTTTATATACAGGGTGAATGATATATTATGTTAATGGTTTTATCCTTTTTTGAAGAATTGCATGGTAACATATGATAATATTCATTATTAATAAGCGAATAACGGTTGTTTATACAAGTGATGGGGTGATATATATAATGCTAATGGTTTTATTCTTTTTTGAAGAATAGTATTAACTGTTTTTAATTTTTGAAAAGTATGAATCATAGTATTAAGATTTTTAGTTTGATATTTTATAAACATGATATATATTTTTAATTATTATATGATTGTTTATTTCTTTAGTTATAAACGTACGAATTATAACACTTCATTAAAAGTTGTAATTTGGGGTACCACACTCTATCACTTTGTAAAAATAAACACATAGGTTAAAAGAGTATAGCAATATATTTTATTTTATTATTTTTAAAAATTCATTTTGAATGGTGGTTTTATCCTTTTTTGAAGAATTGTGTGGTAACACAAGCTAACAGTTTTTATATACAGGGTGGATGATAAGTAAATATTATTTAATTGAACACCGTTACTTAGATAAAAATTGAAATATTATATATTTTTTTCTTTTTTAGTATAGTATTATATGAATACTTAGTAATAGTTTACTTAATTGAATACAATTTTTAGTAAAAATGTTATATGAATACTTAGTAAATATTATTTAATTGAACACAATTACTCAGACAAAATTTGAAATATTATATATTTTCTTCTGTTTAGTATAATATTATATGAATACTTAGTAAATATTATTTAATTGAAAACAATTACTTAGACAAAATTTGAAATATTATATATTTTTTTCTTTATAGTATAATATTATATGAATACTTAATAAATATTTACTTAATTGAATATAATTTCTTAGACAAAATTTGAAATATTGTATTTATTATTTTCTATTTAGTTTAATATTATATGAATACTTAATAAATATTTACTTAATTGAATACAATTACTTAGACAAAATTTGAAATTTGAAATTTATTTTTCTTTGTAGTATAATATTATATGAATACTTCGTAACTATTTACTTAATTGAATACAATTTCTTAGACAAAATTTGAAATATTGTATTTATTTTTTCTTTTTAGTATAATATTATATGAATACTTAGTAATTATTTACTTAATCGAATACAATAACTTAAACAAAATTTGAAATATTATATATATTTTTCTTTTTAGTATAATATTATATGAATACTTAGTAAATGTTTACTTAATTGAATACAATTGCTTAGACAAAATTTGAAATATTATATATTTTTTCTTTTTAGTATAATATTAGTTGAATACTTAGACAATATTAGTTGAATACTTAGTAACTATTATTTAATTGCATATAATAATTACTTAGACAAAATTTGTCAATTTGTTGATTTTCTGTAAGCAAGTAATATTTTATTGGTTCTCAATGAATGTCTACAGGAATTTGGCGAAATATTAGAGATATCGCCAAGTTGGCGCCCCTTTCGGTGACTAATTCTGGTCGCGCCCTCTGTATAGTATGGATATGCATAAAATGCTGTTTAATAACCAATGAGTATTTTCTTTTTAGTAAAATATCATATGAATACATAGTAACTTATTTTTTAATGGAATACAATTTCTTAGATAAAATTTAAATGGTTTTAGAATAAAAAACAACACACAAAATATGTTTCACTTACATAATATTTATTAATAAATTTCAATAGTTATAGAAAGATAAATAATTTTTAAAAGGTATAGATATTCAAATCAATTTATATGTTTAGACAAAGTTTTCATTTATGCATTTTGATAAGATGATGTATAAACTGAAAGCCGAGTGTAAGTCATTTACATGCATAGGCAGGTAAACTCACTTTTGGAAACTTAATTTATGAGGTTTTCTTAAATAATTTTTGATAACTTATTTTTTCAAAGTTTTAATTTTTTTAATTTTGTAAACTTTTTATTTTTATTTTTTAATTTAATTTTTTTTAATTCTATTTTTATTTAATTTTTTTTATTTTATTTATTTTATTTTATTTTTATTTTATTATTATTATTTTTTTTTCTCAAAGTTTTAATTTTATAAAGTTATTTTTATTCTTTTTACTTATAAATATTTTTATTAAGTATATATATATATATATTTATTAATTTAATGCTTTTATATAATAAAAAGAGGATACATATCATTAAACTATAACATAATGAAAGTCATATACATGTACAGCCAGGTAAACTTGCTTTTGCAAACTTAATTTATGAAGTTTTTTTAAAGTATTTTTTTAATTTTGACAACTTAATTTTTAAAACTTTTTTTAAAGTTTAATTTTTTTAATTTTGTAAACTTTTTAATTTTTTTAATTTTGAAAAACTTTTTTAAGTTTCTTATTTATTTTTAAAAGTATTAAGATTACTAGTTTTAATATTTTAAACTCCTGTTATATTTTTTAATTATTAAAGAATTGTTGATTTCTTAAGTTATACATATGCAAATTATACTCTAACACTCTATTAAAAGTTCTAAAAGGCATAACAAAGTAAACATACACTTTGGAAAAATAAACACACATATTAGAAAGGATAGTAATACATTTTATTTTATTATTTTAAACAGTTCGTTTTGAATTGTTTCCACATGAATGTTAGATAAAAAGTTTTCATTAACACAATCCACCCCGTTTAAAAACAAGGAAATCACAAAATCGAGATCTATAAGTGTTAATAACATCTCTCCTTGTTCTTCAAATTTTTGTCGATTATTTAACATATAACAGGAATGAAGGCCTTGAGATTTGTGATTAAAAATACATCCACCACATTTAAAAATATGGTTTAGTATAGTCAATATATTATTCTCAATACATGTTATAAGTTTAGACTGTAACATGAGTTCATTTTCCAGAGATATATGACTAATGATACATTTCTGTCTAATTAAGCTTGGTATATGCTTTTCATATATATGCCGAAGAAGTTCCTTATTCAAATCATGTGCTTTTTCTTTTAATTTCACTAATTGGTACTCATTTAAGTCAATATGAGAATAATTCTTTAAATTTTTAATTCGCATGATGGAATTATTAAAATTTAACACTAATATTATGTTGTTGGCGACAAATGATGAACTTTTATACCTCAAATTAAATGAAAAACTTTTATTGTAGAATTCGTACCAGCTATTAACATCCATAATAACTCCATTTTTCGTTAAAATTTCTTCACTAGTAATCCCGCTGCGTTTAAACTCTCTAATATGAATATAAAATTGTCTATTATGAAATTTTAAAATTAAAAAGATACAGTCAGTGAGTTCTTCTCGAAATATAATAGGATTACTGGATTTGATATTTTTAGATTGCGAAATGATATTCGGGGGTGGGGTGGCATTTTGTAATTCATCACTTGCTTGATAAAGGTTGCTTGCTTGTAAGTCAGACATCTCTCGCCTAATAGTAGGTTCTTGTAGGGATTCGTCTTGTGAAGTTAATTTACTAACTGGGGTCGAGGTTAAGGCAGATTCAAAATTCATATCTTTGAAAAATATATTCAAATAGTTTTTAGCAGAAATTGACTCTTGGCATGAATTCTCGAAAGATGTTGTATCATCACCAAAGGTAGGGATAGAAAAATTCATATCGACTTCAGATTTCACATTCGGCGAGTAATCAGTAGTAGGTAAATCACATGATATTGTCATGTTGTCAGTGTTCAGTATATTAGGAACTTCCAATCTTGATATATTTAATTCACTTACGTAAGTAGATTCATTAGGTTCTTCTAAACGTTGATACTTTGAAGTAGTAACCACTTTATCGCAAGATCTTTTTAACATATTTACTATAGAGCCCATATTAAAAAAAATAAAGGTAGCATTAGATGAAGTTAGAACAAAAATCAATTGATAACTGAATATTCGCAAACAGCATATCTCCTAATATATGTTAAAAATCGGTGTCGGTTACAGTTAAACACTTTAAAAATTACTAATGCCACAAATGGGTCCTTGAAATCTCTAAACTTATTAAGAAAAAATAATAGATCGCCCTTGACCGGACTCGAACCGGTAACCCCATGGTTAACAGCCATATGCGCTATCCAATTGCGCTACAAGGACATTGAAATAGAAAATTAAAAAAACTGTCAGAATGTTAAATGCTGTGATGCAATTATAACTTCTGTTAAGTTAAATTAATATTAAACGAAAGCATAATAAAGGGTTAAGCATTTAGAAAAGATAGTGTTCAAAAGTATGTTAGTAAATGTTGGGGCACGGTTTGCCCAGTGGATAGCGTATCACCCACAAAAAATGAAATTTGATTCATAGTTCATAGGTTCGAAACCAGGGTTTGGTAAAAATGAACCTACTCTCACGCGCAGAATCGATAAAATAAGTTAAACTAAAAATGAAAATCGTATACATTAAAGTAATTCTCAAATAGTGCATAGCATATCAGTTACAAAAAATGAAACTTGTTACGAAGTTCGAAGCTAAGGTATGGTAGAATGAGCCTACTCTCGCATGCATAGTCGATAAAATCTTATACATTAAAGTAATTCTCAAAGTGTAGTAGTAGTTAAAATAGGTACTGTTGACTTATCCTAAGTAACCGACAAACCAACGCACATAAATGAGAGGGCCACAATTTTTGCCTTGAAACATCTAAAATCTTGACTTACAGGTATAGTTTCTTGGCTTGATCAGTTAAACCTACTTCAAATTATCAAGTCAAGAGACTATTTTGTCACAGGTTCGATTCCAAGTGAAATTTTTACAAAAAAACCTAATTACAATACTTTCCAATTCCTGCCGATAGAGGGCGCCACCTAACACTTTCAGTTCCGTTTCATGTTCAAACCCTAAGTCGATTCAAAAAATAAATAAGCTTCCTCTCAAAAAGACCTAAACTCTTATGTTACAGTATAACATTACCTTATATGGACATTCGTTTAAACTCTAAGATGCTACGAAAAATTAAGCCTTGTCTAAAATTTAGCCCCCCACTTACCCTATCATACTATAGTATGATCTAGATCGATTCCTTACGTTCGAAAACTATCTATAATTTTCATTTAAACTAATACTCTCCTACTATAGCATGATCTTTCCATACTTTACTCTTATCTCGCTATCAGATTATCTTATCTCATTATCAGATTATCTTATCAGATTATCCTATCTTATCTCCTTTCCTAAGACTCTTCTCAAACCCTCTCGTACTATAGCACGATTTCCTCCTCCTCTCACCTCCCACCATCCCAATCGAACTCTCTTTTCCCTACTACTCCAGTAACTTGCAACAGCAACAGCTCAGCTGATGAATATGAGTCCGATTATGCGTTTTGCGAGGATTGCAAATCATGCTATCACAAGATCTAAATGTAGAGATGCCACATGTTCAATGTGTGGATTTTATTTCAAGCAGAATTTTTAAATCATGCAGAGCAGTAAATAAAGAAATTAATATTGAAAAGTATGGACTTGAATTTTGCATCATTACTTTAGCTTTAGAAATCTGTATCCATTTGAATTTTGATACTTGCATAAGAAACATCTATCAGCCTTTTCTACAGATTACTATTTAATAACATAACAGGAAATATATTAATGGAGAAGTTTAAACAGAAGTTAATTAAAGCTTATTAGTAATACATTGTTCTTCAGTATCAAAGTGATTTCGGTGGAAAAGAGTTCCTGCAGGAAAGTTTGTAATAGGGATGTGTACTCAAATACATTAATTGTTGAAATTAATGAATTAAAATCGTACAGATATCAAATTAAAAAGCGGGCGTGGAACAGAGTTCAAAACATCTGTTTAACAGTAAAATAGAAAGAAATGTGAAGAAAAATTAGAAAAGCATTTCAATTTTGTAGCATCGCTTTCTTGAGTTTGAATGAATTTTGTAAGAATTTTATAAATTTTGATATTTTCTTAAAAATAACCTACTAGCTCTTCTAAGAGGTCTGTATGAAATAACATAACAGAAAACATGTTAGTGGAGGTTAATGACAGATTGATTAGGCGACTGTTACTATTCGGAAATAGGAATAATCTTTTTAATAAAAAAAAAAAAAAAAAAAAAAAAAAAAACCTCGCTAAATTGGAACGACTACGTGTAAAACAGTTGAGATTTAAAAATTTCCTTCACGGTTTTAGAATGACAATAGGAGAATAAGTAATAATACAAAAACATTTTTTTCTTCTTTAGTTGAAACAAAAGGTAGGAATTCTTCATACTTATGAAGGAAGAAACAAAGAGAAGTTAATCCTATAAATCTTCTTTTCGAAAATGTAGGAAAAATTACTGTCTTCCTGTCATTTTTAACGATAAGAGCCGCAATAAATCGTGTCAGTTTTCTAAATCGCTTATCTTTGACTTCAACCAGCTTTCACAGCTGCTTTCTTAGGAGCTCTTTAGCGAAAAAACAATACTTGGTTGTTGACATTTATACTGCTTTATATCATTTTCCGAAACAATTTCCAAATTTTACCGAAAGAAAACGGTTTCTGAAAATTGAAAAAATTAAATTAGTACAAGTAATACATACTTCTCTATATTTTAAAAACTCTAAAATGCTTTCTTCTTATTATAATGTAAGTTACTTCATATGAATTAAAATAGCTATATATGTTTTTTACACATACTGTGACAGTGACAAGTTTTACGACCACTTTTGTGCGAATAAAGGTACATTAAGGCTGTTCTCAACTGCTGTGCTCAACATGCGCAAAACGTTTTGACACATTTACAAATTTATTTTTTAACGGAAGAAATTGGAAAGCCTAACCCTGGAAGCGATTTAGAATCGAACTGTGTTTTCCATTGTTTGATCAGTCAATTACCTATTGAGTTATAAGCGATTTTGATCACGTGACACGGCATTTTTCTCCCCTTACTGACTGGATTTTCTTCTTTCGTTCGGAAGTTCGGTTCAAAATGCCCACTTTCACAGTATTTTCTGAAAGATCTATTGTGTTTACAAAAAAAACAGAAAAAACAGTTCGATGGCATAGTTTCTAAATAACAATACCTTCTAGTTTCATGCGTTTCCGAACAAAAATGATTTTAAACTCACGTCAGAAAGTTGACCCTTTGGATTTGAGAACAGCCTTAAGAGCCTAATGCTAGTCAGGCAGAGACACTCGCAAGCTAATGTTCAACAAATGCCAGCGTTCTTTTTAAATTTCTTGTTTGCATTTCAATATTTTTTTTTTTTTTTTTTGCATTAGGATATCTGAAGTCGATGTCTAACCGGGTATATTTTTACTTTTTTTTAGCATGGTCGCATGTTTTTTTTTTCTTTTCTGGGGACACTTTTGCTTTCGGAACCGGTTTCATATTGCATGGTGTACTTGGAAAGGTTTCGTGTTAAGTCTGTGCCAATGGTCCACAATTGTCATAGTCGGGTCTTGGAAGAAATAAGGAGAAAAGTATTTGTCCTTGAAGCTTCGTTGCAGGATAGATGAGGACTGAAGCTTAGTTCAATTTCTTTGTGCTATAGTATAGTGTCTTACGAATTTTTCCGCATATCAGTTTCAATTTTCACAATTTTTGATTTGTTTCACTGATGAATTCACATTCGAGATTTTGATGGATAATAGCAGGTCTCTACATCCAAATATGCCATATAAGAAACACTGTGGAAATAGTAATAGAAGCTTTGGAAATTCTAGGTTGATCTGTTATCACTTCCAAAGAAGTTAAACGTCTTTATACCGTACAAGAAATTGTAAAACAAGATCAATACAAAGAAGTGATGAAAACTCGTCAAAGATCCCATCTCTAGGATTAATTTCCAAACAGTGAAGATGGCGACAATTTTTATATTCTATTCCCACCAATATTTTAACAAAATAAATTTTGTAGTATATTTCTTTTGCAGATGTTGACAAAGTTTATGTCAACAATTTTTGTTTTAAGAAAATGTTGCGAGATAGAATTAAAAAATAGTCGCCTGCGGCAGCCCTGCAATAGGGCATTCCCCATCGAAAATGAGGCGTGTAGCAATTATAGTTCTTTAGCAGTTTCGGCTCGTTTATATAGCCGTCTGGCAGCGCACTAACTCTCCTAAATACACTTGGATATTAACTGAATTTGTATATGTTACTGGGATTTACAATAGAACATCCCCTATCGAAAATGAGGCGTGTAGCAATTATAGTTCTTTAAAGGGGACATACAAAATAATTTTGTTACATTATAGTCAATGGGGGGGGGGGGGGGGGTTGCTTACAGAGTATTTTAATGATGTTACACTACTTAAAACAAATGCGTTACTGAGGCGTACTACATCATGCTTTCTATAGAATATGGAGTGGGTAGCACTTATCGTTCATATACAGGTACACACTAAAGAATTCGCTTAAAATACTGTCCATAAGAGCTAATTGCAGGAAGCGCGTTTTCAGTTGTGGTATAAGTTCTTAAAATTGACTATGTTTATTATGCGATGTGTATTAATTATATTAATACTGTAGCTCATACAGGGATGTAGATATACAAGGCTGCACAAAAGAATACGCGAGAACTATCGTCTGTAAAAGGGAATTTCTTAAAGTGTGTTTTGAACTATATTATGCATTTTCCAGATTACCCGTATTTTATGTATTAAGAGCTGTTTGTAGAACGTAAATAATACCATATACAGGGCTGATCAATAGAAATCAAATACATTGCCATTTACAAATGGTACACTCTGAAATTGGGAAGAGTGAAAAGTTCGTTCTTTGAAAGAGTGCCAGACATTTTCACTCTTTTTGGAGTGAATTTTATAAAAATACACTCCTTAAAGAGTGAAATATCCCACTCCCTACAAAGGAGTGAAATGTTTCACTACATTGTTGAGAGTGAAATATGTCACTCCGTTGTCGAGAGTGAAATATCTCACTCCGCTGATGAGAGTGAAAGACTGGTATTATACACTTTAAAAAATTTCTGATCAACTTTGAACCAATTTATGTGGAGTAAAATAACGAAAAGCACCAAAGTATGTCACTTCTTAATTTTCAAAAATTCCACTTCATAATGTAACCTTGGAAATTACGCTGATTTGGTACTAAAACGCACTCCTTTTCAAGAGTGAATAGTCACGGATATTATTAAAGTGATTATTTATGGACCATAAAGGTAAGCCTTATTTAATTTTAATCTTTTATTCCTGTAGTTTTGTATATTATGATCATGAGTTAAGTAGTTTTATGTTATATAGGAAAATACTGATCTGGATTCGTTTTCAGAAGCGATTTTTTTCCTATTCGATACTGTGATGTAAAATATCTTAATCTGCCATCGCTCGAAAAAAAAAGCTGACGCAGAGACTGATTCATGCCTACATTCACAGTAGAATGTAAACATAAATTTGCAGTACTTGAGACTGAAAATGTGTTGATACAGTGATTTGGAGTTTTTTTGGTTTCTTACTGTTTTCTGATTACTGACACTTACAGTATTTATCGTCATTATTATTTTGGATTTAAATATGATATTCGATTATTATGACATTACGAAACGGTTTCAGATTAGAAATTAGCATTATACTGGGAAAATGTCTTTTTACATATTACACAAAACTAAAACTTAGTGAAACTTTTGAAAGATTTTTTTTATTACTAATAATATTTTAAACTATTTAAAATCCTCAATCTGCCTACCAATGTCTTCAGATTTAACATTTGCCAAATTTATAAAATAATAGGAATTTCTTATAACATATGGCAAGATTTTAGAAAAATTGTTAAATCTAATAATGCATTTAATTCATCTATTGTTGTTTGTTGTTACTTAATAGTACAATTATAAAATACTAATTATTATTTTTGGTGTTTTTCAAATTGGTACATTTATTTTTTTTAATTGGATGTAAGCATTTTTTTTTGTTGTTGTTTGTGATTTTAATCAAACATTTAATTATAGATATTCTGAAACAGTTATTAAATTTCCTTCTATTGTAAACGCTTTTTCTACGTTTTTGATGCACGTAATTATTGGCACTAAGAAATAAAACATGATATTTAAGCATTGAAATAAAGTGTTTTTTATGCCTGATGTTTATAGATAAAACTGCTTTAGTATATTTTTTAAAAAGTTCTTAGTATCACTTATATAATACAAGACTGAATATGTTTTAAAGAGATAAATAACTACTTTTTACATTAAAAATGTTTTTCAAACAATAAGGACAGTACATATGTAGCCATTTCTTTTCTTTTTATATTTTTTTCTTTTTACTGTTTCCCAGAACAATCTTTTCCTATAAAACATACCAAATCCATTTAGCTCATATTCACAAAATACAATAAATAAGGGAATAATTTTTTTTAATAAATATGGCTTATCATGTCGTTCTATAAATAAGCGTTTTATTAATATCTGTTTTTCAGCAATAGCGGAAGAAAATTCGAAATCATGATTAAGTTAAGGAATATGTTTTAAAGAAAAATATATACATATTCCAGAGAATATAAAATTCTAGACTCCATGTTCATATTTAATAAAGCAATGACAAATCACAATACATAAAAAAACTGACACATTCTTAATATTCAGATCAATCTTAGAACGTATTAAAAAAAGATGTCAGTTGATAAGCATTGTTTTTTAAGTGGAAAAATTAAAAATATTTTAGAAGAATACCACTCCAAAATAGCAATATTTTGCTAAAAAGTATGGTAAAAAGATAAGATTACAGACAGACACTTAAAATGAAATCGCACGTTGTTAATCCTTTAACATTCACCTATTATAACGGTTATTAATAAATCTTTAAAAGTAACTGAAATACAGTAAACAATAACGTTTGATAAAATTTAAATTCAATAGCAATAAATACTGAGATCTAAATATTTCAAATTTGAATTACACATGAAAAAAAGAACATAATTAACGTACATCACGGGAATTATTAAAATACTAAATGGGTATCTGAAAAGAAAAAAAATAATATTAACTGATTAAGATTTCGTTTAATTACTTGCCCTTATGGGCATTTTAAAATTATCTTATATTTATAGGGAATGCAAAGAAAGCAAACACAAGGGATAAGATTGTAATAAAATATTTTAGTTTTTTTTTCTGTCAGTAATATAATTTAATTCACATGTATCTTTAATTGAGTTCTTCCTTAAAAGTTCAATTAATGTTACAAATTATAAATTAAATAAATAATGTCAATAAAGTGCTTTATTCCAATCGTTAGTACGCTTGTATTTACACTAGTGTGCGAAACTTAAGCAACAATCACAAAATGCTAATTTCTGAACACATGAGTACTCAAAAGAAAATTCTACAAACATCAAGTGTAGAAAATAGGTACTACCCTAACAGCACAGCCTGTCCATGTGAACTCACCTTGACATCACAAATGCTCACAAGCGTCAGATTCACTAGAATGAACTGAAATGTGATATCTTTTATTCATCTCATTCTTACTCTCAATTGGTCACTCCACTGAGAAGTCACTATGACTGTTGTTTTATGACGAGTCAACAAGTGACTTTACAATGAAGTCACCTAGTGATTCTCATGTGACCGTCATTTTAAGACTCCATTGTCATGTCATCATGGCAGCTGTTTTGTGACAAGTTCCCAAGTGACAGAAAATGAAATTATCTGGTGACTTTTCACAAAGGAGCGCAATGGTGACTTCACAGAAGAGTCTCGCTCACCTGAAAGTCATCACGTGACTTCACTGTGACATTATATCGTAACACATTATAATACAATGCTCACGATTACTTCAAAATTGAGTCTTCAAATGTTAGTCACATGAGAATCACAAGGTGACTTCATTGTAATTTTTTGTGGTGACTTATCAAAAAACAACAGTCGCAGTGACTTCTCAGTGGAGTCATCATCTGGCGATTATTTGAAGTTAATAATGAGACGGATGAAAGATCCCACAATTCGTATCACCTTAGTGACTGCGACACTTGTGACCATGTGTGACTTTATGGAGATGTCACATCGACTAGCTGAGCTGTAGGGATAGTGCATATTTGAATTATATTACCTTCTTTTTAGTATTCGCGAGCTCGAAAATTAGCATTTTATGACTGTTGCTTAAGTTTTGTACATCAGTGTATTTTCATTGCAACGTCTAAAACATGTGATTCTTTTAAAATGCCCATAAAACAGCATAAAAAAGAATTCACTGCATAAAAACTGAACATTCACTCCTCCGAAAAGAGTGATTGTTCGCTTCTGTTTAGAGTGACTATTCACTTCCCAGGAGTGGGTATGATTGACTGGTAGAGTGACTATTCAGTTCCCATGAGTGGCTCACTCCTCCGGAGTGAATAGTCGCTACTTTTTATTAGCTCACAGGCTATCAAAGCCTGAGAGCTTATGTGCCCGCCGGTTCTGTATGTACATACGTGTGTCTGTACGTAATTTGGTAAGTAACGCGATAACTCTTAATAGAAATATCCGATTTGCTTCAATTTTTTTTCTAGGTTCATTCTGATAAGGCGCTTCTCTGATTAGTTTTTGGGGTTCATTGGTTAAGGATAAAGGGGGCTAGTCCCCCCCTCCCTTAATTTAGATAAATGGGTTTTTCTTGCAGAAATATTCGATTTGCTTCAAATTTGGTATACCGGTTTATTATGTTAAGGAGCTTCCCTGATTAGATTTGGAAGCTCATTACTTAAGTATAAAGGGGGGAAAGGGGGCCACAACCCCCTTAATTAAGATAAATGCGTTTTTCATGTAGAATTATTCGATTAGCTCCAAATTTGGTATACCGGTTTATTATGTTAAAGAGATGGCTTGATTATATTTGGAGGTTCATTAGTTAAGTATAAAGCTAGGAAAGGGGGGGGGGGCTAGCCCTACCCCCTTAATTTAGATAAATGGGTTTTTCATGCAGAATTATCGATTTGCGCCAAATTTGGTATACCGGTTTATTATGTTAAGGAGCTTCCCTGATTAGATTTGGAGGTTCATTAGTTTAGTATAAAGGGAGGAAAAGGGGCTAGACCCCCCCCCCCTTAATTTAGATAAATGGGTTTTTCATGCAGAGTTATTCGATTTGTTCCAAATTTCGTATACCGGTTTATTATGTGAAGTAGCTGCCTTGATTAGATTTGGAGATTTATTGGTTAAGTATAAAGGAGGGACGGGAGCTAGTCTCCCCTTAATTTAGATAAATGGGTTTTTCATACAGAATTATTCGATTTGGTTCAAATTTCATATACCAGTTTATTCCGACATGGCTTCATTCATTTGATTTGGAGGTTCTTTGGTTAAGTATAAAAGGGGGAAAGGGGCGCAATTGCCCCTCCCCTTAATTTAGATAAATGGGTTTTCATGCAGAATTATCTAATATATTTTAATTTTTTTTCTAGTTTCATTCTGATAAGGAGCTTTTCTGATTAGATTTGAAGGTTCATTGGTTCAGCATAAAGGGAGAAATGGGGGAGCTAATACCCCCTTAATTTAGAGAAATGGTTTTTTTTATGCAGAATTATCTGATTTGCTTCAAATATGGTATACCAGTTTATTATGTTAAGCAGCTTCCCTAATTAGATTTGGAGGTTCTTTGGTTAAGTATAAAGGGGGTAACGGCGACTAATGCCTTCTTTTATTTCTCGAGGGCCATTCTTCTTTGAAATAAGAGTATAATATATAATTAGTGTGAACAGCCTGTCACCTCAATGCCATCAGTTTAACTGGGCAATTTTCTTTTTATTTAAAGTGTAATTACCAGAAGTGCTCTTTTAGTATTGGGCGTTTTCTAACTGAATTAAATTTTAACGTAATAGATGTTTGTAAAATCTGTAGATCCTATTCAGGGTTACACAAATGAATTTGGATACAATAACGTTTTTTGCACAGTATTTGCTGAAAGGGAATTTTCAGTTGTATCATCCGTTTATTGCCGGAAATTGCTGAGTGGAAATTTTCAACTGTGCTATGCGTTTAATTGAACTAACTTTTAGCATAGTTTGCAGCATGAATACATATCTGTAGATCATATACAGGGCTGCAATAAAATCGTATATTTTAACGACTATTTATGGTAATGACAGAAATGAGGTTTTGAAATGCGTTATGCGTTTTCCAAATTGTTCAATTAGATGAGCTGAGTTCGCGAGGCGGCCATCCTTTGTCCTCACTCCCCCCTTTGTTCATGTAGACGACATCTTTCACCTTAGTAAGCCATGAAGTTTTGTTATAGTATTCTGAATGTGTTGGAAAGTGCTTCATAATCTATGCTGTATGATGACTTTTTGTTCTTGTTTGTCTTGTGATGCCGCGCGCGACCCGCCCTCTAAAGGAAACTTTACCTTCATTTATCTCAGAATGAATTTTTTCATGATTCGTCAACTTTGAAAGGATATATTTAAAATCCCTTATCCTCTTCGCTACTGAGATCTACATATGGGGAATTTGGATCTTAGCCCATTGTAACAACCAATCAAAATGTCTAAATTTTGATTATCAATTCACATTTAGGATAGTATAAGCTTCAAAATAAACCTAGCAAATTTGAACACTTGACTTATTTTCATGTCTAAACCGTTGGTTGCAAATGGGGTTTTGAAAGATGTCGTTAATTCAACGATTGCGTAAAAGTAAGTAATATTTTCTGTATTAAAATTTTTATTCAGTTGTCATAATCTTTTTTATTACTAAAAACATTTTAAATGTTCATTATATAACTTCCTTTTGTTTATTTTGTGAAGTTTTTAATTTAAAAGTATCATTTTATTAATAGTCCAGGCAATAGGGAATTTTACCTAGCAAAATTAATGGTAGTACTGGAAATCGGCTTTCTAGATGTTTTTTGGGTCGCTGAATCGGAATTTGTAACTTCCCACCAAAATTTACTCCGGCAACCTACCCAAATTTTCGTAAAAAGCCCCCCAAAAAAGGTTTTTATTACAAAATTCAATTTTTTTATTGTTTTAGAGAAAAAGTATCTAAAAATTCAGAAAGTAGACAAAATTTGCAACAAATTAGATATATGACATTATGACTTAGGATGAAGGGGAAGGGGAGATCTGCCTCGGAACATACGCGCAGTGCTGCGTAAACTAAGTTGCGCAATTCCACTTAACCACTCACGCGTATACATTCGCCCTCCCATCTCCCCTCCGAACATTCTCTATAAGGTTTACTTTAAGATTTTTGGATAGCTGAACCCGAATTTTTAACTTCCCCCCAAAATTCCCCCCCCCCCCGAAACCCCCTCAAATAGTTGTTTTTAACATACATTTCTTATTATTTTAGGGGAAAAGCATTACAAAATTCAGAAACTAGACAAAATTTGCAACAAATAGGATATATGACATTATGAATTAGGATGAACGGGGAGGGTGAGGGCTGCCTCTGAACATGCACTGCAGCGCTACGTGCACTAAATTATGAAGTCCAGGCAATAGGGGATTTTATCTGGCAAAATTAATACTAGTTCTGGATTTCGACTCACTTTATGTTTTTTGGGTCGCTGAATCCGAATTTGTAACTTCCCACCAAAATTTCACCCGGCAACCCCCCCCTCCCCCCCCCCCCCAAAAAAATTGATTTTTTGAAAAAATTTGGTTTTTGAGAAAAGCGCGCGGGGAATGTTCCGAGGCAGCCCCCTCTCTCCCCGTTTATCCTACGTCATAATGTCATATATCCTATTTGTTGCAAATTTTGTCTAGTTTCTGAATTTCGTAATGCTTTTCCCCTAAAACAATAAGAAATTTAAGTTAAAAACAACTATTTGGGGGGGGGGTTCGGGGGGGATTTTTGGGGGGAAGTTAAAAATTCGGATCCAGCGACCGAAAAAACTTAAAGTAAACCTTATAGAGAAAGTTCGGAGGGACGATGGGAGGGCTAATGTAAACGTGTGAGTGTTTAAGTGGAATTGCGCAACTTAGTCCACGCAGCACTGCGGCGCATGTTCCGAGGCAGATCTCCCCTTCCCCTTCATCCTAAGTCATAATGTCATATATCTAATTTGTTTCAAATTTTGTATACTTTCTGAATTTCTAGCTATATTTCCCCTAAAACAATAAAAACCTTTTTTGGGTGGATTTTACCAAAATTTGGGGGGGGGGGATGTTGCCGGGGGAAATTTTGATGGGAAGTTATAAATTCGGATTCAGCGACCCAAAAAACATCTAGAAAGCCGATTTCCAGTACTACCATTAATTTTGCTAGGTAGAGTCCCTATACGGTCTCTATTGCCTGGACTATAAGGTCCACACACGTGGACCTCAGTACCCAACTACTATAAATAGGCTTAAACTCAAGGAATACTGTTATCGTGTTTTGAAATAATAATAAAGTTCCCCTATATTTAATTAACTTACAATATATGTGATTTTTAGCAGAATATGCAATTTAAGCTAGATTAAGTGGATTTTGTATATTTGTTTGATTGAATATTATTTATTGCTGTTTAAATTCTGCAATTTTATTGCAAATGCATAGATACATTGGAGACCACATATAATGCATTTTTTCTCAAAATAAATAATGATTATTTTTATACGTATAGTTATATTTGTAAATTATTATCTCACGTAAATAATACATAATAATAATAAAATACTAAAAGATTTCCTTAGGTCAAATTTTAAATTAATTTTTTTATCCCAATTCCATTAATACTAATACACATAGTGCCTTTTCTTCTTGTATATTAATTTTAGTGATGGAAATCCAATGCTGATTATTTTGAAGTAAACAAACATATTGCCTAATATTGCTAAAATTAATAATTTTCCTGAAAATAAAATTTAACCGCAGTTATGAATATTGAGCTTTTCGAGGATTTAGCTGCACAAACAAATTTACATTCAGTGCAAAATCGAGAACACAGGTCAGTGAATATTACAGTTTATGATATGATGAAACTTACAGGTCGGCATATTCTCATGGATGCATCGAAACTCCTCCCAAGCCAAATTATACTGATCGCAAGACATGTCAATCCAGCAATTTGTTGATACAATGACAAAAAATACGTTCTTTAAACTAAGGAATTATCTGTAATTTGTTGATAATTCTGCCACTCATTTTAGATTTTACAAGAGAAAGATGTTTAAGCTTTCCTCGACCTAAACATATTTCTTTGGACTAAACATGATTTCCTTTTCTGGGCAGTGTGATTCCCCACAATATGTACCTGTGCCATGTCCTAAAAAGGCGGTAGCGATGGTCGAGGGTGTTAATTTCGAAGGCTTAACAACTTATATTATCTTAGAATATGACAACATGATATTTATTTTTATAACAAAATAAAAGATATTCTGGAGTAATAATAAGTCGCTATGTACACAACAATGTAAATTTTGTTGAACAAAAAGTTTATGTATCAATCAAAATAGTGTCTATGAGAAATTGGCAGCTAGTCTATTAAGTCCACAGGCAATGCATTATTTGAACGGAAGACGCTTGTCTTGTCTCAGAGATTAAGATCTCTTCACCGCGACCTCACCCCGGTGCCCTGTCGCCGCTGATTCAGGTATCATTCCCCGGTACTAGGAATCGTAAAGCCCGGCCCTTTCGGTCTTCAACCTCTTCCACTCCAAAAGTCGCTCTTCCAACTCCAGCCAAAATCTAATCTCTTCTGCATCCTCCTCTCGTATATATATTTCAATTATCTCCCTCTAAAAACAATAGTGAGTTTCTCAGCCACTAACTATCCGTTCTTTTCAAGAAACTCCCAGGGACCTTTTCCGCTATCCCCTGAGTGGACACCTTGAGGACCTCCTCTTTTTTGCACCCGGATCCTGCGATCATATGCTCTCGTGAGAAAGTATGTGGGTTCTCTTCCCACGTTCAAGATTAAAAGAATACCGGCTGCTCCTTTGCATTAGCAAACTGTCACCGATTGTCAAATGTCCAAGAGCGATGGTGACTGAGTAGTTTATTTCATCTTACTGCACGTCTTAGTGGACTTCACCATATTTTTACTCTGTTTTAGAAATGCATTAGTTCTTTCTATATGGCGAATCTGATATAGTTCAGTTCTTTACAACCACCCCCCTACCTTTTAAAAGCATATTTTGGCCGCAGGACGAAATATACTGGAAGAGAGAAAGGTGACTCAAAATTTACATGAATGGCTCACATGCAAAAAAAAAAGAAAAAAGAAAAAAAACTTTATTTGCCTGCCTGCCCTTCCACAAAAAAGTATTCATTATACATTCTGTATAATATTTTACACTTTATTCTATTTCAAAATACTTCACATTATATTACATTTTCAAACATTAAAAGGAATGATAACATACTATATACAATTTTCTTTTTTTTTTCCAAGATTACTCTGCCCTACTCAAAAAATTCTATTTGGGCAATGTCCTTCCTTGGCCTTTGTACTCTGGCATATTGGTCAGGTTGCAAAGTATGTGCCATTTTGAGTGGTTTACGAGTCATTTTGTTTTTGCTATTCCTAGATGAAAGCGCACTGCTATCCGTTTCTATTAAACTCTTCTTATCAGTGCAGCTCTTTAATTTTTTTATGGCAACTATTCTCGTAGTCCCATCTTTTCCCATATTCTTTCGTTTATTTGTCGAATGCCTTATGGAAAGCCTCTCTGAATTTTGCCGATCCCCTTGCCTTTCACTGATTTCTTTTTGATCAATTTCCTTGTTTTTATCTAACCCTTTCCTGTTTTCTGTTTCCCTTTTAGATTTTGACAATGTATTTATCTCCGTTATTTTAACTACCGTTGGCTTTCTCGGATTTTTGTTTATTTTTACCCTGATTTTGGCTTCTAAATCTATGTTCGTGCTTTTTTGTCCCATTTTCCTGTTGCCACTTTCTTTCCATTTTCGCCTTTTCAATCTATCCGTGGAATTATGAGTGTTAAACTTCTCTCCTTGACCAACAATTTTCCAGACCTTTAATCCTTTATTCCTTTTCATTTTCGTATTAATTTTTCTAGCACGTTTCGCTTTATTTGCTTTCGCCTGTTTTTTATTTTTGGGGATCTCTATAAGTTCGTCCACCCTTGCTATTTTTTCTTTTCCTTTCTTAATGTCCTCCCAACTATCAGTTTCATTTTGTTGACCGTTTGTTCCTAAATCTAGTATTTGTTTCCCGGGTTTAAAATCCTTTTCTACTGTTTTGCATAAATTCTGTAATTCACACTTTTTTTATTTTTAACTGCGTTTTCACTCTCCCTTCTGACTTTTTTACCGACGTTATACGACTTAACTTGCTGTTCCCTCATTTTAATCCCTTCTATCTGAGATGAATCTTTGAACAGCTTTTCTTGTCCAGTACTTTGCCTATTTTGTATGATTTTTACCGGTATTTTTGACTTCTTGTCTTCGCGAGTTATGTGTGTGTCTAAGTTTTTTATAATCCTTAAGTTTTTGACCTCACCTGACAGCTGTTTCTCTTGTGGTTTCTCTTGGTTTTCTAACTCATAGACTTTTCCTATTTTTCGTTTTCGAACGCTGTCTTTTGTTCTCCCCTCTTTCTCGAAGTTTGACGAATTCGTCGCTATTCTGTTTTTCGGGTTACCGTTATAATCCTTTTTCGTAACGTCCGTTTGTTTTTCTAAATCCCTATCGCCTCGAAAGTTTTCTGACCTGGAAATCGATTCCTCACGCGACTTGACTATGTTTTGTGCATTTTTACAATCCGTCTTACTTTTTTTCCTTAAGCTATAAGTTTAATTTTCAAACGGTATTTTGTCGTTCTCATTCGACTCCTGTGCGAGCGGTGGTAAAGAAATTGGTTCCCCCCCTTCGCTCACGTCCAACTCATCCTCTGCCGTGGCGTTTCCGGACTAATCTCTCGTGATTGACTCACCCCTTGAATGCACGGCTGAAAGTTTCGATTGCTATTGGTTTCGTTTTCTCTCGCCGGCTGTTTATTTTTCTTACGCTCATTCGAATTGATTAATTCTTGTGTTCTGTTTCCAAGGATATAATAATCCAAATCTGACTCGTGGTCTGTGATAAGTGCTTTAGTTGTTATCACCGTTTTATCCGCTAATTCTAACTTTATTTCCGCAACCGGAAGCTGTTGAAGTTCCTTGACCAGAGGTTGTTTTAACCACTTAATTTCTCCGTTTAATTGCCCTTTATTAATGAATCGTCTTGAACATAAATCATCCATGGTTCCCGTATCGCGTAACATTGTAATTTCTACTCCATTTATCTTTCCCTTACTTAAATATGGTTCGAAACCTTTATCTAATTTCGTACTACACCTAACATGATGTACCGTGCTTATTTCTTTTTCCGATCTTTTTAAATCTGGACAGTTTCGTATCCTATGTCTTGGACTTCCGCATTGAAAGCAAGTGCTTTGTTTTGTTTTTTCGAAAGCTTTTTGCCTTTCCCTATCGTCATTTTTCTCCCGCCAATTAGATTTATTATCAGCATTTTTCCTCGGGTCCCTTTCCTCGTAACCCGTGCGATCGAACCATTTTTCGCTAACGTTTTCCGCATATCTCGGTCTCTCGAATCTTTTTTCCACGGGGGGTCTGGCATACCCTTTCCAGGACGTCGCGCCCTTTATTGCTTCATACCCGTCCAAATCTTTTGCGAGTTTGTCTGGTTTTTTATACTCTGCCCACGAATCAATAAAATGATTTTTGGTTTCGGTCGGTACTCTTCGTTTAATTTGTTCCGTAATGAGTAAGTCTTTTAGCTCCTCTAAGGTTTTGATGCCCAACCCATCTATCCACCCATCTTGAAAACTATTTAATTCGAAGATTATGTCTTTCCATGGGGTGTTTGTATTTTTTTGATGCCTCATTAATTTTAAACGATAGGCTTCTGCTGTTAACCTATATCGTTCTAAGAGAATTTTTTTCACGTGAGCAAAATTGCCCACGCTGCCAGACGGTTCTCGTAAAATTAATTCCGCAATTTCTAAGGGCAATAAAGCTAAAAGATGAGTTACTAGATCATCTGACTCGATCCCCGATCTTTCTGCCTGTCTCTCAAATAAATTTAAAAATAAAGTTACGTCTGATTTGTCTGGATCGAACGAATGCATAATAGATTTTATGTTTAATTTTGGGCCTCTATCAGAACGATTACTCGCACTGGAACTGCTTCTCTCTGTGCCTTGCGTTAATCTTAATTCTTCTAGTTTGAATTCTCTTTCTTTCTGTCTGTCTGCGCTGTCTAATTTAGCTCTTTCTAATTCTAACTTTTCCTTTTCGCGTTCCCTTTCTGCCTTTTCGCGGTCTTTTTCTCTAGCTAAATTGTCTTCTCTGTCTTGTACAATGTACCTGGCTTGCGTTAGCGCAAAGTCCTCGTCATAGCTATCTGATTGCACAATTTTTTGGATGATTATTTGTATTGTATCCCCATCCTCAAGTGCTACACCCAATTCTGCTGCTAAATTCTGTAGATCAATCTTTCTGCAATGTTTTAATGCGGTCACCCTTGTCATAATGACGCCTTATTTTTAACACAATTTCAATAATTTACACCAATAATTTCCTCGGAGAATTTTAAAACCTGTCAACTGACACTATAAAATATGCTTACATAAACAAATTTTAAATACAAATACAGGATATAAAGTATAAATTTACTATATCTGTGAAATTTTTTGGATACCTTCCCCTTTTGTTAAAAATAACCAATGTGCAAGATAAATTTTTCTGTTTAAAGTCCCTATACACACAGGATAAAACACAATATATAGTAAAATCTTATGGAAATTGCACACATATATTTCAAATAAACTTTTCAAATTTTTCAAATCTGAGCACTTCTTTGCAAACTATGACCAGTGTAATCAGTGTTCTGACCAGAAATTTCTAGAAAATATCTTTATTTAGTAGTTTAACTAACATAAATTAATTTTCCTCACAATTTACATGTAATATTACACTACTTGCATCTCTAATTTAAAAAACCGTTCCCCTGAGCCTTTTTTTTCGGCTCGCTACTGCAATCTCCCCTGAAAATTTTCTCCGCTTCCTTTCTTAGAAACAAAATTTTCCTTTGTATTCGTTTCGAATACGAACCATATTTTAATTTGCTCCCTAGCTTGAGCTATCTTAAATGCCTATGAATTTGCCTCTGTTATACTTGGCTTGATGCCCTTATCTTAATGTTTACAACAATTTTACTATCTCACAATTTTAGATCCCGAATTTAAAACATTTAAATTCTACTAAAACAAAATTTGAGAGCCATTCAAAAAATAATGAGACTACCTGCTCTGTTGTGTTGAGGTCCCGTCACAGTTGCTTTGGCCAGTGTGCTGCTGTTGAAGTATCAGTCACTCTCTTTGCGTCAGGGTCAGGCCTTTCCGAGGGAGTCTGTCGGTTGTCGGCTCTCTCCGTTTGGCTTTAGGTGGATCTCCTGTATGTGCCTTTGCTCTCTCCTGGGTCGCTGGACTGTTGACTCCTTCGCAGTGTTGCGGCTATGACGTTGTCCTGCTGCTCGATGCTCAGCTCTCTTTTGTTTTTAATCACAGACTGCTAACAATTTCATCTGCACTATTTTTTGCACATAAAAGTTCGTTTCGTTGGCTGCCACCAGTTGTGCCGTGTCCTAAGAAGGCGGTAGCGATGGTCGAGGGTGTTAACTTCGAAGGCTTAACAACTTATATTCTCTTAGAATATGACAACATGAGATTTATTTTTATAAAAAATAAAAGATATTCTGGAGTAATAATAAGTCGCTATGTACACAACAATGTAAATTTTGTTGAACAAAAAGTTTATGTATCAATCAAAATAGTGTCTATGAGAAGGTGCCAGCTAGTCTATTAAGTCCACAGGCAATGCATTATTTGAACGGAAGACGCTTGTCTTGTCTCAGAGATTAAGTTCTCTTCACCGTGACGGCACCCCGGTGCCCTGTCGCCGCTGATTCAGGTATCATTCCCCGGTACTAGGAATCGTAAAGCCCGGCCCTTTCGGCCTTCAACATCTTCCACTTCAAAAGTCGCTCTTCCAACTCCAGCCAAAATCTAATCTCTTCTGCATCCTCCTCTCGTATATATATCTCAATTATCTCCCTCTAAAAACAATAGTGAGTTTCTCAGCCACTAACTGTCCGTTCTTTTCAAGAACCTCCCAGGGACCTTTTCCTCTATCCCCTGAGTGGACACCTTGAGGACCTCCTCTTTTTTGCACCCGGATCCTGCGATCATATGCTCTCGTGAGAAAGTATGTGGATTCTCTTCCCACGCTCAAGATCAAAAGAATACCGGCTGCTCCTTTGCATTAGCAAACTGTCACCGATTGTCAAATGTCCAAGAGCGATGGTGACTGAGTAGTTTATTTCATCTTACCGCACGTCTTAGTGGACTTCACCATATTTTTACTCTGTTTTAGAAATGCATTAGTTCTTTCTATATGGCGAATCTGATATAGTTCAGTTCTTTACATACCTTTAAAACCAAATCCTCTAGGTTTATATTATTTGTCCTGTCTGTTAGACATGGATTGGTATTAGATTTCTGTATATACACACGTTAGCAATGGGCAGTATTTCCTCAGATGATATGTGAGATTATCGTTTAGGTGGGGGTATTGTTAAAGTATTGCGTTAAAGTGTGCCCCAATATTTTAGCCATATAATTTATACAGACAGATTTTTTACAACTTGAAATGTGCAGAATACCTTTTGCAAATTTTCATGAACTCTTACGTCAAATAGAATCGTTTGTGCTATACAAAAATCGAGAGCTGATAAAGAATAGAAAAAAGGAGAGTGGAATGAGGTTCTTAGATATGATGAGATTTCCATTTTAAAGTGGAAATATAACAAATCAGTTACTTTTCTTTCAACATGTTTTGAAAGTGAAGCAATTTATACATGTTTGAGATAGTCGAAAGAGGATAAGGAAAAAGGTAAAAGTAGCCAGCCAGCTATAGCAAGAATCTACAATATATTTACAAGTGGTACAGATTTTTTAATAGTACCTACACTGTAAATCGAAAAGTCTTAAATTCAGACACTTAAGTGTCTGAAACGGAGTGTTCAATTTTCAGACATTTTAAAATGTCTGAATTTTTTCAGACACTTTTTGCGTCTGAATTTTAGACACTTCAAACGTCTGAATCGCAGCCATTTTTTTAAAGCATTATACGTAGCCATGTTTGACCACGTTGATCCTAGAAAAATATATGGCCATTATTCTGCCCCTCCCCTCCCCCCCCCACACAACCTGATTTTAGGGGCTCCAAAATATGGTATGCAATTTTCGTAAAGCTGATAATTGAAATCTTTTTCGACATTGTACTGATTATAATCAATATTTTGAATTTATAGAGTAAAAGAAGATTAAAAATTAAAATATTTGTCGCAATACAGTAAAACCTCTCAATAGTAGGCACCTTAGTACCGTGGAATTTGTTCGCCATTCGGAGGTGTCTGTTTTTCTGAGGTAAAAAATTATAAAATATGTGCATGTTGTTAATAAAAAATGTGCTTCTTAAATAGTTGTGTCCTCTATGTAGGAGTGTCCGTTATGGAGATTTTACAACAAAACTTTCATAGGACGATTTTCTTCAGCGAACACTGACCTTTTTCTAGATAAATACTTTTTTTTTTTTTACCTCATAAAAGCGAACAAAATCGAATAGCAAGCAACGTTCCAAAACGCGTTCAATTCGCAAGGTGGCCGCGATTGAGAGTTTTTACTGTATTTATTTTTTTATTTAGTTTTTAATCTAATTCTACTTTTAAAGTTCAAAATGCTGATTATAATCAATACAATGTCGAAACACATTTAAAATATAAGCTTAAAAAAAATTCCATATCGAATTTGGAGCACGTAAAATCGTAGGGGGGGGGGGGGCTGCCCAGATTGCCCATGCTTTAATCAGGACCTCCTTCTGGAAAAAGTCCAACCCTGTATTATGATTCGATAAATTTACATGTCAATTTTAAGTGCAAAATCTAGCTACAGTAAACTCTGTCTAACGCGGAATCGATCGGGACTGAGAACTTTCCGTGGTAGACAATATTCCGGCTTATACAAAAAAGCTCCCCCCCCCCCCCCCCAAAAAAAAAAAAAAAAAAAGAAAAAAAAAAGAATCCTCGAAGATGAAGATCTTTCATTGATTTTCCTGACTCGAAAATAGGTTGAAAACTGAAATTCGGAAACATCTTTTGTCTTTATAGGTAAATGAGAACGCTATTCAAGTTTCTTAGTACTGCTGTAATACATGCAAATTGGAAGTTTACACACACACACAAAAAAAAAAAAACTTTGAGAATGAGACAGAACGCTTTAACTTTGAATTTGAGTACAACCTAAAAGTATAATATATTGTACTTTCGAAAATATATATTTTGTAAAATGGTCATTCTACAAGAAATATTAACTTTTAAATGCAATTTTGCATATGAAAAAATGGCATAAGCATAAATTCCTTAAAATTTAAACTGTTTTTCTTTTAAATTAACTTTTTCAAAGTGTTATGGAATTTAACTAACATGCTCGACATTGAGTATTTGACTTATCAGTTTTAAAGTTTAATAAACAAAAAACCTTTCATTTTAAAAATATTCCTTTTTTCCGCTTTATGCAAAATTTTGGTTTCGGTGGGACCTTAAAATCCTTTCCATTTCCGCGTTAGACAGATTCCACCTTATGCAGCATGAATTAATGTAATTTTCTATGGGTTCGCCGGGACGTAAAAAAAATTCCGCGGTAGACAGATTTCCGGCTTTTACAGAGTCCGCCTTAGACAGAATTTACTGTATATGCAAGTAAATATTTTATAAAATTCTACTTCTTTACTTTGTATTCATTTTTAATTTCAAATTACTTTACTAAAAATAATAAAAAAATCAATATTATATAATTATTTCAAATGAAATATATCTGTATATTTTTACCGCATTCTTACAGTTACGTTAACGGTACATAATTGCATGAATTTAAGAATCTAAAAATAATCATTAAAGTTTTAACAAAGCGACTAGAGGTAAGGCGAGATCCTTTTTCTGAATCATTAAATAAGATTTGTTGACATCAACAAATTTTTTTCTGCTTCAACGTCAACATAGTGACGTCAGTTTCCGTTCAAACAATCAAATCGTGAAGCTGTGGTTTTGACTTTTGAATCATTGATGTTGAAAATTAAAAAAAGATTATATGCTGACTATTTTCAGTATAGCAAATGGGATATTTCTAAAATACTCGGAAACACTAAAATTATAGAAAAGGGAAAAACAGAGAATCCTTTAATTAGAATGACCAGATTTAATGAGTTATATCAGTCAAAACAATTTAAAATAAATAAATGAGCACAAATAATTCGCTGTATTAAATGTATGGGGGGAATCAATGATATGGATGAATGGAAGGATGTTCGAACTATATTCTTTTTTTAAATTTATGATGTACACACCATGAGGCAGAAGAAAACTTCATTAGACCAGAAAAGCATATATAATAAATAAAAGCAGCTATTAATAGGAATGTTTACTATAAATGCTTTTTAATTCCAGTACATAACACATAATAAATCTATCGGGAATGTAAAAATCGATGTAAACATTACAAATGCTGCCGCATTAAATGCTTATAAAAGTATTGTATACATAAATAAAGAATTAAAAAGGGTACTTAGTAATAATTACACCAAAAAAATACTATTAAAGTAGTCTTGATGATAATTAAGAAGTATGAGCCAATCAACAGGCGATGTCACTGCGATTTTTAAAGTAATGGCTACATAAGAAAAGGCTTAGGAAGGTGTAAACTTAATAAATTCAGTAACCGCTAATATACACCATGCAGACACAGCAAAATTTATTTTAAAGATAATACTGGATAGAAAATAATACAGAAATATGATTGCAGATGATTTGAAGAGTAGAAATCTAAATATTAGCAAAATAAAATTTTAACATGGAAATACCATAGGCAAAATGCTTTGAACATATTTTGGCATAACTCAGGAACTAATAAAGCTATAGACTCGTGTGAGGTCTCCATTTAAAGAGAAAATATTCACAGAGAGTTTTAAATACATAGTTAAGACCCCACTTACCTGGGAAAAGGTCTGATTATTCCAAAAGCACTTTCGCCCAGAGGACGTCCGGATTGGAGGCTACGTTAGTATTCTTTAGTTAGGCAGACTTTGATATTTTAAAAAGAAAATCCCTTCGCACATCAGGCTAGCTCTGTTAAAAGAATGGAAAATTTCCATCCTGAAAACATAGCCCGCCAGACAACAGTTCTCTTTACCTGATTTGACGAGACGAAGAACACTATATTATTGTTATAGATAAATATTAATACGGAGTACCACTATGTCGATAGAAATTAAATCCAGCAACTTCACATTCCGCAAAAAACAATCAAGTGAAAATACATTATTAGTTAAAATGTACGCGTACATAAAAACAAACATTCAGTTTGAATTACCAACGAACATCGAGTTCGGAAGAAAGAAATCTAAAACGCATGCGCAACTGCGAGTGCCCCCTTGCGGTTAATGCGGAACGGAGTTACAAAGTGTCTTAAAATTAGATGCTTGCAGATTTTTTAGACACTTTTATCAGTTCGTACACCATGATCAGAGTAAGACACTTATGTGTTTTAAATTAAGACATCTATTGTGACTGAATTTTCAGATTCAGACACTTAAGTGTCTGAAATTCTTTTTCAGTCACATATGTGTCTTAATTTAGGACGCCTCTATTTGCAGTGTACCATATTATCACTGTGCAGCAAAAACAAACATATGGCCAACACGTGTATTTAATCACTTTGTATATCTAGTGATTTCTAATTGCTGGAAACATTACGTAAGAGATAATAAAGCGATGAAGACGGAAATACATGTCATTAATAGATTATAGGATGTGTATTGCTACACTTCTGATCAAGTATGAAGGAAGAAATTATATAATTCTCCGTAGACGTAGGCCACCAATAAATACAAATTCTGAAAGAAAAAATGACAAAGAAGCAAAGAAAAATTATCGCACCTTCAAAGAAAATCCATCTTGGCAATGTAGGATATTTGCCAAAACTTATAGACATCAAAAATGCGTCTAAGTGTTATTTGGAAGAATGTAAACCAAAAAGATAAGCTACGCGTATAAAGTGTACAGTTTATTTATGCATTTTGAAAAGCAATTTTTTGAAAATTTTCACACTAAGTAAAGCATAAAGTAATAAAATTTAAATTTTGCAGTCATTTCTTAACAATAGACAATTCAAAAATTATTTAAAAATTTTCAGATTTACGATTTAATTAATTTAATATATTTAAAGTAATAAATATAATATTTATTAATGTTATGTACAAAAAACCCCATTTATTTTCGCAATTTTAGAAAGAAACAAATATTTAGAATGATTTTCCGAAATTTTGAGCTTTTTACGCAATTGTGTCCCTAGGTCCACATATATGGACCTCCAATTATTAGTTGGCGCATCAATTTTTAAAAATTTTCTGTTATTATCATTTTTTAAACCAAAACAGGAAAAAAACATATTCTAACATTTTTTTTCAAAAAATATTTTTGTTCAGTAACGAAGAGGTTATAAGGTACACGTATGAATTTTTCAAGAGAGATTTTGTATTATATTTTAATAAATTGTCTTCAGGATTTTTGATTTTGAGTGAGAACTTTGAAAATATGCTAATTAATTCAACAGTCATTCATAAAAAACACTTCATTTTTTTCGCTTTAAAATTTATTATGAACTTTATAATTAATATTTTTAAAAATCATAAAAACCAATTAAAAGTGCACCACAACAGTGTAAAAATTATGCAAATCATTCGAGGGGTTCAAGAGTTATATCAAAAATTAAATATGTTTAAATTTTTAAAATTTTATGAAAAAAATATTTTAAAGTTTTCAGTATTTTTTTTTTTTTTTTTACATGCAATATATTTTATAAAACACATATGTCATAAAAATATTTCATTGAAAAATATCCATAAATAAAAAAAAATAGGATTTTGTGCCTCGGATCCCCTTAAATCATTTTTTTTAAATATCGTTTTCAGTACTTTTTTAGAATAAGAAAATGTACAAATATAAATATATAGTACAATATAATGCAGTATACCTTATTTAATAATAAAAAATGCGCGCCACCTCTTTAGACTGGGAAAAAATAAAAAAAAGTCCTTCTGGCCAGTGCCGGGAGGAAGAGGTAGCTTTCATATTCCTTATTTTAAAAAAGGCAACTTATATTATTCAAACACACGAAGATCAATTTAGTGGAAACCGAATATAGGAGATTCAATACTAATTTTTATCAATACTAAATCATTATGAAGGAGAATTTCGCGAAATTAGTCCGCTTTATCCAAGCTGCTTTTATTTAAAGTAACTTATATTTGGCTGCCAAATTCGGCGATTTCTTAAAGTGCCTGCCATTTTAAGACAACATGGTGGATGAGGCTAACCAGTGAACTTAGTCGAGACCTTAGTAATTGCTGTGCACATGCTCACTCACATCGGTATAGATTGATATATACGAGCACTGTCGCAGGCACAAAATCAGATTTTTCAAAATGTCACCCACATTAGATATTGAAATTGCTATATCTAAGCCATTTTTTAAGATAAAGACAAACAAAAAATGCTCCTGAATCCTTATATCAAGGTCAAATACTTAAGAAATAAACCTTTTTCAATTTCTAATTTTTTTTTGCACCTCACTTTAAATATAATTTTTTTTAATTTAATGGCCGCCATTTTGAAACAAGATAGCTGATGAAGCTGGCCAGCAAACTTGGTCAAGATATTGATGTATACTATCCACATGCCTTCTTACATCGAAATAGGCGAATACGTGTGTTATCGCGTGACAAATACACGATCGTTTCAAAATGTTAGCCATGCTAGAAATTCAAAGTGCTATAATTCAACCATTTTTTAAGATATAAACAAAAGAACAAATTTTCAGAAACAAAAACTGCTCCGGAATCTTTGTATCAAGGCCAAACACATAAAAAAATCTTTTTCATTTTCCAATTTTTTAATACTTCATTTAAAATTTAATTTTTTTAAAAAAGGCAACTCTTTTGAAAGAAGATGGCGAATGAAGCTGGCCAACAAACTCGGTCGAGACATTGGTATTTACTATGTACAGACCAAGTTACATCCAAATCGGTTCATAAATACGCCTGTTATCGCGTGAAAAAAATCAGGTCGTTTTAAAATGTCAGCCACAATAGAAATTCAAAATGCTATAACTCAGCCATTTTTTTAGATATAGACGAAACAAAAACTGTTCCGGAATCTTTGTATTAAGGTCAAACACATACGAAAAAAATCTTTTTCATTTTCCAATTTTTTGGTATCTCATTTTAAATTAAAAATTTTTTAAATTTTTTAAATGGCCGCCATTTTGAAACAAGATCGCGGATGAAGCTGGACAACGAACTCGGTCGAGATATTTGTATGTACTATGTACACACCAAAGTACATCCAAATCGGTTCATAAATACGCCCGTTATCACGTGACAAAAATCAGGACGTTTCAAAAAGTCAGCCACGCTAGAAATTCAAAATGCTATAACTCAGCCATTTTTTAAGATATAGACGAAACAAAAACTGCTCGAGAATCTTTTTATCAAGGTCAAACACATAAGTTTTCAATTTTCAATTTTTTGGTACCACATTTCAAATTTAAATATTTCTTAAAAATTTAAATGGCCGCCATTTTTAAACAAGATGGCGGATGAAGGTGGCCAACGAACTCGGTCGAGTCATTGGTATGTACTAGTACTATGTATAAACGAAGTTACATCCAAATCGGTTCATAAATACGCCTTTAATCGCGTGACAAATTTCAGGACGTTTCAAAATGTCAGCCACGCTAGAAATTCAAAATGCTATAACTCAGCCATTTTTTAAGATATAGACAAAACAAAAACTGCTCCGGAATCTTTGTATAAAGGTTAAATACATAAGAAAAAAATATTTTTCCATTTTCAATTTTTTGGTACCACATTTCAAATTTTAAATTTTTTTTAAAAATTTTAAATGGCCGCCATTTTGAAACAAAATGGCGGATGAAACTGGCCAACGAACTCGGTCGAGACATTGGTACACACCGAATTACATCCAAATCGGTTCATAAATACGAGAGTTAGAGTGTGACAAATGTCATATATATATATATATATATATATGTCAATTTTGAACGGAGGGTGGTGTCGGGGTCTGGGGGTCATGATCGATGAAAATATACCAAAATTTTTTGAAATCACTTTCCTCCGAACGGCTGCAATATGTAGCTTTTTGTAATGAAAGCTACCTAATAAATATGCCTCGTGTATATTGTTCACGTTAGTATTTTAACAACAGAAAATCCAAAAATTTGAAGAAAAATCCCGACTCACAAAAAAGGAAACTCGAGCCTAGAATTCTCTCGAGTCTAAATTAGACGTATATTTGTCACGCCACAAAATTAAGGCTTCCGTAGTACATTTCTCACATTAGAAACTTTTTTATTAAAACTATTATCCATACAGGAAATGTAATAGTATTAATAATTGATAGAAACTATGAAAGGGGGGGGGGGGAGGGTTTTTCACGATGTATTTTTATATTTTATTTTCAGAGAGTGGGCGACCACGATGGAATAGAGGGATAGTTCTACCGCCACTTTCAAACTGCAAGATGTACATAATTCTGAATCAAACAGAAGCATAGCTATACATACAATTTGATTCTAAAAAAGTCAATATTTGCGGGTCTTGCATACGATTATTAGAGTTCGACCTAACATTCGGTTTCGCTTTCGTTTTCGACATAAAATTTTAGTTTCGGTGAACGTTTGTTTTCGGCGATAATACTGTCGCATATTCATCCGGGAGCGAAACTCTCTTATTCTTAACCCTTAAATGCCTGATTTTTCTAAAATCATTGTAATAATATTTTTCGGCTTTCATTTTTTAAATAAATCATGGGAAAAATACTTAAAAAATTCATATTTTGTTTTAAGTATGGTTTACGGCTAAAAAACAGTTTGTTACTAATCGGCAATACTGTGGTCTTTAATTTAAAAAATAATTTTCTTTGATAAAATTCTATAACATTAATCACACAAGAATTTTAGGAATTATAATAAGAAATAAATTTTACTTGCTCACTGCAAAACAAAATAGGGTATTTCGCAAGCTTCCAAACAAAACAAAAAGAACACGTAGCAACAATTGAAAAAATAAATCTATCTTTATTCTTAAACAGCACAAGTGTTGCCATCTACATGTTAAAAATCGATTTAATAATATTTTCAGAATATATTTTATTGGCAACATTAGGAATTACAGCTTCAATATTATTCAAATAGTGTTTTAGAAGCCTAATTTGGGTATGTTGCCTAAAAGCAACACTCGGCATTTAAGGGTTAAAATCTCATTTCTTTCTTCGGGAATTTTCAACAACCCTCATCGATTTGAGCCTGTATTGGCTTAAATGAAAGTCTGTTTATTTATTGCTATGAACTTCACTGTTTATAATGCCTCAATACATATATGACTAAATTTTGAAAATGCTTTCCACGTGCTCTTAACCCGGGAGAACTCGCTAGTGAGAGTGTCCAATTGCTTTTCTTTTACTTTACATTCATATAATATCAACTTTTTTTGGTTGGCTTATAGTACTTTTATTCACAAAATAGGTAAAATAATTGAAAAACATTTTGAAATTTTAATTAAAATGAAAAATGACTTAAATAAGAGTCTTAAAAAAGTGCGACTGTGAGAGAAAATCTCATGCAGCGAGTTCTCCCGGGTTAAAAATCTGTAGACTTAATAGTGATAGAATTTTTTTCATTTCAATACCGAAAAAGTGGGTTGTGCTCTAAGGAAGGTGTAAAATAAAAATACACAGAATAAAACAGCTGATGGTCATTTACAAAAGTCATTATAAAAGGTAAAAACATTTTGTAAATAGATGGAAGTCCTATAATGAAGAAAGAATTCTGTGTTACTGATTAATTACATCTTATTTAATACGAAAATTAGAAGTTTTGGTCAGAGCCACAGAAAACCAACTTGGATATAGTGTTTTCAAACAGAGGCATATACTATATACAGAGTAATTAATTTTTTTTTTTTTTTTTTTTTTTTTTTACAAAATTACATAACAAATCAGGCACACAACAAGGATAAAAAATCACATAGGAACATAGGGTCGCAAACCACCTATTTAGTCACAAATACGGGTTGTTTTACTCAATTTCGGTTGACTGTAATAACTTTCAGAAAACTGAAGTATATTATAAAAAACATTTAACAGACATTCTTACCTTTGTTGTAAATGTGATAACACCAAACAAAAGTGGTACAGTGGTGGTCAAAATTATAAGGACAAAGGAAAAAGCGCCAAATCTTGGCTACATTTGGAAGAAAACTTATGCAAATTTAATGGATGGAAACTAAAAGAAAAATTAAGAATATTTTTATAAGTTTTTATGGAAATATGTGGAAAATTCATATTCATAAAATGTATTATGGATTTATACAGCCATCAGATATGGACAAAATTATAAGAACAACTGTATTTGTGTGTTCTAAAAAGTAAAATTTGCATATTTTTTGCTCTGCACACGGAACTCAGCGACAATATAAATGCGTAGTAAGCGTTTGGGATCGTCATATTCTGTTTTCAGTCATGCCGCTAAGTACAAATCTTTCGGAGTTTGAGAAAGTGAAAGTGGATGCATTTAAAAGTTCAGGACTTTCTGTACGCCAAATTGCGACAAAGTTTAATAGATCAAGAATGGTTATTTACAATTATCTTAGAAATCCCGGTAAATATGGACGGCAAAGACATACAGGTAGGCCATCTTCTGTTTCTGTACGGGAGAAAAGAATGATAATAAGGCGAAGTTGCTCCAAAAAACAAACGTCAACAGAAATAAAACGTGACTTGAACTTAGAATGCAAGGCTCGAACGTTTCGACGAGTTTTACAAAAAGAAAAAAAGGTTCTCTATGGTAAACATATGTCACGACCGCCTTTTGCAAAAGTTCATAAGAGACTGAGGATGGAGTTTGCCAAAAAATGCATTACTATGGGAAAAAAGTGGGATGATGTTGTCTTTTCAAATGAGAAAAAGTTTAGTTTGGATGGAACAGATTGTTTTCGCTACTTCTGGTATGATCTCCATAGAGAAAAAGAAATTTTCTCAAAGCGTGCATTTGGAGGTGGTTCAATCATAGTTTGGGGAAGTTTCGCAACTGGTGGAACTACTCCAATAGTTTTTGTGCAGGGTAGAATAAATTCTTAGAGTTATGTTGATGTATTGTGCGATAATCTTTTACCGGAAGCACCGTTAATAACGAGTGGAGACTATTTTTTCCAGCAGGACAATGCCTCAGTACATGTTTCCCGAACTTCAAAATCGTGGTTTGATGCTAATTTCGTGAAACTACTTCCTTGGCCGGCTAGAAGCACTAATCTGAATCCAGTGGAAAGTCTGTGGGGTATTCTGGCAAACGAAGTATCTAAAAATGGTATACAATATGAAAACAAGCAAGAACTCATGTCTTCCATCGAAAAAGCCTGCTCAAAAATTTCTAAGAAAGTTCTTAAGGAACTGTCAAACTCCATGAAGTCAAGACTGATCAAAGTGATTTAGAAGAAGGGGTAGATTATTAATTATTAGTGTGTTTCAGGCAAAAACATTCATTGTCCTTATAATTTTGTCCAATTTTTACAATGACGTATTTTGTTAATTATGGCAAAACATTCATATTTTGCATTTTCCAATGTTTTACATTCTATAATGATTTCTAGCATAATAAAGCATTTTATGTATAAATTTCACTTTATTTAGTTCAGAAATAAATTTTTTCTGTGCAATTTTCAAATGTTCTTATAATTCTGACCACCACTGTAGAAGTTTGTATTATACGCGCTAGTAATATGCACTTGACGCCCCACATTTTGGACTGTGATTATCAATTCATATGGTATCACCGATTGTTTGAGCAACATGTTTTTTCAGATCTTTTCGCGATGTTATCACATTTCACACAAAACAAGGTACATATCTTTGCATTTTCATTACAATGCTTTTATTTTTCTCGAAATTATTACCGTTAACTCGGGTTCAGCTAGGATAAACCACCCTGTATTTGTGACTAAATAAGTGGTTTGCGACCCGATGTTCCTATGTGATTTTTTATCTTGTTGCATGCCTGATTTGCCATATCATTTTGTAAACGATTTTTTCTTTGTTGTTCACCCTGTATATGTTTGTATTTCTTTATGCGAATAATTAATTAATAATTATATATTTATATATGCATGTCTATCTATATATATGAATGTATTAATTACTTAAAATTTATTTTTAAGACAGTTTCGTTTTCATTTTCGGCTGAAACATCGAAGATAACCGAAATTCGGTTTCGGTCGAACACTAACCTAGAAGTGGCAGTTCAGTGACTTAGTGAAAGCATAAGCATGTGTACTTTCATATTGTTTTCAGAAATATCCCGCGTATAACGCGTAGACAACGTTTTAGTCCAAAAAATGTGCGCATTATACCACCAGTAAATACGTTAGCGTTACAATATAAATATAGAAATTTTTAAGAACTGAAATTTTCATCTCCATGTTTTTCAACATCAGGAAAGCTGAATAGTTACAATTGGAAAATAAATTATTCACTCAAAAATATTTTTGCTTTGTAGAATGAATAATGCTTTGGAACATCCTAAATTATAGTTTCAATTAGTGTGTCAAATTTATAACGTCTTTTTTAACGGTACTTTAAGACACTGTTGGGACACAAAGGGTTAAACTTAAGGGGCCGCTTCACTGAAATTCCCTGATCGTGAAATCCCATGTTAACATATGGAAAAATTTAAAAGCGCGATTACTCATTACCTAGTATAATTATTAAAATAAGGTTTTCACTATCAAAAAGTAGACGTCCAGTGCCGACGATGTGCGTTTTTAAAAATTTTCTACTTAAATGTTAAGTATTTAAAAATTTTCTAAAAACCTTGAAATTTACACTTTATGAAATTTTATAATCTTCTTAATCATACTTAAAATTTGCGGATACAATTTTTAAAAACGCACATCACAGCATCTAACTTCTACTTTTTGGTGGTGCAAACCGTATTTTGATAATAGTAAATAATGAGTAATCGTGCTTCTTCTAAGTTTTCCGACAGGCTAACATAAGATTTCGCGATCAGGGAGTTTCAATGAAGCGACCCCTTAAATAAATATATTGGTTTTCAATAAGCAACTTAAAAAAAAATTTCATGCCTGTCTGCATTAATTAGGCAACCCACTATGATTGTGTGCTAAATGGGAAAGATATACAGACTCTAACCTTATCTGAAAAGAGGTTAGGATACCTTTTCCAGGGTAATAAAAATATGGAACTTTCTTAAAAAAATAAATAAAAATAAATAAATAAATAAAAATCACTTTACAGGGTACCAACTATCCGCACCTATCCAGGTCATCAACTTTCAGCAGGTGCCAAAGCTGTATAAATAAATGCAAATCTGTTACTGAAATACATTTAGAATATTGAAAAAATGAAATAAAATAAAATGTATTAACTGAATATTTTAACTAATATAAATATCTTAACTGAAATTCACAGTAATACTTTCAGTTTTAAATAATTAATGTATATACCGGGTGTCCCAAAAAGGACTGACTGATTTTAAAATTCAATAACTTGCAAGCGGTGACAGATATTAAAAAAATTCTTGCAGGAGGCTTATGCATAAGGTCAAAAGTTTTATTACAGTGATTTTCAATTTTAGTTCGATTTACAAACAATAGATGGCGCTGTAAGCAATAGTCGCTAAATACAGGCTCGATTTCTGGTCCTTTATCTTCTTCCATGCAGAAAAAGGAGATGGAAATGTATTATCCGGGCCACGAAGTACCAAAAATCGAGCCTGAATTTAGCGACTATTGCTTACAGCGCCATCTATTGTTTGTAAATCGAACTAAAATTGAAAATCACTGTAATAAAACTTTTGACCTTATGCATAACCCTCCTGCAAGAATTTTTTTAATATCTGTCACCGTTTGCAAGTTATTGAATTTTAAAATCAGTCAGTCCTTTTTGGGACACCCGGTATATATATATATATATATATATATATACATTATATATATATATATATATATACACACATATATATATATATATATATATATATATATATATATATATATATATATATATATATATATATGCATTTCTATAAGCTAATTTGACAATACAGTAATAACTTCCTTTAAGGGCCACCTCTATTTAATGAACAATTTTCTAGGTACGAGTCCTTCCAAATGCTAAATAAGGGTTGGGTTGATTTTTGACGGCCAATTATCTACTCGAGGGATATAGGCCAAGGGGGAAGTGCCCTGCGTGGGGGTCTTTCTAAGGGAACCTAACCCGTATTTACGCAGGGAAATCCATGGTTCGAATAAAACCACGAAAACTCCGAACGATTAGGCCGACGGGCACGATTGGGTTCGAATCCAGCACCTTCGTCTACCAGCTTCGAGAGCAGAACCTCTCGGCCACTGGTGGGGCCATCTAAATAAGGGACTCTCCTTTTAAAGTTACAGTAACAATTGACCCAAAGCAGCTTTTTCTAATTAGTGAATAAAATAATACGTTGAAATTTCTTTCTTTCTTCTTCTTCTTTTTACATTATAACGACCTTTCATAAACCATTTAATTTTTTTAAAAAATGAAATTGTAATTAGCTTTGACTAGAGAACCAAATATTCAAGTGCATAGATGATACACATAGCAGGTAATGCTTTAGGCATCAGTGATGGTGATAGTGAAGGATTAAATTTAGTTACTAAATTTACCAAAAGGTAAGAATGTTTTTCGAACTAATTTTATAAGAGAAACTCTTTGAATGAATACATCAAGTAAATGGATCTAAGTGTCCATATTTTTATGTATTCTTTGAAATATTTTAACAATTACCTTTGCTAACTTTAAATGCATACACGTTATTAAATTAATTAAGGTGCAAACGTCTGAATTATTATAACTTTTTCCTTCTATCATTTTCGACATCTTGATTAGTCTCACCAGCACACGATAGATGATTTATCGATTGTAGATGGCCAAACTTATTTGGCATAGATGCCGTATCTTCCCTCAGCTGTTGTTGTTTTGAATTGTTTGGCGATTTTTTGTTGGCGTGTTGGCGGTGTTTACGGATATGACAAACTCGATATGGAAACCCCGTGTGACGTGTCGTGTTCTGGCAACCCCTGAGAAGCTTAGAATTTTGTGGATGTATTTTGATATCGTGTATCGTGTTCTATCGTTGTCTTTTTATTTTTATGTTAAATTTATTGGATGTATTTCATTGACTATAGTTTCTGTAGTCCGTTTAAACGCTCTTGCTGAAGTAATTAAGAAATATGAGGAAATTTTGACAAGAAAGGGAGGTTTGTTTATAGCGTGTCAATGCGTATTAAGCCTATTTTGGAAAATGACGGCGGTGTTATGAGATATATTTTGTTCTGGAGCTTTCAAGAAAGCAGATGTCTGTTAAGGTATGTTGATAATTTTATGTATATTTTGTTGCTTTAAGAGTTTTTTTACATTTTGAGATTGCTACAAAACGAGAACTGCTGAATTTTGAGAATGCTATACCCCGAAAAATGTTGAATTCGGCGATGTTTTTTTTTTCGGTAAATGTGCGCGAAGCGCTCATATAACTATTGCTGATTGCCACTTTAGGGAGTTTCGTTTTTTATGTATATTTTGCTGCTTTAAGAGTTTTTTACGTTTTGAGATTGCTACAAAACGAGAACTGCTGAATTTTGAGAATGCTATACCGCGAGAAATGCTGAATTCGGTGGTGTTTTTTTTTCGGTTAATGTGCGCGAAGCGCTCATACAAGGATTACTGATTGCCAGTTTAGCGAATTTTGTTTATTATTTACATTTCATTTTCGTTAAGCCAAACATGCGTATAAACCGGTGCTTGGCGACATTTACTACTTGGCGGAAAAGGGGTTTTCACGCCAAGAAGAATTCCAAGATGGAGAATTCCAAGACGGAGGGAACTTATGACATCTGTTCCAATTATTTTTCGCGTCAATATAGTCGCATCGCCATGAAATTGAAAAATGTTATTGATATTCACTATTGAATGTTAGGTATTGCAAAATGTAGCGTGTAGTAGTTATAATTTCGTTACAGTACAGAGACACTCAAAAGTACTTTATTATATTACGGCCTATGGGGGAAAATATTTTGCGGTGGTTTTTAATGATGTTTCATAATTTCAAGCACTTTGAAATTTATATATATATCTATGAAGTACACTACAAGATGATTGCTATAGAATATGGTATGGACAGCATTTATCGATCATTTACAGGGACACTAAAAAGAATTATGTTACTTTACGGTCTATGGATAAAAATTGTTTGTGGTACATTTTGTTCACGTTATACTATTTCAAAAGTATTTCAATTGATATATATCTCCGAAGTGATCTATAAGATATTTACTATGGGATATGATGTGCCATTCATCTTTCATATACAGGGGCACACAAAATAAATCAGCTATATTTTTCTCTGTATGAACAATAATTAATGGAAGTGCATTTTCAGTTGTGGAACACTTTTTTAAACTATAAAAATTGCATGCTATTTAGTGTGTATAAATTCTATAAATACATACAGAGCTGCACAAAACATCTGAAGCACATTTCCGTTTATTGACGGAAATTGCTGACGAGAAATTTTCAACTGTGCTATGTGTTCTCTAACTGTTCTAAATTTTAGCATATTGTGAATTATATGATAAATCTATAGTTCATATGCAGGAATGTACAAAATTTTGAGCTATTTTTTCGACTTTGGTTGAAATTATGTTTTCAAACGCGTTATATATTTAGAAGTTATTGCTTAGACATCGTTTTTCACGTTATTAAGCTATGAAGTTGTATTATAGTAGGCCGAATGCTTAGAAAAATGTTTCATAATCTTATTGACGCACAATTTTACGTTCTTCTTAATAATTTTGATGATACTTTCTTAACGGCATGGAAGCTAAAGTGACAAAACTATTTTTGTATTATTATAACAAATCCTAAAATTTCTTTTTCTAAAATTTAAGATACAGGGCAAACATTCGACAGCTTTAATGAAAATTGCTGTGTTGTATATTTATATGTATCTCTGCACAGAGGAACCTTATGTAAAGAATGGGAATAATAAGATATCATGAGAAAATGCCTATTATGGTTTGCATTGTATCAAATCTGAATTTGGAGAATTTGTCTGGATCAATTTTGTAACCACTCGAAATTTGCTGCCAAGTAATATATTTTAAATAATTTTATTCTGATATCCTACATACAACTGGCAGTTTTTGTCCAAATTTGGTCATAAATTTAAACATTTCGCTCTTGCAAAACTTCATGTGCTCTTCATTGTAATTTCCCCCTGTAAACAAAATATTTTCAACCAAATTCACATTTTCGTTAAATTTTAAATCTTGTTGCCGTTGCATAAGGGTGCAAAAGTTTATTTGGGATGTGACAAACTTAAATTCTGCTGTCTTTGATAAAAAGGATATGGTTCTTGAACTAAAATTTCAAAAAAAATTATTTAGACTTAATAAGCTGAAAACAATTATAAAAACTGGGAGGGCACCTAAAGGCAGACAAATTAAATTAGAACGAAAGGGTAATAATCTAAACTATTTAATCATATCAAAAATTGAGCTTAATCGTGCTTTATCATATAACTTTTTCTATATTAAAAATGAAAAATTGTAAAAAAAAATGAAATATGAAATAACAGCTGATATGTGCAAACTTTATGCACATAAATCCGATAAAATAAAGTCCATATTTTATTTCGAAGCGTCCATAATTGAGCAGTATATTTTATTCCGCTTCAAGTAACAGATTAAAGAACTATACTCAAACTGATTGATTTATTCCCAACTAAGAAGCACCAACTTTGCGCTAGTCTATGGACCATACAATTATATTTATATCAAAACCAGTAGCAGGGTACAACACCCTAACTATTAAGCTGTAACAGGCAAAAAATAAATTACGCTAGGATAAACTTTTAAAAATCGACTTTTGGCCAGCTAGAATCGGTAAATCACCGACCGTGCAGCGGCTGAAAGATTCTGCAGTCAGCTGCTCTAAGCTGGTAGGCGGAAGGTTCTGTGTTCGAACAAATTTCGCGCTCGTTGTTCTAACTGTTCGGGGTTTTCCGTGGTTTTCTTCGAACCTGCGTAAAGCTACATAAATGTGAGTTTGCCTCCCTTAGATAGATGTCTGTCTAAAGAAATTCTTAATGCAGTGATGTGATAGATGTTCCATGGTTCGTAGGTCTTTGAATTTAAGTACCAATAATTCCGGATATAATTCTTGCTGTATTTAATCATGGCCTGTATTAATTCGCTACTTTGTATACATTTAATAAGAATTGGGGTTTAACGGTTGAAGTTAATAATTTTATAACAATATAATCTTTTTTTGTGTCAAAAAAAATCGTTAAACAACGGGCCATAGTAAGAAATTATTTGTTTTGAATTGCTATCAATTTTTAATGAAAACTATTTTACGCCATGTAAAATAACACCCGCTGTATTTACGAAATGGGCGATATTGGTGAAAATAGTATTGTATTCCTAGCATGGAATATCAAATCAAAGCTACTTAAACTGATAATTAATATAATGGTGACAGGTTAATTTCTTGCGATTAACCTTTTAACTTACGGCTCGCTACATATACTTGGACATTTTTTTTAAAATTCTATTTGTACCATTTTTTGAAAAATAATTTCTGCCTTTACACCTGCTATGATATTTTCAAGAGAAACCTATCATTTTTTTTTCTTTGTAAATTGTGGTTCAATTGAATATAAAAATTGTCGCCAATCTTAGTCCGTAATCAAAGGTTTAAAGGATCCAGAAAGGTTTGAAATGACGAAAAAATGTATTTTTTGTTATTATTATTTTTATAATGTTTGATCGTCAAGAATATCGTGCAGTTTCGGGTCCTGATTATCCAAAAGGCACATGAAGCACGAGCTTCCCCTCTTAAATTTAAGAGGGGCCCAAAACGGCTGTGAAATGGGTCCTCTAATTCTCATTTTTTAACATTTTTTTAAAACTTTTTTTGGAAGGGAAAGTTTGCCTAATGCGAGAGAAAATCTCCACTGCTCCAGGAAAGAAACTAATCTACCCGGGAAATACGAATGTGATCAAAACCAGTCATATGACATCAAGATGTGCTGGTTAGAAACCACCCCTTTAATTAAGCATACAATAACTAGATGTACTAAATATATCTGAAGAATATGCAGGGAACATAAAAATGCTGTTTAATGAAAAATATGTGAACTCAACTAGGCCTCTCCCGAGAATAATATTAGTAGCATTAATAAGTTTCCATTTTCCATGTTACGTAGAAATTAGAAAACTTTTGCCAAATGAAAGGGGGCCTCAAAATGATACTACTCTTCTCCTAGATTCAGAGGTTGAACGGGCCGTGTACAGTTTGCCCGATGGGAAATTTCCTAAATTTACAGTCGTAAGAGACGTAAACGTTGAACCGCGAACCGGTGGAACCTGCGAAGGGCAAAACTTTATACTCAATTACCTCGAATCACAGCTTTTCAACGGTTTTGCACGATAAATTTTTAACAAAATTAACGAATTTACATTTTAAAAAAAATAAAATAAATCAAATTTTCTGCAATCTATACCTACAAAACAAACAAACGAACAATTTTATTTTCAAGTTATAAAAAAAATATGATCAATTTTTATAGATTTTGAATTTTCTACAACCTATACCTGAAAAACAAACAATTTTTTTTTTAAATTATATCAAAAAAATATAATAAATTTTTATGGATTTTGAATTTTCTTTTATAATCTTTTTATATACTTTTTTTTTGTTTCAGGTATAATCGAGAAACAGTAATCGATAATAATCGATAAGCAATATAAAAAAGAAGTGACGACACAAAAATATGGAACCTGGACTTCAAAATCATGGCAGATCTAGTTTTTCTAGATTAAATTTGACGTATAATATTAAAACTTTTCTTATTGTTTTTTACAATTTAACAAACCTTTTTTTTTTAATTCCTTAAAACACAAATGAATAAAGAAAAAAAAGCAATAGTCTGAATGAAATAATTAATTATAGGTTTCATAAACCACGATCTAGTCAACTTTCGTCAGGTGAAGAAAGTGGGAAATAGTACTTAAGAATGTCGCAAGAAAACCCTGCTATACAAATTTTTTTGACAGAGAAAGAAAGTATAAGGCAAATGATTAGTCCCCTCCCCCAAAAAGAAAACTATTGATTGAATTAAATTAAAAATATATAGATGTATAATTTTAAGAAATGCATTTAAAGAATGTTGGCAAGCTTTCAAAAGAATCAAGAATTGTGCATCTTTCTTAAAAATTTGAATTTATAATTGTTGTGTCGTTGTAGAGTAAGTGAACAATTATGCTTCCATTTTGTTTGTTATTGCTGGCTTAATCTTCCTTTTTAAAGAACAAACTAATTTTCATGTAAATGAAATTCTTGAAAGCAAAAGTTCTGCAATAGTTTATTGTTTTAAAGTTGAAAGCTGAGCTAGTTTTAACTACTGAAAATTTTGTCTCGTCGTAATTATTTTTATTAACTGGATACGAAAGTTCATCAAAGAAATATATTTTAGTCAAAAGAGCTTTCCATTGTTTCATATGTTCTTTAAGTTCAAATGGTCATTTACATAACAATAAACTGAAAATAAAAATTACAAAATAATATTAACTTATTTATTTAGGTGTAATGAATTTATTATAGAGCGATATTTTGTCTAATATTTTATACCTTCCCCTGTAACTAATGTACCTACTCTACTTTCTGCATTACAATGGTAGAATGTATTAAAATAGTGCTATGCAATTTTTTTTTCTGATTAGCGATTAAAATTTTATGAATAAATTTTTAATCATGATTAATGATTAACCAATTTAATTTGTTTCGATCATATTCTTTGATTTAAGATTAAAGAGTAAATTTATTTCGCACTTTCTTATTTTAAAGATTGAAATAATAACTAGCCTAATTATTTAAACATGATTAATGTTTAAAAATAAACGGTCAAGTGCGCGTATTACTCGCGCACAGAAAGTTCTGCACAATAAATATATTAATTAGTAACTGTATTATTACAAAAAAAAAAGTTGCTAAAACTATAACAAGACTTTGTAAAAAACAATAAGCCGTAGGGTTGGGTATAGCTGTATACGCTATATGGCCAATGATGACCGGTCTCTCACGATTTTAGATGTTTTGTTAAATATTTAGAAAAATAGATGAAATCCTGAAACTTCGGGCGTGTAAACAACATAGTAGACGCCATATATTTCCGCTAAGATTTTTTCCCGAAACTCCATAGGGACCGTAAACAAATTGATGAAAAACGAATATCTTTTGGATTCCCTGTAAAAACTAATGTAGCGAAAGCGTTCAAACTGTAGATTATGATTAAACGGCTTATTGTAATAAACTATGTTCATTTTTATGAGAATAGCATGTATATACTCGTAGAGAAATTAAAGTTTTTATAAAAAGAGTCCCTAATTTTGTTAATTTTTTTTGCTTATAATTTGTAGAGTTCTTAATATAAAAGAAAGTTCTTTTCAGAAAATATGACAAACAACACTGTACACAATACCCTGAAATCAGAATTAAAAAAATAATAAAAATTATATGAAAAACGAACAGGTTTACTAAATAATGATTCACTGCGCATGCCCGAATGTAATCAAAATATAATTTGCATAATGTGTTAGCTAAATGTATAAAGCAACTTTTGTGAAAGTCTCAAAAACATAGTTTGAAAAGTCTGAAAATTATCATTGATAGAATAATCTCCAAAAACGTTATTCCCAAACGGAAGCAAAAAGATGAGGGGCTATATCCAAATATAGTATTTGTTACACAGTATTGCACGTATTCGGATACTGCCCATTGGCACACTTAACCAAATTTATATGATTGGCACCATTTTTTTAAGAAACATTTTTACCTGTACTTTGACAACATGCGCAAGAGAAATGTACTAAAAAAATTACTTTTAAAATATAGTGGTGCGAATAGAATATAAAAATAAATCATGTATTTAAAACTACGGTCTATTAAGAGTTAAAAATACTGGAACTTATCTACTTTTTAAAATTTAATAAGATTTTTAAATCGAGAACTGTGTGACTTCCTTCCATAACTCACATTTCGTTAAAACACGTTGCTTGATCAAAGATTGCAGTTAATAAAAATTAATTGAAAAATATGTATCAGCATATAATGTCTGCAGGTGTGAAGCCTCATGCCAAGTTATTTAATAATATATTGAAGCCAAGTTATTTAATAATATATATACGTTAAAGTATAGTTTATATTCTATAAAGTTTTTACTCAAAATATTCTGTAATAGTCTATATGTGATTGTTATTAATAATAATGATAATGATAATATAATAGCAAGAAAAATAATCTGCAGTTACATTTATGTAAGTATAGTGTTTATCTGTCAGTAATGTCTTTTACACTGTAAGCGTGTCATAGCGCTTTTTGAAACATAATTATTAGAATTTCGAAACAACTTTATGGGAAATAATTAACAACTTACAAGTAATAAATACTTTGCTTTATGATAGGTCATATCACTTAAAATTTGTGTCATAATTTTAAAGAGAAATTAAATTTTGGGGCAAGATTGCTACAACTTTTATTGAAATTACTTCTCCATTTCCTAACTGCTTTCGTTGACAGGTGTTTAAAATGTTTTTCATGGTACTGTGGGAAGATAATTTTCTTCCAATGTGTGAAATAAATTTGGCTTTTCATAGGGCTGTCACTATGCTTGTTCAAATACAACATACTGTTATGAGTACGAAATAAATTCTTCTTATAATTAATCCATTGCTGTTTGAAGGTTCTCAAGATATACAACCTGACAAGCCTTCGTGCACCTACTCTTCTGCCTTGCTTTTTCAAAGGAGAGCTGTCTTTTTCTCTTCTTTACAGTTAAAGACCACCTAATTACCATATAAATAATCTAGTTAAATGTTTCATTGTCCGTTGTCTACATTACGAGGGCACGTGCAAAGCTTCGTGGAGAAATCACTCAACGTAGAGCATAATACTCTAATTTAAAGTCTTCAGAATCTATTAAGCCGCAGGCCTTCAAGACCACCCAAAGAGTTCATTTCGACCGTTTATTTAAAAAGCGCATTTAATTCCGAATAAAAGTAATTGTAAGTGGCACATGTTAGAATTGTTTATGTATATATTTATTGCTGTTTACGTTGTTACTGACCGCATGTATGAGCTAGGGGAGAAAATATAGGGTCACAAGTCAAGCAACCAAGGTGATGATAACCATCTTTGAGATATGTTTTTCGTTTTTCTTTTATTTTTTTCCCTGCAGTTCATTTGGAAATTCTTTTGTTGCAGGCATGTTTCAGCAGTTTGAAAGATTGAGTGGTATAGCTGGTTCTGTTGGTTTTACGCAAAAGTTGACTTTACATAAGCTTCAAGCAATAAGAAACTTACATATTATTTATTTAAAGATTTGGTCCGTTTAGCTATACGTATATTTTTTTCCCCAAAGGATTGGATAATTGTTTGATAATCTTTTCATGTACCATATCAGAACTTAAAAAATTGCAATTCTAATACTTTTTTCTCGTCATTTAGCATGCGGTTATATATATATTACTATTATTTTGTTATTATTATTATAATTTATTATACTGTTTAATACATTATACATTTGGTTTTAATTTATATTTAACATCGAACTACACATATATATTTTTCTCCTTCTAAATAAATAAGAATGGCAATTTAATAAATAATTTGATTAAAAAATTCGAAAATAGCTGAACACATAAGATACTGTTGATTAAGTCACGTTTGCACCAGCAATATAATTTCGGTTGATTGACCGAGTCCAACATATGATGTGCAGAAGTATATTTTTCAATATTTTTTAGCACAGCACAATCGAACCCATTGTTACAACTCCATGGTACACTTGAAACCATAAAACACATCCGGGATACCCTTAAATTACGATGATGAAAAAACGCATGCAAGAAATATAAGTCTGTCAGATCTTAAGTTCATAATTTTTTCTCAATAAGATTTTTAGATGTTTTCACTAGTTTAAACGTTTCTATTGCACTTTCTTTTTAAAGTATTTCTTAAGTGCCTGACTAAGGTACGGAGCAATTTTTTCCAAAAAAGCTATTTAATTATTTTTTAAACTTATTTTGGCTAAGATTATGACTAGAAAATGTGAAAAAAAGTAAAAAATATTTCATTCATTGATAAAATTTTGGTAAATGGAGGTATTTATAGTAAAATTTGGCTCGAAACGCAAAACGCTGTAAAGAAAATTCTACTGTATTTATCTTAATTTCCTTTTTACATTTCATATTTATGACATTGGTGAAGGCAATGAACTAAAATCGAAGAGATTCTTTAAGTATTTCAAAACTTATAGCATATCGCACCTGTTTACATGTTAATTTTCATAAAATTCATCGATGTCATTCCACAAAAACATCCATAAAAAAAAAATATATATATATATTTATTCTAAATTTAAATCTTTAGTTCATTGCCTTCACAATAGTGTACATTGTGTATTTTAAATTTCATAGTGGTATTCCCATAACTTTTTGAGAAATCATGTTTTGCGTATGGAATTTCACCGAAAATTGCATTTTACAAAAAATGCATTTAAAGTTTAGATTTATGTTTTACTACAAGAATTTACAGTAATATACATCTAAATTCCCCCCCCCCCCACCTTTTTTATAAAAGATAATTACTTTTTAAAGTACAGACCCTTTCTTTATCTCTAGAAGGTCATATCCCCCCTCCTCCACCCCCCAGTTTTTCAACAAAGCAAAAGATGACGTTTCGCATCGAAGATGTACCCGTTATCGAACACACTATGTTCTTCAGTTTTAAGTGACTTGGATTGTTTGTGGTTTATTCAATACCTTTTAACCCTAGAACTACCGAAAATTTTACTCAAGTTTTATAAAAACATTTTACACCAGAATTTTTACTTAAAACTATTTAATTTGTTTATTTAACTTATTATTGTCTGATTTATAAATTTAGTTTGTTTTGAAGAAATTTCTGGTTTGAATAAATATTTTGAATGTACATGTCGGGTCCATTGGACCCTTCTGGTAGACAGAGGGTTAACTTCATGTATAATCCAATATTATACAATTTTACAGGTAAATTATGAAAAAAATAGAGCTCGTCTTCTGTATCTAGGCCTGTTGGTGCCGATTTTGCACGCTATCACTTTCTACGCCATATTTTTCGATGTCATTCCACAAAAACATCCATTAAACAAGAAATATTTATTCTAAATTTAAGCCTTTAGTTCATTGCCTTCACAATAGTGTAAACAACATGTATTTTAAATTTCATAGAGATATTCCTGAAACTTTTAGAGAAATCATGTTTTGCGTATGAATTTTTCACCGAAAATTACATTTTCTAAAAAATGCAAAAAGTTTAGATTTATGTTTTACTACAAGAATTTACAGTAATGTACATCTAAATTTCATGGAGCACATTATTTACATTTCTTATTATATATATATATATAAAAAAAAAAAAAAAAAAAAAAAAAAAAAACAGCTTCCAAAACCGCGAAATTTCTCCAAACATACGGCCCTTTAAAATTAAGAGCAATAATTTTTTTTCTAAAAAACGTTAACATCACTTGGAGATGTGAGAACATTTTTATGATTTACTCGCATATTCATTAAAACTATTCACACACATAAAATAAATTTGCAATAAATGCAACTTTCTTACACTAAACTTTATCGTGAAATAAATAGCATAATTTTAAATGTTTCGTTAAGGAAATATTTCCGTGAATTCGTAGAATCGCTTTGGAACTTAATCTAAAAGTTTGGAGGCGCAAACTTAGATTCTCTCACGGCACGCCCCACGATGTGCCAAAAGGACGAATTTCTACGACAGGGTAGAGAATTTTATATATTTTCCCAGGGCTATTCAACTATCTAGATGCGTTACATAAATATAAATAACATGAGAAACCAATGTATGTTTTTTTTTTCCTTACATACTATACACGGAAAAAAAATGTTGATTTTACAGTATAATACTTTCACTGGCAGCTGGGGCGCCAGTTTATAACCCTAAGATAAACGGTAATATACCGTCGTTTAAAAGAATTAAACCGTATATTACTGCTTAACGGTATACTACCTGCTAATTTTGTTGTTTACTTACTGTTAATTTTACGGTTATAAACTGGCACCCTAGCTGCCAATATAATACTCTAATATCTACAATTATTTTTTGCAGTGACCGTTTTTAGAAGCAAATGTATCGGAAAAACAAGTGGAAAAAATGAATACCTAATGAAAAAATATTGTTATGCAAGTCCTTTTTGTAATTTTTTTTCGTCTTGTGAGCAATATTCTGAGCATTATTATTATTAATTAATAGGATTTCGATACCTATGTATGATTTTATAAATTTTTATAATTTTCAATATTTTTGTGAAAGTCAAGATCCCGCTATATCCCGCAAAATCGCCACTTCTGAAACGATTCATTTGACGAGTGAGAATCGTTGGGATTACCTGCATCCAGGTACAACCTTGGCACTTGGCGGTGTTTGATTGAATGAAAGTCTGCATTAAAAAAAAAAAAAAAAACATACATATTCACAAACCTCATTAAAAATATATACTTTTTTTTTTTGTTTTAAAATAACTAAAATTTGAGATTTTTGGATTAAAAATGTATAAATTCAATACTTTGTATAAAATTAATAAAAACTGCGTGATTGGAAATTGTGAATCGACTCAATAAACACTGAAAACTGCTTTGTAAATGTCTGCAAAACAATCCACTTCGTCATAGCGGTTGCGAAAATAAAGATCGGCCAGGTTATACGTAGACACAATGCATAAATCTCGTATCAATGAAGTCAAATTTATGAAATCCATTTTTAATTTTCTTCTAATTAATCAGCTTATGATTAAACTAATCGTAAAATTTTCTAAAGGATTATTTTTTTCAATTTCATTCATGTTTAAATTTATTATCACTGTAAAAAAATTGGACTAAAAAACGGAAATACTACTAGCAATCTAGACGCCAGTACTATTTCCGTTTTTTGCGGGAATTTTTACTCATAAATTACAGAAAATTTTTCATTTTTCTGATTAAAAACGGAAAATTATCTGTAATTTATGAGTAAAAATTCCCGCAAAAAAACGGAAATAGTACTGGCGTCTAGATTGCCAGTAGTATTTCCGTTTTTTTTTTTTTTTTTTTTTTTTTTTTACAGTGTTAGTAAAGCCACTTTTATTCATCAGAGTTTCTTTTATTCTAGATGGCATTGATAAAACAAGATTTTGAATGTATTTCTGATCAATTAATTTCCGGTTTTGACAGATTGAAGCTTTCAATTCTATAAGTGATATGAACTGAATCCCATTTGCATAAATCATTCGAACAAGCTGTCCCCAAATGTTTTCGATTGTGTTCAGATCAGGACAAATAGGTGGATGATCTAGAAGAATATATTTCTGTTCGTCAAACCAATCTTTCATTGCATTTGAAATGTGAATACTTCCATTGTCTTGCATGAAGATGTAATCTAGACCGTAATATTGCCATGTAAATGGAAGAAGTGAATTTTCTAAAACAAAACTGTAATTAAAAGAAGTCTGGTGACCGTTTAAAAATACAATTTAATTTTTGCCGTCATAAGCGATCGCTGCCCAAATCATCAAACTTCTGCCATCAAAATTTCTGCTGAATGTAGATTTTGATTATTTTCGAAGATTCCTCCAGTAATACGTCAAACCATCCGGGCCATCCAAATTAAATCTTTTTTCGTCGGAGAAAATGACTTTCTTCCAATTGTCATCCATTGTCTTGTACTTCTTGCAATACTGCAAACGCATGTGCTTGTGATGCAGAAGTAATTTTGGACCAGACTTCGTTTTCGACCATCTCACGCTTCGTGAAGTATGTAAAATTTGCCTAACTCTTCAAGAAGTAACAGGAAGGGATAGATCTGCACAAATCTTCTTTGAAGTCTGGTTGGTTTTCGATGCAAATTGAAGAATCCCCATTTTCTCTCTCTTACTTAAAGGTGGATTACATTTTTGTTAAAATTTTTGGAATAATTTGCTGGATCTTTTTTTATAGTTATATATCACACCAACTGATCCTTTAATTAATTTTACTAATTTCCGGAACAGACTTTCCACATACTAGATATGCATTGATTTTAACTCTTTTTTCCTCAGACAACGTCTTTCGTTTACCCATCGTGAAAAGAAAAGTATAACTGAAACGTATTGTTTCCAAAATATAACACTTTTTATGTCTACTGTGCATGTCACGCTACCTTGTTTTATGCAAATTTCTGTCATATTACTTCGGAATAGCCAATGAAATGTGATGTTTCATAAATCAATTTCCATGTTTGCATATTACGAAAATCTAATTTTTGACTTTTTGTTTTTGTTTAATATTATGTATGAAATTTTATTTTTGTAACTCATTTGTTATACATACTATGAATATCCCATGAAATTTCATTCTTTTTTAATCAATATTATAGAAGTTCTTGTTAAAAAACCGTGGTTTCATAAATCAATTTCCACCAGTGTATGTTATTAACAGTGCTGCTACTAGCGATTATTTTCAAATTCGAACTCTCATCACTTTCACAAAACGAAAATCTTTCACACACAATTTTACAACGTGCGCAAGCGAAATATACAACAAAATTTATTTTTTAAAAATAGTAATGAGAATAGCATATAAAAATAGTCTCCGTATAAACACAAAAATTTCAATGCGCAAAGTTTTTCGGATCGGGGCGATATAAAGTATTTTTGAGACATTTCTTGCCATAATATTACGGAAAAAATAAGTGGACTTTATAGTTTTGAAAAAATTAATTTCATTTAAATTAAAACAAAAATAATCTATTCTGACAAAATTAAAACAAAAATAATCTTTGTTTCTTTTATCCCTCCCTTTTTCTTTTGCATAACTACTCCTTGACAAAGAAATTTCCATTATGGTGGATGGGAAATAACTACAATTTAAACAAAGAAAGACTACCTTCCACCTTTTTTCCTTAGTTTCAGTTATTAAACTTTCACGTCAAAATATGCTAAAAATCTGGGACAGCGGTAATTAAAATGATAATAAGTAGCAATAATTTGCTCCGTACTATTACAAAATTGCCAAAGAAATTGCCATCACAGATAGTGAAAAATTATCGCAGCATATATTAAACAACACCGCTGCACAAATTTATTTCTTCATTTTTATCTCAGTTTCATATATTAAACTTCTACCTCCAAAGATGGTAAAAAAGTGGCGCAGCGATAATTAAAGTGACAATAAGAAGCACTGATTTACTTCGTATTCTTATAAGCAAGCAAACTCCAAAATTACATTTTTTTTAAAATCTGGACGATATAAAAATAGTTTAAAGTGTTTCTTAATATAATACTGTGGAAATAATTATTTACTTTTCATTTATTTCAAAAATGAATTTTATTTAAATTCAAACAGAAAGATTAAACGCGGTATTTGCTTGAATGAAATCTTGGTATTTCATTCCCTAAGAAATTACTATTATGGATGGTGAGAAATAACCGCAGCATAAATTATAAAACACAGCTGCGCAAACTCACTTCCTCCTTTTGTCTCAGTTTCAAGTATTAAACTTTCATGCTGCTTTATTACGTACAAGTAGTTACAGTGTTAATATATCCACCTGAAAATTCCCTGCTACACTGACAACACAACTGTGAGCTACTGGTTGGAAAACACCGAGCCATCTTTTCCACGCTCTGTAGTCCCAAATAAAGTATGTTGTTCCTAACTCTACTTGAAAGGCTCCTATTTATCAACCGTTCTGTATGTTGAGTTTTATGAGACTGGTAAGCGTCTTTTGAGGCCGTTTGGAATGCACACTGTCATTTTTTAATACTTTTGTTTTACCGTTCAGGTATCTAGATAGTGAGATAAGAATGAAAAAGCCTGTTCTTATCAGAAAGATGGCATACGCGATTTTATGTCTCTTACAGTCAGCTTGAACGGAAATGTTTGATATGTCTGGAAGGAAATACCTGATTTTCAAACAGCAAAATACACACATAAAATTTATTTGATGGTCGACAAGTAATTGATTATATTTTTTCTCTCTTTTTTTTCCTTGAAAAACTTTTCGATGTAAAATTTCGACGGTTAAGATTGATGCAAGACTAGAAGTATGTGACAGAAATTTAAAATTTTGCATTAATTATATTACTAGATAATGCCCGTCAAGATTTGACAGTAAATAACTTAAATGTTTCATTAGATAAATTCTTGAATTTTTAATTAGTTGCTTTTAAATTAATTATTGAAATCGTGACAAATTTCTATGCTGCATAAGTGATTCCTATTTCTTTAAGGCGATAAAGGGCGCTGTCAGTCTAATTTATTTTTACTTATTACGGTATTTTTTTTTTCTTCATTCCTTTTTTTTCTTTTGAAAAAAAAATAACAATATTTATTATTTATTTATTTATTTTAAACTGCACAACCATTAAGGCTCCTTTCCCAGCCTGTGAAGACACTCACGAGCTAATGCTAATCCAATGGGGAGGGATTTTTCTAATATCTCGTTTGCATTTCGACATTTTTAAATATTTTTTTTTTGCATTGGATAGCCGAGGTCCGTCTCTACATCGCACCTTTTTCACTTTTTCGATTTTGGTTGCAGATATTTTTTAGAACGACACTTTCATTTTCAGAACCGGTTTTGAAAGTGAAAGTAACTTTATAAAAAATATCTGCTACCAAAATCGAAAAAGTAAAAAAGGTGCGATGTAGAGACGGACCTCGGTTATCCAATGCAAAAAAAAATATTAAAAAATGTCGAAATGCAAACGAGATATTAGAAAAATCCCTCCCCATAGGATTAGCATTAGCTCGTGAGTGTCTTCACAGGAGGGACAGGAGCCTTAAAAACTGCCATGAATTTTATTTTTATTAGTCTCATTCTCTAAAACCTAAATTTGAAACTTTATGCAGCTAACAATTTATAATATAATTTTTATTTTACTCGGATTTTATTTTACATCTTTATTTATTTTTTAAATATTAATTCACGGATATCAAGGTAATTTCTTCTATAATTCTTATACGAATATTTTTTCTTTCTTTCCGTTTTTTTTTTTACAGAAAAGAATGGCAAACTTTTCTTTCTGCCACACACATATATATATTCTTCATAATGGTCAGAAAATATAACAAAAAATGTAGATCAGCTCAATTTATTTAATTGATAATTACATGCAAAATATTTTAAATAAAAAATGATTATTTTTTAAATATTGTTGCGTATTAAATTTTACTTTATTATAAATCATTCAAATAATAATAATAATAACAAAATAAAAATCATACAACTTCGCCTGCTAATAAAACATGTCATTATTGAAGAGAATCATCGCCAAAAATATTAGAGAAATCATTTTTCCGGGCGTTGGGCTCGAACCCACGTCCTCACAAAAATTCAGAGCTTTAAACTGCTTCCTTTGAACACTGCACTACCAGAAACTCGCTCAGTATTCCTCTAAGTTAAGGGTCCTGTCCCTGCCGGCGAAGACACTCACGAGCTAATGCTAATCCTATGGGGAGGGATTTTTCTAATATCTCGTTTGCATTTCAACATTTTTAAATAATTTTTTTGCATTGGATAGCCGAGGTCCGTCTCTACAGCGCACCTTGGTTACTTTTTGATTTTGGTCGCAGATATTTTTAATAAAGTTACTTTCATTTTCAAAACCGGTTCTGAAAATGAAAGTGTCATTCTAAAAAATATCTGCAACCAAAATCGAAAAAGTAACCAAGGTGCGCTGTAGAGACGGACCTCGGCTATCCAATGCAAAAAAAAAAAAAAAAAAAAAATATTTACAAATGTCGAAATGCAAACGAGATATTAGAAAAATCCCTCCCCATAGGATTAGCATTAGCTCGTGAGTGTCTTCACAGGCTGGGAAAGGAGCCGTAAAGGAGCTTCGAAGAAAAGTTGACGCATGCACAAATGTGTCAATATTGGTCTTACTGATCGTGATCTTAAAAAATAAGGTTTTCGTTTTAATATATATGATAATGATAAATCGTTGTATAATGGAGATTTTTAATTGCAGTCAATATCGTCTTTAGGGATAGGTCATCGAGGCTCGGGCCCAGGGCCGTGACCCCGTAAGAAGCTCCGGGTAAGCAGGATCTGAGTTATTATATATTTTCGTTTTTAAACTCAATATATATATATATATATATATATGGGTGGGTGGGTGTATGCACGCACGAGCACGCGAAATGAAATAACGTGTAAACTGAACAAAAAAATATATGAATAAGATTGGGAAAATGGAATTATTTAGATCGATAAGCAATGATAATCAAAATTGAAAATAATTAAAATTATTTTAAGATAGAAGAATTAATAAACAGATAGGCATTTAACTCTCATATATTCAGGAAGTGAATATATTAAATTTGAAAATATAAACAATTTCAAAAAATAAATAAATAGATAAACCAGCAAAAGAGATGAAAAAATTAAAAATAATAAATGAAAAATGAAAAATGAATGTGACGTAGAATCTTAAGAGGGAACTTTACATACACGAGTCAATAACGCTTGACATGCAATTTAGCTCATACTTAGCTTACTATTTTATTTTAAATAAATATATATATATTAAATGTTTTCAATTCACTGCTGGATGTATTTTTTTAAAACAGTATAACTAGACTTTTAGCAAATTCTTAGCCTGCTTCCTTCATAAGGGTCAGTTGTGATTCCAATATTCGCATGGGCATTTACTTTTTTCATACATCTAACGGCTGTAAAACTTTATCTGTAATAATGGGATTATCTCTTCAGTTTCTGTTATTTTTTTTTTTTTTTATCTGTTTAGGTAGATTGCTTTCTCTTAGTTCTTCCCATTTATATAGATCGTTGTAGAATTTTTCTACAGTACATACGATTTCTTTATTAATTTTGGTGATTTTTCCTCTACTCTGTTCAGTGCAAAAATACCTTTTCTTTCAACACAAAATTTGCGCTTTAACTAATTTTAAACTTTTGTTATCTTCTAGAACTTTCTTCACAAGGCCACAGTTAAATTTTCTGATAGTACCTTTTGTAATGCATTTCCTTCCTGTTTTACATAATTCTGCATATTCAACTCTTGATTTTGGGATCGTTTTTCTCCATTTTAAATTCTCTGCGTTTCTTCACCAACCTTCTTGTTTCTTTTGTTATTTTCTTTGTCTGCTTTACTTGTGCTTCACCAACAATATCCTGTGCAATTTCTTGTATGTTATTGGTTAGTTTCTTGTTCACTACTGCTTATCTTACCCTCCTTCTAAAATTGACTGTGCTAGTTCGAAACGGTTTTTAAATTCCATATAGAATTCTTCTTTATGTTACCGGAGTCTCACAATATCGACTGATTTCTCGGAATGTTGAAAAAATTTCATTCTTTCAATTTTGGAGTTAAACAGCATTTTGTATCTAATCAACCTATGATCGTTTCCTGTATTGAAGTTATTGAGAACGTTGCAATCCTGAATAAGATGTTTTCTGTTTGTCATGATGTGGTCGAGTTCGCTTGTTGCTCTATTTGCACATCTGCATGTCCATTTCTTCGCGGCTTTTCCTTGAAAAATGAATTAATGATAGGGTAAAGTGGGGACAGACGCCGCGGTGAGACAGATGCCGCAGAGATTGTGTGAGAGACACTAGCGCTCCCTAGACAAATTAAGAAGTTCGCAGTGTTCCTCTGCGCTGTGTGCTGTGTTGTATGCGTTTTCACCACTTAATTATCAGTATTTACATATTTATGCCAGTTTTTATGGTTCGAACCTGCGTGTTAAGTTGCTAAATTCATTCTAATAAAGTTTTATTACATATTTTAAGCCAAATAAACAGAGATTTCATCCCAAAACCGATTGCAACTGTTGACTAGATCCTCGTAGAATACAGACATGTGCTTGCCTTTCTCTCTCGTCACTCACATGACGCAAAATGGCGGCGTGGCATCTTACCCACCACTATGGGATAGATGCCGCATGCAGGTTGAGGGACAGATGCCGCAAAATATATTTTTGTTTTCCGGTTCAATAAATTCATCACTGCGATTTAAGTATAACTTACATTTAAATAAACATATATTAGCGCATTCTGCTATTTATCAAAATATTCTGAGCAACAACGTTGGTTCACCATGTGTGAATAAGGGAAACGTAGGCCGTTTACAATTCGCACCATCTAAACTGTTAAACAAAATATCTCCTATCTCAATGGTCAAAAGACCTACACAGCCAAGAAAGAGAAAGCAAAAGGGTGCAAATATTACAAGTGTAGAGTTTATAAACAACAAAAAAAAAGAAAAAAAAAGAAGAAGGAAATAAAAAGCCAAAGAAACTAGAAAGCGTAAAAGAACGACAGCTTGGCGGAAATCAAATGTGTAAAAGAGGAAGGAAAATATCAACTTGAAAACACCTTACTTGAGGAAGAAACTAAAATATAAGTCATCGTCCGACAATGAGTAAATTGTTCCTCTTATGGATTCTGGTGGTAGTATTGGATTGGAATTTGATGACTCTGAATGTGCTGAGTGTCTGGAGTCTTATCAAGAAACAAAGTCTAAAGCGCACATGATTCAGTGCATCAAATTCATTCGATAGCTGCATGGAAAAGTCTCACTTTACTTTTGCAACGTGAAATGTGGTGTGATTGAGGGCGAGTGGAAATGCAAAATCAAAGATGAAAAAAAAAGGCCAAAAATAAACAGACTAGGGCCTAAATAGAATAAACCAAATACTTACATTAAGAGAAAACTGCAATGTTCTCCTGGATGTAAACCAGTAATTTATATCTTTTTTGTAATTATGCTGTCTATTGTTTTCAGTATTTATGCTATCCATTCATGTAAATTCAAAAGTTTTTCTTTTCATTTTCGTTTTTTGTCTTAATTTTTTTTTATAGAGCTTACACTTTTGCATTTTCGTTAAACTATTCACAATTTAGTAATATATATAACTTTTCTAAGTTTACTGTTTTTTATTTTCATTTTGAGTAGTTTGAGAAAATAAAAATACGATTTGCTTGAAAAAAAATAAACAGTTTAGCTTTTTTCTCCATGCGGCATCTGCCCCACACCCCATGCGGCATCTTACTCAGCACATAAAAAAGGATGTTAAAAAATGACGTTTGGGAAAATAATTATGCCTACTTTTTTATGAGGGTTTTAATTTGTTTAACATAGAAATTAGATTCTAAAGGGTTTGATCAATGATTTCTGGTACTTAGTTTGTTGTTTTTTGTTTTATTGTACATTTTACCAGAAAAAAGTAAAAGTGCGGCATCTATCCACACTTTACCCTATGCATCTGATCACATACCGCAAACTCAATCAATCTGTTCACCCTTTCGTTTCGCATTCCATATGCATCGTTTCCTCTTCAGACCTCGCTACAGTGCCTAGAATAAATATAGTGTGGAAATCTGCTATCGAAACAGTGCTAAAAATTATTATCACTTAACCCCTTGAAGGGAGGTGGGATATATTATATCCCACCTACAATTAATGAAGATTTGCACCAGAAAAATTTTATTAAATTTTACTTTTCTAACTTTGGAGGAAAAAAGCCGTAAAATCGCTTTTTCTATTTTTGCAATCAAATTTTTGGAAGATTCCGGTGTGAATTCGACATTACAGAAACACAACTGCTTGCCCCTCAAACGGTTAAATCGGCAATGATACTCAAACCCGAAGAGCCGATTGCAGCGACATCTGCGGTATATTTTCAAATTTCAATGTTAATATCGTATTATTACAGCGTCTAAAGTAAATTGACTTGGAGTTTTAGAAAATATCCTGCACATGTCGCTACGATTGACTCTTTGGATTTCAGCATCGTTTTACATTTAAGGGATCCAATATTTTAGCACTCTTCTAAATAATACTGGGATAGCTGATTTCCATACTATATATTCTAGACGCTATAACCTTGCCTTTCCTTTTTTCTCATATTCAAGCATTCCGAGCTCCCTTAATTAACTCGATGTAGCATTTGCCTTTCTCAGTGGAGCCAACTTTTGAAAAATATTGGATGGGCTTAACCACTGTAGGGTAAAATGACATGTGCGTTTTGTTTTCTTTGAAAATAAGGAGATAGATTGGAAAGGACATAGTGAAGTTAGATTTTTTTTTTTTTAATGCAATATAAAGTTTTGATTTTATAATTATATTCTCCTATGAAGTCTTAGTTTTATGGACTCCAATATGTACTATTATACTGTGAATAGGACTACAAATTAAAACTCAACGTACTAAAAAATGACGCATGTCAAAAATCAGTTTAAAAGTCTTTTGCAGCGTTTTCTGAAAAATCATTTAATCTTATATTAAAAAAAGGGGGGGGGACCTTTGGTTTCTGAACACTTGCGATTTTTGTGCATTTAGGATGAAAAATGAATTTGCAAATGTGTCAGAAAATAAGCCAATCTCTATTTGCAAAAACAACCTATCATCGCTTCATTTATTTGCTAATTTAGACTAGCAAGTTAGACTACACTCTAAATAAAAAGGAGTGACTATTCACTCCGGAGGAGTATAGTCACTCTATCGCAGAGTCAAAATATGCCCAACCTCTTTAGAGTGACTATTCACTCTGAGAAAAATTGAAATTTTTGACTCTCTGAAAGAGTGAATAGTCACTCCTGGGAAGTGAATATTCACTCTAAACAGAGGTGGATAATCACTTGTTCGGAGGAGTGACTATTCACTCTTGCTAAAGGAGTGCGGTTTTTCACCTCTGGTAGGAGTGAATAGTCACTCTTCATTGGAGTAAATGTTCCTTTTTTATGTAGTCGATTCTTTTTTTTTTATTTTGCTTTTATGGTCATTTTAAAAGAATCACATTTTTACAGCATGCAATGAAAATAGACACAAGCATGGTAAAGATTGGAATAAAATACTTTATTAGCAATATTTATTTAATTCATAGTTTGTAACACTAATTGAACTTTTAAGGAAAAATTCAGTTAAAGTTACATACGAATTTAAATTAGATTACTAATAGAAATAAACTAAAATATTTTATTCCAATCTTATCCTTCGTGTTTGCTTTTATTGCATGCCCTATAAAGATATTACTTTTAAAGTTTTATTAATAACTTTTTAATATGTGTATGTTATATGTTTAACAATGTTTGATTTGATTTCAATTTTTGTTTTAAATATAAAACCGTACTTTTTCCTTAAATTATAGCTATTTTTGCAAAGTCCTAATGTTCTAAAATATTTTTTATTTTTCCATTTAAAAAACAATGCTTATAAACTCACATCTTTTTAAAATAAGTTTTAAGCATGATTTAAATATTAAGAATGTACATATATTTTTTATCCGCTGTCACTTGCTTTTGTTTTATTTAATATGAACATGTAGTCTAAATTTTAAGTTCTGTGGAATATGTACATATATTTTTCCTTTAAATATATTCCTTAACTTAATCATGATTTCTAATTTTCGTCCGTTATTACTGAAAAATGGAATTAATACAATACTTATTAATGAAATGACTCGATAAGCCATATTTAATTTAATTTTTTTATTCGCGTAGATATTGTATTTTGTGAATATGAGCAAAATAGATTTTATATGTTTTATAGAAAAAGATTGACCTCAGAAATAGAAACAAGTTGGAAATTGCTCGTCAAACGTGGCAAATGAGGTGCGTTCATACTATAACTAATTTTATAAATATTTTTTGCACCACATATTGTACTGAATGTATATTTTAGGGAACTTTATAAGTGCATATCAATTTCATTCTGTTCGAAAGACTGTAACATCATTAAAATGCACTTGAAATATTTTTTTCCCATTGGCCTTAATGTAGCGGAAAGCTTTTGACTGTCCCTGTAATTAAACTGTACATCCGATTTTCATAAAATTTGAAACGACTCGACAAAATTTTGCAACAATTATATAGGGTAGATTTGCCAGTGATGGACACCCTTAAGGAATTTCTTTTAAAATTATTTTTTTTATTAATAGTTATAATTATTATATTCCAAGTTTTTTCAATATTATATTAATCTATCAACAATATTTAACCATTTTTATAGTCTCATTTCCCAATATGAATCTAAATTTAATTTTAAATAACAAAAATACATCAAAACACTCAAAAGCCCAGTAATGAACACTCTCTGGTCCAGTAATGGACACCCCATAAAAAGTAATAAATATAATTGTTTTTATGACTGTATTTAGAACCAGAATTTAATGAATACATACTAATGAAACCAAATAGTTATTTTCAAATAAATTTAACAATAAGGATACCAGTAATTAATAAAATATTTGTGATAATCATTTACTATTTGCATCAATTATTGTAATTATCAGAAGATCAAAGTTTTAATTATTTTAGATGGCTAGTTTAAAATACTAAATATCAGGTAAATACAGCTATCAAATTATTGAAACAGTGGGGGATTTAAAAGGTAATAATAATAAAAAAAAGTTTTGAAATGTTAGTGTTTAGTTTTGTCTCGCTATTTTTAACAATTAATCTTCCAGAGACTACTTGATATATCATTTATATTAATTAATATTACAAATATGAAAGAAATGATATTGCGAGTTGAATATTTTAAATGCTAAGTAAAATAATTTCAAAATAAAACTGTAGAACTGATGTTTGAGGCCACTGATCTGCAGATTTACTAGTTTCATGAATATTGCCTATAAATTAATGACTATTACTTTTTTTTTTTCGTCAGAGGTGAATAAGGAAACATTTAAGACAGAAAATAGATTTTTAATAGCTTCTGTAACTTAATTGTTTTTATTTAAACGGAAAGGTATTAAGCCCTATGAGCCCCTCTTTGACTGTGCTCTTAAACAATATTTTCTACTTCCTAGCTGGTTAGATTGCCAGATTTTAAAATAACAAGGTATACATACATAAAAAAAGAATAAAATATTGAAATTTTATTAATCACATAAAATAACTTAAAAGCAGCTATTTATAAAAGTTTTAGTGAAAAATGACTAATTAACTATTCCAGTAATGGACACCCCCTCTTAAAACCTCAAAAATAAATGAAATTTCGTAAATGGCCGTTAGTATATAAAAGTCTAAGTTTTATATTGCTACTCAAACAAAAGCATTCAATTTTTTCAAGAAAATAACTAATATATAAATTAATTAAACGAAGCCAGCCTCTTCATTAAGATTTTCACAGAAAAACAGCAAAACTTTGAAACATTATTTTCTGCTTCCTAATTGGTTTGATTAAAAGTGTCAACAATAACCCAATTTTATAAAACATGCAAGGGGAAATTATATTTAAAAAAATTTAAAGTTAAATATTTATTAGTTATTTTTTTATGAACCAAAAACATCAAGGGGTGTCCATTACTGGCACATCTACCCTATTTAAAATTTCAGACCATTCAGAAGGCTGTAACATCATTAAAATGCACTTGAAATAATTTTTTCCCATTTACCGTAATGTAACGGAAAACTTTTGACTGTTCCTGTAATTAAACTAATACATCCTATTTTCATAAAATTTGAAATGACGCGACAGAATTATGCAACAATTACATATTTTACGTAAATTTCAAACGATTCGGTTGGGTAGTTTTTGCGCTAATATATGCGGGCAGACGGACTGAACGACGACTATAGATGCTACGTATTTATATAACTACGAACGCACCTAAAAATCGATTTTTACTTTTTTATATCATTAAATAGTTTAAACTTTTGTCTTTCCAACGACGTGTCACGCATGTTTGTACATAATAAAAAAAAATAATAATAAGTGTTGAAATTATTCATTCTTTCTAAGAGTACTTCACAGCTTAATGGCCATTTAAATCTTTGACTTTTTCTCAAACCTTGGATTTTTCCTGTTTATATTCCTTTTTTAGATGCGTTCGTAATTATATAAATACGTAGCACCTATAGTCGTCGCTCAGTCCGTCTGTCCCAGTGTTGATTTCATGGAGTGGCCCGGGGGAGGAATCCCCCCCAGAGCAATGAGATGCCCCCCCCCGGAAGATTTGAGATTTCGTGTTCTCAATGGTCAAAAAGTGCAATTTCCCCCCGAAACTCTTTAATCCCCCCCCCCCCGGAGCCACAGAAATCCCTCCCGGAGAAAAGTGTCTAAATTCAACACTGCGTCCACATATAACAGAGCAAAAACTACCCAACCAAATGGTCGGAAATTTTAAATGTATAATTGTTGCAAACTTTTGTCGAGTCATTTCATATTTTATGAAAATCGGATGTATAGTTTAATTACAGGGACATTCAAAAGTTTTCCGTTACATTACGGCCAATGAGGAAAATTATTGTAAGTGCATTTTAATAATGTTACAGCCTTCCGAATGATCTGAAATTTTAAATATATAATTTTTGCAAAATTTTGTAGACTCATTTCAAATTTCAGGAAAATCGGATGCATAGTTTAATGACAGGGACAGTCAAAAGTTTTACGTTACACGACGGCCAATGGGAAAAAAATATTTCAAGTGCATTTTAATGATGTTAAAGCCTTTCAGAACAGAATGAAATGGATATGCACTTATGTATTGCACTAAAATATATATTCAGTACAATATGCGGTGCAAAAAATATTTCTAAAACTAGTTATAGTATGAACGCACCTCATTTGCCACGTTTGACGAGCAATTTCCAACTTGTTTCAATATCTATTAAACTTAAGAACTCAGATTTTTTTTTTAATACTTATGTTATATTGCATACTTTAACACAGGTATTTAATGATTTGTTGAGAATTATTTATTTTAGGCAGTGAAATCTTACCAAAAATGCTAATTTAAAAATGACTTTCAATAAATAATTAATAATTAGTTTTGAATTTCACTTAGAACGAAAATGATCTGTTAAAATACGTAAAGCATGTTATTCGAACTACTCTAAAATATCTAGACCTCTATCTTTCACCATTTCTGGGAAAAATGTACATAAAGTTGGTGAATTTAACATGGCGGAGATACGGCTTTCCCGGTCCCCTTAAAACAATCGTATTTCAGACCGCTACATGAAGAAATCTCACAATCACTTTAGAACAAAAATGATCTGCTAAAATGCGTAAAGCATGTTATTCAAACTACTCTAAAAAATCTAGACCTCTATCTTTCACCATTTCTGAGAAAAAGGTACATAAAGTTTGTGAATTTAACATGGCGGAGATACGGCTTTCCCGGTCCCCGTAAAAGAATCACATTTCAGACCGCTACAAGAAGAAATCTCACAATCACTTTTAAATACTCGACGATCAATCTTTTTCTATACAACGTACAACTATTAGCTCATAATCTGAACGTTCCACATATCTACACGGATAAATGCTTAAAATTAAATAAGACTTACCTTTATTTTATGTATTCCATAAAGAATAGTTTTAATGATATCCTAATCTGTTAATCTTAAAATGGCGGACGAAAAAGTGATCATTTTTCTTACCTTTTAAGGGTGTCGTCGCCTTGTTTTTCTGATTCGTTAATAAGCAATGCATACGTAAGTCACACTTTCAGGAGTGAGATATTTCACTCCTTTCTAGAGAGTGGAAAATTCCAATCTTTAAGGAGTGTATTTTTAAAAATTTCACTCCAAAAAGAGTAAAAATGCCTGTCACTCTTTCAAATAGTGAACTTTTCACTCCTCCCAATTTTAGAGTGTATAACACATAAAAAGGATAACTCTAAATACACTCCGAGAATCTCTTTGCGAAGTACATCTATACATTGTAACCATTCATTACCACCTCTATAGAGCCATTAATATTTAAACTGGATTATTTGAGGTTAAATGGGTTTGGTTAACGTCCTGTGTATCTGTTACTGAAATCCATTCTGTGTTTACAAACAAAATGATTTTCAATAGAAGTATTATTTTTTCAGCGATTGAAAAATAAACAAGTAACAAAATAGAATGATTTAAATGGGGTAGGCTAAGAGGAAATTATTGTGTGGGCTAGGGCCCCATGGGCCCATATAAGTTGGCGCCACTGGCCTTTCTGATTCATTGTAGTTACTTCTTCGTAGAAACCCTCAACTTCTCCATCTGTGTAGCTTATAGTTATTTGGTGCATAAACTTGGATAATTTGCATCTTGCATCTTCTTGATACTTATATATCTAACCTTACAATCATATCCGATGCATTTATCATATTCTACGATGCGATTCTTCCACCTTTTATTAATCAGAAATCTAACAAATTATTTTTCATCTCCTATTCCTCTGTAGTAAATCTTCTCTTCGCCTTTCCTTCTTATTTCACATAATTCTAGTACATTCCAGTCGATTCTTCTTAATTCTTCTACAAGTTCTTGCAAATGTTTTTCCAAAGGTCCGTTATAGGTAGCGAAGATCATTAACTAATGGCAGCCAAGTCGAACCCGATGATTTTTTGCACTCTGTTGAATGTCTTTCTGTTAGCTGCCGTAACCAGAAACATGAAGACCAACGGGAATTAGGGATCTTGGTTTGATTTTTGAATTCAGAGTAAAATAAGGGGGAAGGGACCAAATTACTCTCACTGTCCAAGCGGGTTGAAGGGAGACCACTCGCGTTCACCCGCCGCCGCCATAGACTATGCAAGAGTACTAACACCTAACACAGGCTTTACTTGTGGAAAGTGAGAATTGGACATTAAGTCCCTACTTTCGGTCGATTCATTTAAGACCTCCTCGAAAGTAATTAAAGGGTCTTACCTAATTAACAAGCAGAGGCATATTGCGAACTGTTTCAAATACCACCTTATCAAAAGTCATTTGCATCAAAATCTTTGTAAATGTTTTATACGGTCCCTGGGTCCTAAGCTTGCATTTGAAAAAACTTTCTCCACTTCGAGCCACTAAAACAATAAAATTTTCATTTTTGAATGATTAAAACTTTCTAAGCTATGCTACTTTAAATTTTGTGAATTTTCAAGCGTAGGTATTCCAATAGTACAGATTACAAAAATACAGTGCTCCGTTTTACAATAGCAATGAAACATTGGATATATTCGAGGCTGTGTGGTTAGGGTGAATTCAAAAGGTATTATTCCCCGCACAACAACACACAACTTTGTGACAATTTCACAGAGTCATTTTTAAACGTAAATGTATGCAATTAGCAAGAACGACTATTGAAGTGACTTGAAATCGAACAGAGTTATTCATTTTTTGATAAATGGATTAAATCTAGATTTACAAGCGATTGCTTTCTTATGATTACATTTATTAAGCTGTCACATCCGAAAATTTTGTTAAAAATGCTATCTTTGACAAAATTTTCGGAAAGATCATTTGCCTTTATCAAAAAATGGAAAACTCTATTCTATCTCATAGTTTCTGATTAAGAACACCTGCAAATTTTATGCGTTTACGAATAAAAATGTGATCAAGTACACGTCCTGATCATTAAGCGTTAATCCTTAAGTGGTGAGACGATGTTTTTATAACGTAAGTGGTGAGGATCGGTGTATGTAACCCCAAAATTTGATTTCTTGTGCACTCCTTAAAATTTAGCGAAAAGAAAATTTCCGGTGAATTTTGTATTATTCACTTGTATAAAAACAACTGAAAAAGTACTGTAAGCATACATACATATACATATAAATCAGGGCTAGGTTTGTGCCGGCAGAAAGTGGTTTCTGCCGTGCGAGGGGCGGAAAGTGGTTATAACTGGTTTTAACTGGCAGCAATTGGCAACAACTGGCATAAACACATTTCGTGACATAATCTGAGACTTTTTTAGTAGTATTAAATTTCTTAAGTACATTTTATACAGGATAAATGTCAAATAAAATATTGTGAATAGTTTTAATTAAAAAATAAATAAATTTGTATTAGAAACAATGAGTAATATAACAGATGAAATTTTTGTAATAATATGTTTGTGTAATTTTATATATAAACAGTTATTACAGTATTTTAAAATATTAGTTTCAAAATCAAAACAGAAAACTATATCCATCACTTATTTTAAATGAAAAAGGGAAATGAAAAGAAAAAAATCAATGCTTACTCAAAATACTTTTCTGTAATTTAACATAATAAATTAATAATAACTGTAAAAAATATCTCTCATAGGAATGTTATAGTTAAACGTGGATCCAAATTTTGTACTGTACCGCCGTATCAGAACTCACTTAAGAAAGAATCTTAACTAGAAATTAAAAGAACTTGGCGTTCGTTTCTTTTTTCAGAGTTTTTATTAGACGATACGGGACACACACATAACAAGCACACATTTATATTTACACGGCAAAAAGTTAATCTTTTCCGGAGCGAGACGCTCCTTTCGGCAGGACCGAGAACTTGACCGTCTGGGGTCGTGTCACAGCAAAGTCTGCTCTCTACGGGGGCTTGTTTTTCTGACCCTTCATCTCCTCGATACCCCACGTGAGGTCTTGACTCATCTTAGTCAACAAGTTCAGTTTATAACATTTCTACGCAGCACTTTTTCTCCAGATATTTACATGATTAAAACTGTTTACATGTTCCATCTGGTTTTTGGTGAATCGGTGACATGTGAAGTTATAGCAGGCATTTGGAGGTTCCAATTAACGATGTTTATTTCGTTAGGGGCATCTGGTCTCTGAGTCCTCTCAGATAAAACGCCACAGTACATATACAGTGAGTCCACGTATAACTTGACCGACCTTTATTTTCGCAACCGTTGGTCCCAGATGCATACTTCCAATTACAAAAATGGACAAAATTAGGTGCAGGGATAAGATAAAAAAAAGTTTGAAGCGAAAAAACAATTTAGTGAAGAATTACAGAATCTAAATTTTTATACGGTCCCCCTGTCCTATAAGTTATATTTAGTAAAATTTCCCGTTACACTGGAAAGTAAGGCAAAAAAAGTCCCGTTATTCTACGATTAAAATTGACCGAGTAACAACTGTTTAAAGTTGGAATATATTTTTTGCTGCATATTAGGGGTCATTCACAAATTCAGTAGAAATATAATTTCGTCAGATATATTAAAGAAATGGTTGAGAGTAAAATTTGCATTGCAATATAAATTTGAAATCTTTAATCAGTCTGACATATTACTGCAAAATGTACAATTTGTACTGAACATTATAAGAGGATAAAAATAACAGATTTTTTGTTAAATAAAAGGATGAAAAACAACAGCCTCAATTCTTTACAAAATGATACATATTTTAAAATGCTGTTAGATTACACTGTCTTTCAAATTTTGGGTTGTGGCATGTTTTTTAGCTTTTGAAAATTGATTCTTATGTATTTTTTAGCACTGAGTCCTAAAATGACCTTCATTTTAAACCATCACGTCAGGAATTTTCTCAAATCGCAAATTTCAAAGTTAAAAAGCTAAAGGTTAAAATTGATCCCCCCTCCCCTCCCAACCTCATCGGACCCCCGAGCTGTTTAACTGTAAGAAACCCAGTATAAGCCAAAAAATCTAATAACTTATTGAATTAAATAAAATTAAACTGAATAAAAAAGCCTTACATCTATTTTATATCAGATTTTTCGTTATTGTTTAACCTTGAAATTTACGATTTGCAAAAAAATCTTGACATGATGGTTAAAAGTGAAGGTAATTTTTTGATTCAGCGTTAAAAAATACATAAAATGTAATTATAAAAGCTAAAAAACACAACCATCGCAGGTTTATGTTATCTAATCTCAAACGCTTTCTTAAACTTCTTGACGTTAATCTATCCAAATTTTTTTGTGTTATCCTCTAATATAAGTATGTATAAGATTATAAGAGTCGAAAATCATAATAATATTGCATTGTCATCGGATTGAAGTCAGTATGTAAAATTTAACTTCGATCGGACATTTGAAAGTAAGTTAAAGTTCTATAAATTTTAAACTGGAAAGACAATCATTGCAAGTTAAATAAAACCTTATGAAAATAACATAATTTTAGTTAAAAGAAATCATAGCCTCAAATCCTCACAAAGTAAAACATATGTTAAAATACAATTATTTTAACTAATCTGAAACTTAACCTTTAACTGGTGTCACAGAAATTGTTACATAACTAGTGTGAAGCGGTCTGTGAGTCCGCTCCGTGGAAAGATGAATAAAAGGCACGATTAACTCATAGGATGGTGTTTTTGTACTTAACTTTTTGGACAGGACTGTTATAATTAAATTTCACCTATTCAAAAGTATCTGGTGATAGTACTAAAGTTCCAAACGGAACAAAATTTCGGTAGCTTTTGTAGTTAAACTGAAAATTGCAAGTTAAACTATAAAAATTGAAAAAAAAAAAAAAACCGCGGTCTGAGAGACCGGTAACATCAGTTAAATGTTAACTAATAAAAGTTAATCGTAATATTTGTACGATTTCTTTCAAAGCGCAGATACCTTGAAATAAGTTTAAGTACTTTATACACGACCCCTGAAAGCATGGTCGAAATCATCTGTTCTGATATGCAAAAAAGTGGTATAAGCCATGCATTTCAAAGTTTCATAACTCGGTCAATTTTAATGTAAGAAGAATGGGACTTTTTTGTCTTACTTTTTAGTGTCACAGTAAATTTTTAGTAAATATCACTTATAGGACCGTGGGACCGTATAAAAATTTTAACTTCGTAATTTTTTAATAAATTTTTTTCTTGACCCAAATCGCTTTAAAAATAATTCTTTACCTTAATTAAACCATTTTTGTAATTGGAAGTATGCATCTAGGACCAACGGTTGCGAAAATAAAGGTCGGTCAGGTTATACGTGGACACACTATATAATATCCTTTGAAGCAAAATCCACTCTTTTTCCAGAAATATTTTTCTGCAAGGATGTCCTAGAAAATGTCTTGCCTTCTGTGTGGTGGTCGTCTTTAAAAACTAGGTCGTCTTTAAAAACTAATACTGGTGAAAATGAGGATTTATCAAATTTTGCAACTTTTGCATTCTCAATAATGTCATTGTCAGCAAGTAAGGCTGGTCTTGAAAGAATATTTTCAAACTTTTCTTTTATTCAGAACAAATTAAGAAACAGTCTGGGTCCAGAAAGATTTGAAAATTAGTCCTATGCTATAGAATGATCCGTGGAAAAAGTAATAATAGTATATTTTAGTGGTAATTTTGTTCTTTCAATATTGTAAAATAATTGTACAAGATATTTCATTAAAATATTTTTATCTCTGTTATTTTTTCTGATTCAATTATTTACCTGTATTTTCACAACAACCATTTCTATTCCTACATTGTAGCTAACCTTTAAATTATTGCATTGTATTATTTATTTAAAATACTATGAAAAGTAATTTGTTAAAATATCATAGAAATTTATGTAAATTTTTTTTTTTTTTTTTTTTTTTTTTGTACTTTTAAATAGAAATTTAACTGTAAACAATAATATTAATAGTTAAACTTGTACAGCATCAGATTACCATTATGAAAATTTTTGTTTTTCAAGTGAAAGAAAATTAGTATTATACAAATAAAGTATATTTATATGATCATTTTGAAACTTTTTGCTGCTTTGAATAACATTCATAATCTTTAGTTTTAATTTTTAATTTAATTGTTTACATATCAAATACATGTGTGAATTATGAATCATAACAGATTAAAGTTCTTCTTATTATTATTTCTTAGTTTCTGTCAGTTTTTCCCACTTACTGGCAGAAACTAGTTTCTTCCATGCCTGCCAACCGCTGGTTTTAACTGGTTTTCACTGCCAACTGGTTTTCAAACTTCCCAACCCTGATATAAATTCACGTATCTAAATACCACAAAAATTTTGTTTGCAAATATAGAGCTCAAATACAATTTCTCTGGGGTGTAAAACACCCCACCTCACCAGTTAAGGGTTATTATTGAACTTGAATTTTACTACGTGATGTTACACTGGACTATTAGATGTCACGTATTCCTGCTGAAAGTTCTATAAAGAAAAATATAGAAGTCATAAAAGTGCTAAACCTGCGAAACATATTTCAGCACTTAAGGAAACAAAGAATCCAAAATTTGTTTTTATAAGTATTTAAGTAATTTGCTTAAAAGCGATGTCTTATTCTTTATTGATGCCATATGGGACAGCTCCAAAATGCTTACCAAATTTCCCATTCAAAGTTTTTTTCCTAAGGCTGCGTACAGACACGTATTTTGCCTACTTCTCTAGTTTTCTTGGAAAATCTTTTATTCTGAACCCATCTGCGGTTTATTCACAAAAGAATGAGGGAATCAACAGTGGGTCAGGAGATAAGGAGCTCGACTCTACTTGAAGGAAAGGTTTCCTCTTTTGCCGGACATCAGTCCCTTTCCTGCTAAAGTCGTTAAAAATCAAAGACACCGCGTGGCCACAAAAAACGAAGCCCACACTGATAACAGTTAGAAGGATGGTGCGTGCGCAAAAGTTGATTGTCGTTTACACAAACTCTTTATAATCCATTTATATACACACAAGGCGCTAGATGCTGCATAGCAGCGGTTGTCACTAGAACACCGAAGTTCAGCAGCATCGGGCGTGGCTAGTACTTTGGAGAAAGACTCATTGGAATGCAGTACTGTTATTTCTGTCGTTTTTGCACCACAGACCGGCACTCAAAATCGGTGGTGTTTAAAGAGACCTCTGGCTGAGGAGACGATAGTTGGGATAATTGCTGTCAATCCAGGAGATACTCTTCTTGCGGCAAAGTTCGAAATTGTGGAGAAACTTTGAAGGCAAGTCAAATATTCGCCCTCTTGGTGCTTATTATGTGGAAGCTTCCTTCTAGCACCTTTGGGACCTAGTCTGATTTCTATGGTCGCCCAGTGAACATGAAACTCGAGCAAGTTTCAAATAAAAAAGAAAAGTGCCCAGCTAAACTGATGGCATTGAGCTCACAGGCTATTCACACTAATTATATATTATACTCTTATTTTAAAGAATAATGCCCCTCAAAAAAATAAGTGAAGGGGAATTAGTCCCCGTTTCCCCCTTTATACTTAACCAGTGAACCTCCAAATCTAATCAGGGAAGCTCCTTATCATAATAAACCGGTATACCAAATTCGGAGCAAATCGAATGATTCTGCTTGAAAAACCCATTTATCTGAATTAAGGGGTTGGACTAACCCCGTTTTCCCCCCTTTATCCTTAACCAATGAACTCCCAAAACTAATCAGGGAAGTTCCTTAACATAATAAACCGGTATACCAAATTCGGAGCAAATCGAATGATTCTGCAAGAAAAACCCATTTATCTGAATTAAGGGGTGGACTAACCCCTCTTTTCCCCCTTTATCCTTAACCAATGAACACCCAAAACTAATCAGGGAAGTTCCTTAACATAATAAACCGGTATACCAAATTCGGAGCAAATCGAATGATTCTGCATGAAAAACCCATTTATCTGAATTAAGGGGTTGGACTAACCCCGTTTTTCCCCCTTTATCCTTAACCAATGAACTCCCAAAACTAATCAGGGAAGCGCCTTATCACAATGAACCTAGAAAAATTTTTTGAAGCAAATCGGATGTTTCTATCAACAGTTATCGCGTTACGTACATACATACATACAGAACGGGCGGGCACATTAGCTCTCAGGCTTTGCTAGCCTGTGAGCTAAAAAGTTTTAAACTTATGAATTAACTCATAAATTTTTAGTAAAAGTTTTTTCGGGTTAAGTGTTAACATAACTTTGAACAAAAGTTTTCCCATTTAAATGTTAACAAAATTTTGACTAACCCTGTAGGAACAAACTGTGTATTTTTCAAATTTTACTTCTTTCATTTTTCATTTGTTTATGACTCCGTCAATCCCTTTGATTATATATTCACATAAATAATAAATAGCTGTATCATTTTATGCATTTATTAACTATTTCGATTATCTTTTCTTTCGCAGAAATTTCTCATAGCTTTACATCCAAACAAAATACGCACTTGTAAATCATAACGACATTATATTTACACATATTTATGATTCCATAGGGCACGTTTAAACCATAATATTTCCTACATGTTTATCATTCTATGAAGTTTCCCAACTTCCGTACCCACATAAAACGCAGGCAGTTAAATCATTTCAGTATTTTTGGTTAAAACTTTCAGGAATTCTTTAATTTAATTTATTTCGTCCTTGACTGTTAGATCTTTATTCTCACCGCCTACGATGACAATTTTAATATAAAAAAACATTTAAATTGAAACAGGAAATAAAATGTGATAAGAAAGATATATTATTCTCATATCACCAGCATCATAAAACGATACTTGTCCGTTTTTCATAAACTCATCATGCTGCTTTATTGCACACTAATCAAGTATAATGCTTCCTGTGGATGGTACGCAAGACTACGACCTGTAGGTAACACATGCTGCTTTATATTTTGGGCTGTTTTCACATTTAAATAAAGCATGTTGTTTCAGACCTCTAATGACAGGTCAGTAAATTTAAAATCTTTGAACAGCATAAGCTAAGCTAACTTAGAGATCGCCAAGTTGTTTAGAATTCATTGAGATATTTCAAAATTAATGCCTTGCGATTTTATGTAAAAGATAAATATCAGTGAAAAATGAGTTTTTTGCATTGTTAGAATAATTAAATTACATTAATTGTACCATATCCATGTGATGCTTTTATTGCTGATACACGTGCCGTATATAATTCAAGGTCACACTTGTATTGTTCGTGTTTAGCCATACATCAGGCATCATAATTTATGAGACAAGAGATTTCATGAACGGCCAAGCTGACCTTTGATTTATTATATTGTTTTTAACTCTGGAACAAAATTTGCGTCTTCTATTTTTCAAAAACATTTTTTTCAAAATATTTATAGCTCTACTTAAACTATAAACCACCTAAAAGACTTTTTATAATTTTTTGATGCAGGGGAAAAAGTTGTTGTCTAACTGCCTGTCTATCCACAATCATGAAAATACTAATCAAAAACACAACGAATGAATTTAAAGCCTGGTTGAGAAGTTTTGATACCAGTGAAGTAACACTTAAATATTCTCACAGGTGTCCAAACTAGTCCCTTTATTGGCTACTGTTACGAACAATAAATTAATGTTATACTTCTACAACAATTTAATGAAAATATACCACGGAACTTATTATTTTGAAATAGTGGAAGTAAAAAAAATAGACTCATGTGGATCACTGAATGGATGAAATCCAAAATAATTTGCAAATTATCTTTTTAATCATTTGAATTTTTTTATTTATTAAATGATGTCTAGAAATTTCTAATAAACAGCATATTTATAATAAATTTAAATCCTGACTAAGTCGTTTTGCTTGACAAAAATTCTATAAATACGTCAACAATTAGGTGCATTTTTAAACCCCGGAAGAATTTACAACTTATTATTATTTTTAATTAAGTATATATATATATATAACCATTAATTAAACATAACCTACCACCATCAAAAACCGTAATATTATGAATTAAAGCTGTAAGTATAAAAAAGTGCCAAATAATTTATTATAAGAATTATTATGGAAGAAAAAAGAAGAAAGTGGACACCGACAAATAATGGAAAAGCTTATATATTGAATTACGTTATCAAGGGCACATAATTCAATGATATAAGCAATATGGTTGTTTTCTGTGAGAAAAATAAGCTAAAGCTAAAAATTATTTTTCCCTGTGCCCAAACAACCATTAAAATCAAGTGAATTGATTAAAAATGAAAACAGAATAGAAACAAATAATATGAAATAGAAAAATCAATAAAACCTGTTTAAATATTTATAGGATATAAAATAGAAATAATAAACAAAATACCGATTAATATTTCAGTATTTTTCAATATATCCACGCGCACATGGCTACCAAAATATCGTAAAGATTAAGGTGAATAAAACAGTTAAGAAATCACAGTAATTGATACCAAAGGATGCAGTTAATACATTTTGAAATACCATGATAAATACATTTAATATAATATAAAATAAAATAAATAGAAAGTAATTACATTATTTAAAATAACTAAAATGCACTATTAAATTACTTAATTACTATTTAACAATATCGTCAAAATTTAGCTAAAAAATCCACCTGGTGTAGTAAATTATAACTGAAAAGGAGCTGGAAAAAGCAAAATTTAAAACTTATCGTCAAAAGACAAATTTTGGTGCTGCCATCTAGTAGTACTTTTATTATTCAAATGTCACAAGATAAACAATTGTAAGCTTTTGAATGTAAAAAAAATTTAACAGCAAAACCAAACAAGTCCTTATATATAGATAATTATAAACCTAATATAAACCACACATGTATTTTTAAAAAAAACTATTGTTAATAAAATTAAAAAAAAAAAAGCATACAAAATATTCTATTATCTAACTCATTTAAACTACACTAAGAATTTAAATAATTCTATAACATTGATAATATATAGCATATAGCTATATGCTATAAAACAAAATAAATTCAATAATAATTAATATAAATAATTATTAAAAATAATATAAAAATCTTTAATAAAAACTATTATATATAAGATAATTATAAAATGAACAGGAAATAAAAAACATATGGAAGTATATAGAAGATTATCAGATACTTAAATTCCCATTACCTAAAAATCTCAAATATACTGTGTGGATTATTTTCATACATCCATAAAAATCCTAAAAGTATGAATGTGGAGAATTCAAAAACATAAATCCGATAATAAATTTTATAACACAAAGTGAAAATAGATCAATATTAAAAAGAATAAAGGAATAATAATAAAAATAATTCCCCAATTTTAATACATTCAGTATAACTTTATTTATATTAGATATACTTATATGTATATTAATCACTATAAAAATGGCATACTATTAGTAATTGATATGATGTCCTTAGTAAATTAAAATTTAATAACAAATGATTGTAAATAAGATTAAACGATAATTAAGCTAAATATAATATTAATGAAAGTCACCAATTACATATAAAATATCAAATCAACATCCTTATAAAATACGTATCAAAAATATAGTAATAATACAAAAGTATATATATATATATATATAGTATATTATTAAATGCTATCTGGAATTTACGGACCAAAAACACAATACTTAAAACAAATTTAAAGCCTCCATGAAAATTTTTGCTTTCAAGAATTCTATAAAAAAAAAACCAACAATTAAACATTCAAAGTCACTGATAATTCCAAACGACTTTACAAATTTTGATTTCTTAAATTAAATATTTAAATTTTTTTGTTTATTAAGGTCTGTCTCGAATTTGCTAATAAAAAAATTAGTACTTATAATAATTTTAATTTTGACTAAGAAGTTTTGCCTGACAAAAATTTTATAAATGCAACTGGAATTAGTCACTCAGGTGCATTGTTAAAATACACAAAAATTTAAAAATTTTATTTTTTAAAAATTAAGTGTATTATCAGTTTTCTGTTTTTTATAGGCTGTCTGAAAATTGAAAGAAAAATTAGACACGTTACTTAGAATAAAATTAAAGCCTGATTCAGATGTTTTGCTAACAAGAATTCTATAAATACATCAACATTTCTGAATAGGAAATTTTCCTTTTCATTTCTAATTAACTTTAGCAACCTGACGTTACACAGCTAAAATATTTCGTCTAATGAATTCTCCTGTAAATTTTCAGTCAAAGACGAAACATGATTTTTGTAGTTCATTTCTAAATGAAAAAACAAGAAGAGAAATAACTCATAAATGAAAGAAAGAAATGTAGAATTCGTGACTGAGCAATTTCGGTGTCGGGTCTGATTCAACCATCTTCGGAAACAAGTATTGTTGATTTTTAATTTTTATTGTTGTTTGTATATTTTGTTCTAAATTCAACTTAATTTGTTTTTAAAAAGGCTGCAGGTTAAATTAGTTTTAGACAAAATGATTGTGCCAAAATCGGTGTATATACAAGTTTTCTTCTTTTATCTGTATCCAATAACTAAATACTAAACAGTTTTAGAGGTATACTTCCAATTGCGAAAACGTTTCATAAGTTGTTTTAGAACACATCAAAAACCATTTACATCAAAATAGTTATTATTGTAAAATTTATACAATTTAATTCTTTATATGTTCCTTGCGTCCTATAGGTTACATTTAAAGAAACTCTCTCCACGCTCTAACACATAAAACAGTAGAGATTCTATTCCTCTTACTACCCAAACTTACCCAGTTATGGTACTTCTTCTTACGATTTTCTGATGAATTCTCAACATCTTCTGGCACTGAAAAAATGTTTTTCCGTTTTGAATGCCAGAAAACTCTGGAAATACGTTCATGAAATATGTGAGATTTCGAGTCGATAATTTTTTTTTCTATTGAATTCGGCTCGGGTTCCAGGGCAACGAAAATTACTTTGTCGGGTTCGGATTTCGGGGTTTCTTGTCTGAATTGGAAAAAAAAAAAATATGGATGCATGTGCAGGATACGTGGCAGGGTTCTAATTATATAAGTCCTTACATTGTAAGGGAGTATTTTCAAGGAAAATGAAACAATAAATTATACTTTGCAATAATATATTTTAGGATGATCAATGACTGATTTTACACTCTAACCTAAATTTCTAATTATATTTCTAAACCAAAGAATGAATTTGACAAATTAATCTCGTTATTTTCGTGGAGAAACTTATATTGGACTTCTATTTAAAAAAAAAAAAAAAAAAAAAAAAAAAAAAAAAAAAAAATTCGATGATTTGGTTGGTTGGTTGGATGACGTCGTGTTCAGGAGATATTCTGGAGTAACATGAACAGATGTAACATTTTTGGCAATTTTAGTGATGTTTCCTTGGTAGAGCTTTCTGGTGAGCGCAAACTCTTCCAGGGGATTTAGCTGAACTTGGGCACCAAGTTCTTATGGAAGAGGAAAGATCGTATACCAGTCTCAACCTATCTTCATTCCCTGAAAGCACTGTGTCTTTAACTGAGTTAAGGTTTTTGTCCGTTCCCCATTCACATTAATTTCACATAACTAGTTGTCTTTTTTGATGGATTTTCCTCTTAATCGGTACCTTGCAATTATATTTGCATCCTCAAGAATTACCCGATTTTTGTCATCTTCATTCTTTATTTTGGTCTCTTGCTTCTTTGGCTAACATGTCCACTTCCTCCTATCCAGAAATAAGGATTCGTTCTGAAATCCGCTGCATTTTATAGATCTTCTCTAAATGGTTTATTTTTTATCAATTGTAAGTGAATTTCTTGCGCGAGTCTAGAGCTTTCTTATTACCGCGAAGGTATCCTTGGAGTCCCAAGAGGTAATTAATCCATTGATTTTCTTCGTATGATCAAGTGGATTATATTCGTGTGATCAAGTGGATTATACTCGTGTAAGTCTTTATGCATTTCTTTTAGCACGCTATGGTGAAATTTGAGACGACGATGTCTCATCCGATTTCGTGCTCCATAGTAGAACCACCTGGTAGAACTAGATGCATGCTGGTACTTCCTTTGTAAATCGTTTAGTGAGATGATTCGTCAGTATATGTCTGTACGAGATTTCTTTCTGAGAATGGTTTGATTTTCTGTATTCTCTTTGCAAAGATATTTGCGACCAAATTTTTATTAGAACATAACTTTATGGGGTTATTAAAGTACTTTGTAAAATACACTATGACGCAAAAGTTTAGACAATGACGTCATTCAGCTTTAAAATGTAGAATTATGACGTCAGAATTACAAAAACCTGTAAATATATTCAAAAACTGATTTAAAATGCTATGTACAAAAGACAGTCGTTTTATTTGCTATAATACTAATTTTTTTCATAAAAATTCAAATGTGCTTGTCGCAAAAGTTTAGACACTATTCTAAATTTCTTTGAATATTCGCTGGCATATGCAAATTTAGAATCGATGATGTCACAAATTTGGAGTACTTAAGTTCTGCAAACGATTGCGCTTCATAGTCGACATGCCGAGAGCTAAAGAAATTCAAGTGAATGAGGTTTCAAGGATTTGGCAGTTGAAAGGTGAAGGGAAGAGCGTTTCTGAAATTTCTGTTATTATTAATAGGTCAAAAAAATCTATTTATCGAGTTTTATCGAGTGGTTCCGAATATAAAGCAAAATGTCGGTCTGGGAGGCCACGTGTGACAAATGTACGAGAGGATCGCCTGATACAAAGACTAGCGAGTACTCAACAAATGAGCGTACGTGGAGTTCAAAGCTCATCGGGACTCTCTGTATCAAAGGATACGATTCGTAGACGAATTTTGGAAAAAGGAACAATCGTTTATAGCAAAATGCAGAAGAAACCAGCTCTGAAACCACATCATAAGTTACAAAGACTTATGTGGGCTCGAAAGCATATGTCATATGGAGAGAAATGGCAGTCAGTCATATTTAGCGATGAAAAAAAGTGGAATCTGGATGGTCCAGATGGTTCTTTATCGTATTGGCATGACTTGCGGAAGGAACCTCGACGTTTTTTTAGTCGCAGACAAGGAGGGGGCTCGGTGATGGTTTGGGCAACCTTTTGCTATAATGGACAAGTATCTCTGACCTTCACCAGTGGTCGTCAAACTCCACAGCATTATACACAGACATTAGAAGAAAACCTACTGCCATTTGCTGAGCTTCTAGGGGGTCCTCAGTGGGAATTTCAGCAAGACAATGCTTCAATTCACACTGCAAAACATTCAAAATCTTGGTTTAATTCCCATAATATAAGAGTTCTCGACTGGCCAGCATGTAGCCCAGATCTTAACCCTATAGAAAACCTTTGGAGCATCATGTGTCGCAAAGTTTATAGCAACGCTAGACAATACTCTTCTGAAAAGGAACTTAAGACATCTATTGAGAATGCATTGTACGATATCGATCCACAAACTATGCAAGATTTAGTTTCTTCCATGCAATCTCATGTATATGACGTAATACATAAGCATGGATGCGCAACCAGGTTTTAAAAATTGTTTATTTCGATTTTATTTAATTTGTGTCTAAACTTTTGAGACAGCAGTTTATTTTTGTTACCATTTAATTTATTGTAATGTGCACAATTCCACTTTTCTTTGTTATAAATATTGTTTATATGTACAGCACATTAATTTCAAGCAGTGATTTGAAAATTGAATAAATATTTTTCAAAGTATGTAAGAATTTCTTCATTGTCTAAACTTTTGCGTCATAGTGTAGTTGGGTATAGAGAAGGTTCTCGGAGTGTTACACATGTTTTGCGATCGCGAACAAATTCTTGTCTAATTTGAGAGTCATATTGCAATGTGGATGATATTTTAAACCTGGTCTTACAAGTCCAAAGTTCAAATGTTTTACGTGAAAATTGATCAGTGTCGTAACACCTGGCTTTGTTGGGGAAGTGATGTTATGGTACTTTCTTCTGCGTTGAAGTGTTTCGACGCCGCATTCCCTCGCAATCGGTGATTTACTGCGGGCATGTTTTCCTTTCAGATCATTATTGTCATTTCTTCAGAAAAAAATCATAATTTCCAACATTTTAGTATTCTTCCAAAGTCTGACCTAAGTCAAATAAACATGGTTTTAACCAAAATATTATTTTTTTTAAATGTGTTTTACAGTGGCATCCCATGATAAAAAATTACACACTGCAAATAAAGGCGTCTAAAATTCAGACACATATGTGACTGAAAAAGTAATTCAGACACTTAAGTGTCTGAATATGAAGTTTCAGACACCATAGATGTCTGAAATTAAGACACTTAAGTGTCTTACTATGATCATGGTATAAACACTGTAAACTGAAATGTCTGAAATTCAGACACTTAAGTGTCTGAAAATGGAGTGTTCAATTTTCAGACATTTTAAAGTGTCTTAATTTTTAAGACACGTGTATGCATCTAAATTTAAGACATTTCAAACGTCTGAATCGCATCCATCTTTGGTCAACCTGCATGTTTGGCAATAGGCAACCGTCTTTTTCTTTTTCTTTTTCTTTTTTTTTTTTTTTTTAAAGCTTTATACGTTGTAAAAAATATCCGTTAAAATATGGAAGTTGTACTGGCTATTCAGCCATTTACGTATTTTAATGTAATTTTTTTCCCCGTAAATTCCAGAAAAATTTCCATTTTTTTTGCATATTTCTGTATTTAAAAAGTTCCATTTAAAAGATAAAATGTAACTTTTCAAGGACAAACCCATATAATTCATTCCCCACTTTCAAAAACCACGTATATTAGACATGATTTATTTATTTATATTCAAACCAGTTTCGTATCCAAGAGGCGGGCTGCTGTGTAGAAAATGTCAAATTTAAGTACGAAAGTTTCAATAAAAGCTTGTTCTAACCTTAGAATGTGTGTTATTTCGCAGAAACCATGAAATTTTTCATTTTAGCCAAGTTTCCGTTATACAGAGGTTTACTTCAGTTTTATTTACTGTTTATTGAGTTTCATTTAGCAAATAATGTTCTGTAGTCCATTTAAAAAAATACGGTATAACCATGCTGAAAGTAAAATTTTGCCCAGTCCCATACGATTCTGTCTTAAAAAGTTTGATTGCATAATAACTTACCGTTATAAAAACCTGTTTAAAGAGGATAGCTTATAATTCGATAGGTAATTTATTCATCATTTCGACCACAAACAAAAATGAATAAAAATTTATACATTTCCAAAACATTAAATATTTCATGCCAGAAGAATTTTTCTTTGGATTAGAAATTAAATATTCAATTTTAAGATGAATAGTGCCGCCATCTATTGGTGTCAAAGTAGTCTATCTGGAAACAATTTTATTCGTTTGCTGGTAAAAAGAAAAGGATTTTCTAATTATGTACTGCATTCTAGAAGTCAACTAATTAAACCCTGTAAACTACTTAATTCGTAACCTCTATAATCTCTATTTAAATTTAAAAAAAAAATTGTAGTCCACTTTTCTTTTAATAACAGTTCAAAGACCACTATTAAATAAGCAGCAGTTTCATATTTTAAATCAGTACATTACTACTGATGTTCAACATATAACCCAATTTACTTAAAACCTTTATTTTATGGCGTGCATCCCTTGGCTTCTGGCGGGGGGGGGGGGGGGGTCCTCATTTGCACTCTAACAATTCCTCTGGTAGAAAAGAAAAAGCTGAACTTAAAATACCACATATTCAAATTTCTAGAAAGAAAATGTGTAACAGGGATGTGGAGGGTATACGCCGTATACCTTCTGGATTTTTAAAAAATACTCCGTATACCCTGTTTCTCAAATAAAACTGCAACGAAAACTCGATACATGACTTTAGCCTATACCCTCTGCCTCTAGCGTATACCCTCTAATTTTTTTACTTCTACAACACTGTGTGAAAAATGTTTACAATTGTACTAAATTGGAAAAAAAAAAACTTACTGCTACTTAAGAGGACAGGGAAAGCAAAATTCAACTAAAAAATCGATTTTTACTTTTTTATATCATTAAATAGTTCAAACTTTTATCTTTCCAACGTTGTGTCACACATATTTATATATAAAAGAAATAAGTATTCAAATTAATCATTTTTTCTAAAAATACTTCACAGCTTAATGGCCATTTAAATCTGACTTTTTCTTAAAACTTAGATTTTTCATGTTTATGTTCCTTTTTTTCAATATCTATTAAAATTAAAAACTCAGATTTCTATTTAATATTTATATTATGATAAATTGTATATTTTAACACAGGGTATTAATGATTTGTTGAGAATTATTTATTTTTGGCAGTGAAATCTTACCAAAAGTGATAATTTAAAAATGACTTTCAATAAATAATTAATAATTAATTTTGAGTTTCACTTAGAAAGAAAATAGTCAGTTAAAATACGTAAATCGTGTTATTTTAACTACTCTAAAAAATCTAGACCTCTGTCTTTCACAATTTCTGAGAAAAAAGTACATAAAGTTGGTGAATTTAACATGGCGGAGATAGGACTTACCCGGTCCCCTTAAAAACATTGCCTTGTGCTGTATAAATACTTTATTTCAAAGATCGGCCGATGAAAGCGTGGTCGAATGGATAACGCACTGAACTCCTATACAACAGGACCTCAGATCGAATCCCACCTCGGGTAAGTATTAAAAGTTTACAGTAGAATTGAATACAAATTAGATGTACCGTGAGCCTTCGGGAAGGTGGTTGTTGAAATATGGTGGTTAGTCCTTGAAAAATATATTTTATCTTTTTAAATGGAAATTTTTAAATACAGAAATATGCACAAACTAAACGGATTTTTTTTTTTTTTTTTTTTGAATTTAGATCAGAAAATTTCCATTAATATATGTAAATTATACCGGAGTCTCGAGTGGCTACAATTTCCATATTTTTAACGATATATATATATATATATATATTACAGTGTATAATGCTTACAGAAGAAAAAAAAAGTTGAAAAAATGTTTGTCAAAGTGGTCAAACATGGATGCAATTCAGACATTTGAAGTGTCTGAAATTCAGACGCATGCAAGTATCTTAAAAATTAAGACACTTTAAAACGTCTGAAAATTGAACACTCCGTTTCAGACACTTAAATGTCTGAATTTAAGACATTTCAGTTTACAGTGATAATGCAGTCCGTAATCATGTTTCTTTTTTTCAGATTGTTTCAAACTCAAAATTTAATTTCTAGTGGCGAGCGGAATAAAACAGAAGTATACTCGAATTTGTTGAGTAATTCATTTCCAATTTTGAGCTTTATTTTCATTTTATCTTTTTCAATGCTTCTCTTTTCATTAGATTTCATCTTAAAAGAAAAGTTAATGTTTTTAAAATTTTATGCTAAATGATGCATGATTTACTTTTTATTGATCCTAAAATGGTTTTATAATTTATTATCAATTTTGTACGACTAACGTAGAATATAATGACGGAATAGATTGATTATGACTGGCTAGTATTTTTGAAAGTGGTAAATAACCAAAAAGTTAAGTGAACTTCTTCGCAGCACAGTATCATTTTTATAAAAGATGTGATTGACAACGAGAATATGTGATTTCATTTATTAAGTGAAATTTCTGGTTCAAAATGTGAAAATCAGGAAGAATGGCGACGATGATAAAATGCATTTATGATATTCATGGCATTAAATTTACGCTGAAATTACTTATTAAAGAAAAAAAAAACATTTCTTTCATGAATAACTTTACAGAAATTATAGTAACCAAAATACGCAGAAACAAAAAGTCTGCATTATTCCAAATTAATTCCGAACATTATTACTACAAGATCTACTATTTTACATTAAAAAATTTCTTTATGGATAAGGAGGAAGAGTTTTGAAAATGAATTTAGCACAGAAAACATCGCCAACTTTGCTAACAATTACTGAAAGTTTAAATCGTATATATAAAAAAAATAACATACTAACGGAAAGAGAAATTTACAAATATGCACATACATATATATTAGACAGATTTAAAAGAAATATTAAGTGGGCATGGAAGTTTCTTGGCTTGATAACTAAGCATATTCTATGCAGGCCCTTTTTTTTTTCCTTTATTTTCTCTTCTAGGTACGAAATAGAAGTGTGTAGGTTTTTAAATAAGAAAACACATATTTTGAATTTTCAGAAACCAAATTTTTGTTAATTTGTATTGGAAAATGCGCCTCTTGGTTTCGCTTTTCATCGATGATGCACGGCATGTAACGTTCCACGGTACCTTGGGTAAGCATATTTTAGGAATTTTTTTCTCTCGTTTTGGATTTAAGTACCAATATGAAGGAAAAGCAAACTTTTTATTAATATGCACAATGAAATGCGCCTATTGGAGTAGTTTTTCTTCTATGTTGTACGGCGTGTAGCGTTCTACGGTACCACGGTCTGAATGGCATCATCTGAAAACAATGAAGCGAAATGTATGCTAAAATATGTAATTGTCTAATTCTTGAACAACGATTTTTTGAAATTTTGCAGTTTTAAAAAAATGGTGGACTTTCATATTTAATGTATCAGTTTCAACATCATATCTGATTTTGTTTCGTTTATAAAAAACGAACGAATTAAACATAAAAAAATGCATCGGGCAAGCACGACAAAAATATGTGACCTTTCGTTTTAAAATAAGTTAAAGAAATCAGTTTGTACGTTACTAAGAAATTTCTGGTATTGATTAGAAAAAATTGTTTCGAAAAAATCGCGTTCTAAAAATTTCCATGAATTATTGCTTGATCTTGCACCTTCGTGTAAGTAAAAAACTCCCATGTCTTTTTAAGTCAAATCCATTCACATCAATACATTCAGCACTTTCTACACTTTTAAGCATAATAAATGAAAGTAAAAATTTGTTTATATGTGACCCCTTTACGGATTATTCAATGCTCTTTTCACCTTATGTATTTCAAGTCTATCGTTTTAAGTCACAAGTAAAGATAAATATGGCAGTACCGGGAATATCTACATTTACGGGCGAACGAACGCATTTATTTATTTCTAAGAATCAATTTTTTATGACCCGTTTAATTCGTTATTCTCGAATAATGCTAGCTATTAAATCTTCATGTTATGTAAATCTCTTAATTTTTTTACGTCAACAAAATTGGTTTGACCTGATTAAACCGTAATATTCAAAAATGGCCAAGGTTAACGATGGGAAGGTTCTGCCGAAAGCTGCCCAAAGCAAAACGATATTCGTGCTACATATAAAACTAATAGAATGTAATAAATTGAAAGTAATGCCTAAGCATTTTATGAAGATGTCCGTCGAGGTGCCTTCCCGGCAGTCATCCTTTGTCAGGGTACACGGTTGGCACAGAGGCGGATTACCTATTAGGCTGAGTAGGCCTAGACTAGGGGCCCAGAAGAGTGGTGCCCGTTGCGGAGAAATTTGATCTTTTTTTATGTATATCGAGCTAATATATTATGCAAAAGAGATATGATGTGCTATATTCCTTGCTTTGCTAACTTATTGAATCCTGTGAATCATTAAGATGTAAGATTGTACCCCAAACACTATTTAATATGTCTTTAATTTCTTCCATTCATATAAAGAAAAAATTGGATTCGTTAAATTTTCGGCTTCTGCTTTTGGATTGAATAGAAATAGTTTCGTAAGTAGAAATATGAGAGTGTTTTGTTTTTTGTAATTTAAACACATTAATTGGATCATTAAGACAAAGTTTCAGTTAATATGCAATGTGAAATGTACTCTGATAACATTTATTGCTAAACAAAAATGTTTTTTTAGAGTAAGAAATTCCATATAAATGTCTGTATAAAAAGTATATTTATTTCTAAATTTACAGCAAATTCGTTTTGAAAGGAAATGTATGTAAAAGATTAAAAAATATTTTCAGAACTGTATTATACATATTTCTTTGACAGAGGGGAGCCACAAAAAAGTCAAGCCTAGGGGCCCGGGAGGTGGTTCATTCGCCTCTGTTGGCACATTCTAAGTAGTATATTGGGGAGAAGATGATCACAGAATTTTGACCGACATATTATTAGCTGTGATTAATTTATTTCGATCTATTATGACCCATAAGTGTATTCCGACTACAGAAGACTGCCGGGAAGGTACTCCGACTATGTTGAAATCCAGCGGAAAATATTTAATTTCTATTACTTTGTCATAGGCGCCAGAATTGCTACCTATTTCAGAACTTTTCTTTTATGTAATACTCTTCAAAAATCCAAACAGGATTAAACTGTTTTTGAATTATTAGTTAATAATTTTTAATAAAACAATTAAAATTCATAAAACGAAATATGCATTTTTTGTTGCTCATTAATATTAGCATGGTTGGAAAAAGGCAAAAATAAATTTTCTTTCCATTCGTCATTAGGAACTATTTCATATTATGTGCAAATATGTAAAAACGCAGTTTTAAGATCTATGTATAATAAATGCAACAAAAAATTAGTTTCTAGACGTTCCCTTTGATGTGAATTATTCAATGCTCTTTTCACCTAATGTATTTCAAATCTGTCGTTTTAAGTCCCGAGTAAAGATAAATCTAGCAGCGTCTTGAGACCATCTATATTTACGCGAGAACGAACGTATTTATTTATTTTTAACAATCAGTTTTTAATGCTCCTTTTAATTCGTTACTCGTGAATAATACTAGGTATTAAATCTTCATGTTACGTAAATCACTGTCGTACAACATATCACGCAGAAATATTTATCCTTTAAGATTTTAATACTTCTTTTTTTACGTCAACTAAAGAAGGTTTGACCTGATTAAACCGTAATACCCAAGAATGGCCAGGTTAACGATGGGGAGGTTCTGCCGAAAGCTGCCTGAAGCAAAGTGAAATTCGTGCTGCATATAACTAATAGAATCATAATAAATTGCAAGTATGCTTAAGCATACTATGAAGGAGTTTTATTGAAAATGCCAGACAGAGAACAATTAATCAACTCTTATCTTCGCTTTCTTCGCTTGTTTAGTATTTCATCTTCGTAGACAGGTTCCTAGGCATTATGTCTACAAAGAAGCGGTCGGGACTTGCATTTTTGTTAGTTTGTTTTTTATTAGAGGGGAAGAAATGTTAGATGAAAGAAAATGAAGGATCAGTGAATTTTGTCGGTTTCTTGCGAAGAGAGTTATGAGTTGCTATTTGAGCATTTGGTTTTGGTTTTAATCGCTCTACATCGTGACGAGATGTTTCTGAAACAGTAGCTAAATTATGAATTATCGGATTATTATTTCACTGAAAGTCATCCATTAAGATAATTGGTAATAAATAATACATTATCTAAAGTTTCAATAAAAGCCTAAAATTAAATTAAAGTAAACTCTTAATTTATCTTTTGGCTGATGAGGGTTCTAGATTCGTTCTTTCAAGTTTGATTAAGTTGGATGAATTAAAAGATTCCTGCAGAAAATAATAATACTAGGCGGTGGTTTCAATGTTACCAGTTTCTTCATCAATGTATAAAACATATTTCTATGGCACGTAGACTCGTACCTTTTTTTTTTCAAAAGCTTTTAGTATTTCCAAAGTGATGTTTATCAAGAAAAACTTTTGAAATTATTTTTGCTTACCTATTGGGGCAATTCTGAAATTCGGTTAGTAAAGCTGCCGAAATTCCACAGACCACAGTCCCTGACAAAGACCGATACCTTCATAAGTAAATCTTGTTTCAGGTATTTAATTTTTGTTTTAATTCTTGAAGTCATGTACTAATTATTCCGGCGGGGTCTTCCGTAGTCGGGGTACATGGACAGTGGTCATTATAGGCATTTCACAGTGAGACAAATGCATGAAAACATGGACAAGAAATTCAAAAATAAAATTTGATATTGAAAACAATTACGGTTAGTTTTGGAAACTAGATAAGGTATAGTGCATAAATACTTAAAACTATAAAGTACTGGTCGACCGCACACCTCTCCATGAGTCCCAGTTCAAACTAAAGTTACGCTGAGCCATGCTCTATGTAATTTTAATTGGCTTCTCAAGGTCAGTTTCCCAGCCCTTATCTTAGGTCAGTAAGTATGGTAACACCGGATTTGGCTCGCTAACCGCTCTTTGTTTCCTACCCTACTTGGTATCAGTAGAAAGCTTCGTCATTTGTTCGATTATAGCAGTCGGTAAAAGGGAACCAGGGCCTCGCATCTTCTAGTACAATGGCAACGAAGGGGTAAAGTGGAAAGGACGGGTGTCCTTGAGAAGCCAATTGAAATTACATAGAGTATAACACCAGGGATGTAGTAGAGAGTAAACAGTGGCATACGCCGTATACTTTCTGAATTTTTAAAAGAAACTCCGTATACCTTCTGCAGTTACAACGAGTACTCTCTAAAGCAGAGGTTATCAACCTTGCTCCGCGAAGATCTACGCGCTACGTGTGCCTTTTCCAGGTTCTCCACCGCGCATTAGGAAAACAAAGAAAATTTGAACGAAAAAAACTCATTCCAATAAAGGCACGTTTTCAAAAATGTGCACAGATTTAGGCCTCCCCGCCTGGCCTGAAACTGAAACTGAAACTGCAAAAATATCTATAAATTGAAAACTCTCATAAAATATATAATGTAACAGTAAAAAGGTTCACAATCTTACTTAAAAGGCGACTAATGTAATGAAAAGATGTTACAAGTTTAAAATATACATTTTATTTAAAACTTCTTAGTACTTTCAAACCTTCCAGGCTCATCATCAGAGAATATCTTAATAACTAAATGTTGTTTATTTATACAAATACGTCACTTTGTTTTGAAAATGAAAGAGCCAATAATTACTGGAGTTGAAAGTAGAAGAAGCAGTAGCAGTTTCTTGGATTGAATTTAATTAGAAGAAATATATATCATTATTATTAATTGCAGTTCCATTTATTTTATGACATCACTTTGTTTCTCATACGTCACTTTCCATGGATAGAAGAAAATATTTAACTTCTGTAGTTTGAATTTTATTACGTCACTTTGCTCAGGTTTTCAGTCTACTTTCAACTCTAGTAATTATTAGCTCTCTCATTTTCAAAATAAGGTGACGTATTTGTATAAATAAACAACATTTAGTTATTAAGATATTCTCTGATGATGAGCCTGGAAAGCTTGAAAGTACTAAGAAGTTTTAACTAAAATGTATATTTTAAACTTGTAACATCTTTTTCATTACATTAGTCGCCTTTAAAGTAAGATTGTGGACTTTTTGATGTTCACATTATATATTTTATGTTGAATCAAGGTGAAAAATTGCGTTTCATCTTATGATATTATTTGAAAACTATCTTTAACTAAGCGAATGCCATAAAAAAATTTTATTTTCTTTAAAAAATTTTTGGTGTAAACATTAATTTCTACTAAAATTCTACTTTTTACGTTTTTAACTCACAAAATGTGACAAATGGAGAAGCAAAATGTATAAAAGAAAGAAAGAGAAAATTGCGTTTTGAACGAAAATTTTCTAATTTGGATTGCTCAACTCCTCTCTGCGTGAATTGCGGTTAAGTGTTAACCAATAATTCCATGTTTCACGCTAAACTGCATCTTCATTGCAAAGGAAACCATCCTGACTTGAAGATAAACCGCCTCATTTTTTCAATATGTAGGTCAACGAAACGTACACTCCAAAAGAAATTGTTACACCACTGTAGTTAAAATAAATAATGAAAATGTCTTCAAAACTTCCTACCTGATAATTTAACGAGTAGCTTGAGTTCGTGAAGCTCATATAATTGCAGAGATCCTTGTTAACCTTGTACTGTCAATATTGTCAACAATTTGCTTGACGAAAAAGTTGGAAATTTTGTGTCTAATATTCTTTTGTCAAAAATCACCCTTATTCGCAAAATCAATTATACAACTGGTGACGAAAAAGAAACGCTTAACAGTCACATTAGATTAGATGTATTAAATTCGTACTACAAAGGAGTGAATCTACTGATGTCACTGTATTAGCAGTTTTTATTAGTACTTTTCCTTTACATGTAGAATAGAACGGAGTAAAAACACAGTGGAGAAAAGAATCTGCCATAATTTGATCACAGTTCGTGGAAAACATGCAAAAATGTACCTATATGTAGAAGTGATATTTGTGTTCAATTCTGTATGTCTTAGCAGTGCCATGTTGCCGCAGTTTATAAGGAATGTATTATTTTTAAAGGTAATGCATTTGGGCGTTTTAACTGCTACAAGCATGTAAAAGGCCCTCCCCCGTGAGAGAGAAAACTTGGAGAAGAAGAGAGATAGAAAACACAATTGGAACACATTGAACGCTTTGAATTAAATTGCTGCTTCTTTTTGTAACATCAACTCCTCATTAGCTCACATTCTTCAAGTTTCTTTTTGAATAGATAACACATTATTATTGTGAGTTTTTCAGTTTTTCGCTTCCGAAAACTTCTGGCTTCATTGCAGTTTATTTTTGGAACTGTCGAAAACCGATTAATAATATTCTTTGCATTTACAAGAGTTGTATGATTTTCAGTTAAACTTGTCAATGTGCATGAACTTTTAACAGCGTAATCTCTAAAATGAGAGAACTTCCGATGTAGGCTTGCCTCGCTATATGGGAACTTCTATACCTGAAAATGTGTATCTGATGATGCATTGCAATTTCCCTGAGTACAAAATCCTTTTCAGAAAAAAATGTTCTAGTCATATGACCAGATAACTGTGCATTTAAACCCTCTTACATCCAGGTCAATGTAAAAGGACCAAGTGGGCGTTTGGTCGAGCGTTTTACCCTTTTCCCACCATTTTGTTACAACGCCATTATTTTTCAATTAACTATTCAAATATATATATAACAAAAAAAAAAAAAAAAAAAAGACATAAAAATAGGGGAGACTAGGGACGGTTGACCATACGGGAGGCCCCACCCATCAATTTTCATATTTAAAAGGATTTCAGAGTTTTATCAATAGGTGTCAACCAAAGCTACTGGAATGCTCAAAAACAGTCTTCGTTTCATAGAGATAATCGAAATAGGTGTGGATAAAATCAATTGTGAGGCGTTTTCAACCTAAAACTTGTGTTTTTTAGAAATATTTTGTAATCTTTTTTCAGATAAATTATGTCATAGAAATTTAAGTAAGTAGGTTTAAAGAAATGCAGAAATATCGAGTTTTCATTCCAGGCATAAAAATTGTACAGTAAGTTAGGCTTAACATAACAATGTGCTATTCTTTAGAAAAGGTCTGTTTAGGGAGGCTTAGCCCAGTCAATGCGAGGGAGGGTTGACCTGATGCTCAAGGCTCTCTCAATAAAGTGGTTTTGTAAATCAATGAAAATTTAATGGTTATATATATAAAATAATGTAAATTTATTCGGTAAAGCTACAGTAAAATGGTGTCATGGAAAAGAAAATGTTTAAAACTGACTAAAGAAAGATGTGAAAAAATGCTAAAAAAATGGGAAAGTTGATAGGAACTTTTTTCCATTCAAATATTACTTACAATAGGTAAATAGAAACAGTAGGAAAGACTAGAAAGGATGAAAGCAGCAGTCTTAACGCTTTCAGGGGCAGTGGATAAAACCACTTAATTTTAATTCCGAAACGTCACAATGGCACTGGAATTTTGCTAAAATCTTTTCCATTTAATATGTATCAGAAATATAGCCTTTTTCTTATTTCCAAGTAAATTTGTTCGTAAATTCCGGTGCTAGTGATTTATTTCAACCTTTTAGTACTGAAAGTACTTTGCCCCTTAAAGGTTTAAATCATGTTAATGATAAGTTATGTGCTCATACGGCTGCAAAAGAACATAACATCGATCGAAAAACTTTAGGAAGGTATGTAGACAAATTTCACCAGGGTGACTACAGGAGATGAAGCCAAACTATGTGACAACTGGAGTTGTCACATAGTTGACATTGTCATGTCGAGTGTCACGAAAATAGGACAAGGAGACAAAGAAAAGTGGGACAGTGGCTCCTAAATCCGGACATAATAGCATGAAACACTATGAAAACGGAACCTGTCTCCAGCAGAATACTGCCTTAAATGTTAAAATTTCATTTTCCCTGCTGTGCAATTATACCTGCTCAGACAAAATCCTGTTTAAAACAAAATTTATCTCCTTTGACTTGCGATTGCGTCTCAACAGGATATTTTAAGATCATATTTTAAAAAATATTTTTTTTAATAATAATTAAAGCATGTAGTATAAAGTTATTTTACTTTTCTAAAACTGATTTTATTTTTCTTCACAAATATTGCAATATAAAACAAAATGGGTCAAGCCTCCCATACAGTGGGTCAACCCTCCCATATGTGGGGAGCCTTGACCCATCATTTTTCATGATTAAAATCAATCATTTTTCAAATTTCTTATATGTTACACATATGTAGCAATTTTATTTTGATAACTGATTGTATAACGAATAAAATGTTATATAAAACTTTATTCTACGTTAAATATTTAAAAAATAAAAAGTCATTTTGTAAGAAGTGGGTCAACCCTCCCTAGTCTCCCATATACTTACTTATGAGTCCACAATAATAATAGGTTGAATTCACTTCAAATTATTTTTCCACCTGCTTGAAAATAAACATAGGCAGCTTTCCAATAATAAATAACACGTTATCGCGTGAAGCGATTGCGCAGCATAAAATGTATCCTTTCGCAAATTCCTACACTGAACAACGTCGCCATCTCTTGCTTCATTTAATACGAGGGTGGTTAAATAGGTGGTTTTTATCCTCAGTGTGTATAAAATATTTGCTGTGCGATGGTTGATGTGGAATATTGAAGCCTAATGTCTTAGATGCCTATATGCTCAATTTCAGAACTGTATCTGTTATCTACTAAAAAACAACTTTTCAAAAGTAAAAAAAAAGCCAAGCAAAAAAAAAAAAGAAAAGAAAAAAGGGGAAAGTTGTGGCTAAAAAATAGTGTGATATCAAATTTCCAAGCTAATATTATGGTACTTATTTAACATTTTTTATTAAAAATTTACCATATGTAAGTCGAGTACCTAAGTATGCGTTGATAGAAAGCCTTTTCTCCTTTACTAAATACATCATAACGTGTTTCTGAAAATTAATTTTTTTTAATTATGCATGATGGGCTTGGCGGCCATCTTTCCATATATTACACAATTTTCTAAGCACACAAGTACATTGTTAAGATCGGAAATTCGAAATTGTTGCTAAAGCAAACATTTTATGCTTTTAATTTATGGAAATGAGTGCCTAGAAATTTGTGTCTTAAAATAAAGTTGAAGTAACTTCAGGTTTTATCTTATGATTCTCTTTTTTCGGAGGGGGTTAATTAATTAGTTAAAGCAGTAAAAATCAATTTGTTTTTTTTTCTTCAAAATAAAAGACTTTCTTAATTTATCTGTCTGTAGCCAAAACTAGAAGTTCAAAATTCTTAATAATGCAAACATATTACGAGCTTGTCTGCTTAGAAATTTGTGTAAAATATGGAAAGATGGCCGCCAAGCCCATCATGCATAATTAAAAAAAATTAATTTTCAGAAACACGTTATGATGTATTTAGTAAAGGAGAAAAGGCTTTCTATCAACGCATACTTAGGTACTCGACTTACATATGGTAAATTTTTAATAAAAAATGTTAAATAAGTACCATAATATTAGCTTGGAAATTTGATATCACACTATTTTTTAGCCACAACTTTCCCCTTTTTTCTTTTCTTTTTTTTTTTTGCTTGGCTTTTTTTTTACTTTTGAAAAGTTGTTTTTAGTAGATATCAGTTCTTTTTTTTAAACAGATTATATATAATTGAAATAATTCTACTCGCTAAAATTAGTCCTTGTATAGCCTTTATAAGTAGGGAACAAACACAATAGTATACACTTTGTTTACCTATCATTCATTTTTTAGAGTATTTAATAATTTAAAAGTAAGGAAAGTCAATTTCTTCTTTCAAAGTATCAGTCTTTCTCAATTTATATCGCCTTAAAATTTTCTATGAAGGATAAAAATTTAGTAAAAATCAAATAGAGTCAAAATAAAATATATATTTACAGTTAGTCTGTCAGTTAATTGTTTGTTCTAACTGTTTTTTGCTGACGGTTTTGCAAAATAAATTTATCTTTACAAATACCTACGGAAAATCCGAGAATGAAGCCCCGCAGGCATCTAAAGAATCGAAGACCTGTCTAAAGAAGTAAATCTAGCAATTCTAGACATGATGATGAAAAATTTTTGATAAAAAAAATCTAAAAATTTAAAGATATAAACTGTACATATAACTTCATCTTCATTTAGATCGTGTTATAGAGAAGAAAGAATAAATATGTAATTTTACTCAAGTCTGTTTATCCATACCTATTTGCATAAATGTGAGAATATAATTTCGTATAAAAATTCCCGTAAATTGATTATATTTAATAGTCTATTATTAAAGCCGCATAAACATTAGGATAAAATTTTTTGGCAGTTAAAAATTGCCTGAAATCTATAGTCTTATCGTTCGTCAAATTTGTTATATGTTTTTTTTTTTAATACCCAGACACCTTTCCTAAACTCTGACCAAAGATCACAGAAATACTGAAATTATCCAAATACTTATACCTTTCTATCGTATTTCTTTTTTTGAGTGGGGGGAGGGGTGAGGAAGGGCGCTTAAGAACTTCGTTTTGTTCTTAGAATTCTGAATTAATCATTGAAAAGATCTGCCTACGTAAGTCTTGTTGCAGAATTTTCATTAGGTAAGAGTTGCATCAACTTATACATCATGTGAATATATTAAATTACTTTTGTAAAATACTAGATGGGAGCCATTGATATTTTCAGAGCATTTGCCTACATTTTAAACTTAAATTATTTACAACTATTCATTAATTTTCTATACGAATTAAAGAAGTCGTTGTTTCCATGGCAACTGTACCTTTCACTATTGCTTGTTTGTTTGTTTGTTTTATTGAACACATATATATCAGATCACGTGAGGATCACGGCGGGATTTGAACCCGCCCCCACCAACGTTCTCAAGCGATTAGCGGCGTGGTGTCTTATCCACTCAGCCACGGTGGGCCACTATTGCTTTATCTAATACCCAGATACTCAAATTTAATCAGCTGCGCTTAGAATCATGCTCATAACAGAGTACATTTATATGTAAGAGTGGTGACACATATGCACAAGTCGTGTATTCATATTCAAGTTTTTATCCAAAGTACAGTAACTCATTTTTCGTTAATAGACGTGGAAGATTTCGATTAAACTAACCAAAAAAGTTTTAAAACATTGGCTTTCTGATTTGATTTTATTCAAAATCGTCTTAACCAACCAAAGTTAATGTCCGGGATCCAGAGTGTTTACTGCAAACATAAAAAAAGTTTTCAAAAATGCAGGCTTCTGATTGATCAATCTCATCGCGCTAATAGCGTGAAATCTATCTTGATCCCGGTCTATTCAACGTCCTTTAAATATTCGAGAAAGCCTTGACAAGTCAGGAAAATATCACACAAAGCAGGCAAAACAAAGAAGAAAAATCATTCATTGGCTCGTTCATATCCACGAGCCAATGAATGATTTTGTTCCTTTGCTTTGCCTGCTTTGTGTGATGTTTTTGTGACGCGTGTCAAGACTTTCTCAAATATTTAAGGGGCGTTTGTTTATTTCACCACCATGAAGCTATGAAAGGAGAGGAGCAGACATGTCAATCTTCCCGTGTGAAAAACTACATAAAGAAAACGAGTTCTTTCCCCCTCTTCTGGCCTTTTCTCTCTTGATTTTGACCGATAGCAGCCCATTTAGCAGTCTCCATAGCAAGATGCAGCTATATATGGCGGACGCAAGGGGGAGGGTGTTAGCGTGACCAATGACATAATAGGCCAGTTTATGACGTTTAAAAGTCACACGGAGTTGGATCATCTTTACACGATGATTAGTACAAAGCGGTGCGACGATTTTTTTTGTGTCCAGTAACGTGTACAGATAATCAACTCCACACTTAGGAACAGCTTCAAATGACGTCATCTACTTCGAGGCAAACGAAAAAGGACAGGCTACCGCGGCGCTACAGCGTCTAGAATATATAGTGTGGAAATCCAATGAGTCGATCACAGCGATATCTCCAGGATATTTCCCAAAACTCCAAGACAATTTGGTCTAGACGCTGTAACATTTTTTTAAACGTTTTATTAACTTACATTTGACCTGTGTGCTTGGCGTCAAACCCGCTGTAATAATACGATGTTTACTTTGAAATTTGAAAATATATAGCAGATGTCGCTGCGATAATCTCCCTGGATTTCAGCGTCAGTGCACATTTAAGGGATACACTTTTTAGCGGTTCTTGGATAGCAAATTTCCACATTATGTATTCTAGACGCTAGCGGTGCATTACACATGTCTCTTTCTTCTTTAAAAAATATCCTGCAGATGTCGATGCAAATGACTGTTTGGAATTCAACATCGTTGTACATTTAAGGGATTCAATACTTTCGCGCTTTTTTAAGTATTGCTGGGATAGTCGATTTCTACAACATATAATCTAGACGCTATAACGGAGCTATAGTTTCTAGAAGATATAGTTTAAAAATCGGCTTATTAAAAAAGTGCTAAAAATTGTATCCCATAAATGTTGAACGAGGCTGAACGACGAATGTCAATTACAGCGACATATGGTAATTCGAAAATAACTATTTCAAAAGAAAATGTTTCGCTCAGAGAAGATCTAGAAAATGTTGCTCCTATCGACATTTGTCATTCAGTATTTTTCAATATTTATGGGATTCAATTTTTAGCACTTTTTAAAGAATTACTGGAATAGCCGGTTTCCACACTGTGACCGTGATCTAGGTAGATTTTTCTGTGTTATCGTAACGAGATTGACCAATCAGAAGCCAGAATTTTTGCTAACTTTGCACTGTTTGCAAAATTGTACCTGGATACCGGCCTATATTTCTAGACGCTATAACTGAGCTCAGGAATAGTACAGAAAGCAAACTCTGTATTTTGATACATTAAGGCCGGGATCTAATTAGGAACAAGTGTGTCTCTATAACGAAGTAGCGACATACGGCCAATAAATGTTTATTGGTAAAAGTGATAAAAACAAATCGTTAAAGTTCTTTACGAGCATGCCATTATCGCCAGGTTAATGCATGCTGAATTATTTCCCTAGTCTAATAGAGATCGTCCATGCGCGTATCTTCTAATGGATGATATTCCAAATATGGGTTCGAGGCTGAAAAAGTCACGTGGTACCGGTAATTTACCCAAAGAATTTCTAACTGATAGAAGGGAAACAGGAAACTACACTGTTAAAAATATCGTGAAAAATTACCTCGGTTCTTACAGGTTCTCTATTTTCTGACCAATGAGAACGCTACATAAACGCCTATGAAGCGTTCTCATTGGTCAGAATACAGATAGCCTTTAAAAACAGAGGTAATTTTTCGCGATATTTTTAACAGTGTACAACTGCTTTCTCCCATGAACTGTTTCCTTGGCTAGCGGGGATTTACATTACATAGACGGAGCCTTCCCTTCTTTACGCTAGACGTTCTTGCCTTGACCATGTGATCATAACGTAGATTGAATATCCTCTATTCAAGAAAGCGGATTGCCGTACTTTCGACAAAAGCTTGAAATGAGCATGTCTCCTGTGCATATATCACCACTCTTATGTATAAAGGCTCTCTGTTATGGTGTTGTTTCTGATACAGCGCCTAGAATACCTAGTGTGGAAATATGCTATCCAAACAGTTCTAAAAATTTGTATCCCTTAAATGTGCGACGATACTGCTAAAATTTCAAGTGTCGATCGCAGCGACATCTGTGGGATTTTCGTATTACTATTATTACATTGTATAGACTAGCAATTTCTTGCAGTTGTAGAAAATATCCTGCAGATGCCGCTGCGATCTGCATATTACAGCAGTATCATTGCACATTTAAGGGATACAATATTTTAGCGCTTTTTTAAGTATTACAGGGTTAGCCGATTTCAACACTATATATTCTAGGCGCTATAGTTTCTGAGCGCTGTTGGTTAAATTTCGATATTCGTGTTTTAGAGTGAGCAATAGAGAAAAGTACTAAAACTATTGAAACAACAACTTCTTTAATATTGAAATGTATAGCAAAGGAGTTCAGAATCAATGCCTTAAATAGTTTCGAATACGCACTGTTGTTATGACATCAATACCCTTCCTGGATGTGGAAATGCAAAATTGTGTTCAACATAATTGGCCGCAATCTAGATAGATTTTTCGCTGTTAGCGAAACGAGATTCATTAATCAGAAGCTTGCACTTTTGCGAACTTTTCGCTGTTTGCAGCAATGCAGGCTATTGATTGGTGAATCTCGTTTCGCTAACAGCGAAAAATCCATCTGGATCCCAGCCTAAATTTCTGTAAACATTGCACTTCATCCATGGCACTAAGAAAATGACTCAAAACTTTTATGACATAGGTCGGGATCCAGAAGCAGCAAAAATTCTCAAGCATTCTGGCTTCTGATTGGTCAAACTCATTTCGCTAACAGCGAAAAATCTATCTGGATCTCGGCCATAGTTTTCTTCGATGAAATCAATGCAAAAGGATAATATAAAAAATTTTAAAAGACTTCTAAAATGATTTGGCGGGTTTATCGCTGTTTGGCATAATTTATAAACTTTAAAATTAATTAACAGTTTTTCGCTAATTAAGAATAGAAAATTTGTGTTTTTAAAGCTGAATTTTACAAAAGCACGTAGATTGAGTAAATATCTGCCCAAAAATGCAATCCTTACTTTTTTATGTCCATTATTTAAGTCTCTACCTTGATTGAACCATAAATTGTGACGAAGAAAATAAATCGATCATTTTCAGTATCTCGACGTTATTTTAAAAAATCTATATCTCTGTTTATAATTAATTTATGAGGATGCATTTGGTCTCAAATTGAAGATATTTTCCATTAGTTCCTTTTGGTTTTGGTTTTATTTTTCTGCGATGATTGGTTCTTTTGATATGGGAAATTTTACGCTGGCATGTTTGGTTGATTTTACATGGAGAAGTTGTCATCAGTATAATAAGCAGTTACGGTGTCTTGCGTTTTATTCTTGGCGTTTGTTTGTTTGGCGAGGTTAGCATTTTTTTTTTCAGCTTGGCTTGGCAGAACGACCGTCCTGCTTGATATTAACATATTTTTTTTTTCGTTTTTGGTGTGAGAGGTCGCACGTAGCTTGAAAGGGGGATGGAGTAGGGGGGTGACAGTGAATGAGACGCGGGTACTGTCGTTTGGACTCGGGATCATGGTGATGTAGCCACGTCTCATCCATTGTCACAAATCTACCACAGAATTGCTTTAGGTCTGGCCCCATAAGCTTCAAACCAGCTTCCCCCCTTTCAAGCTAGGTGCCACCTCTCACACCTTAAACGAAAAAAAATATATGTTAATATAGCAGCTACGGTTCTGAAATCGAGCATATAGACATTAGGCTTCAATATTCCACACCAACCATATCGCACTACAAATATTTTATACATACTGGGGACAATAATTATTGAGCCACCTTCGTAATTAATAAGGGTGGGCATTTTACGACGTTCTACGATACTTACATATCTACCAAGATGATGTTGTTTGAAGACCACTTCAATCGAACACACTACGGAACGAAATATTTTTCGATGATTATTTATCATTAAATGAAATACATAAGGAAAACTATGCACGTGTACGCACTGATGATGCGAAAGCAATGATAGATAGCAATAATGCTGGAGCCATTGCAAAAATTAAAGAAAATACAAAGCACTGGGGCAGTATCTATTGCACTCTTTATAGATACACAACACACTATCCTCGAGAAAATATCTTCTGAATTTATGACAATGTTCACTGTAAAAAAAATTCCGGAACGTTCCGGAAAAAAGTGGTGGCATTAAGGTGCCACGGCTTTTTGCTGTTACGTTTCACAACAAAGTAGTGAAACATTCTAATTTTTCAGAAACATTCCGTAATATATACTCCGAAACCTTTCATAGCAACGTAGTGAAACATTCCAATTTTTCAGAAACATTCCGTAATATATACTCCGAAACCTTTCATAACAGTTATAGAAGGATTTGGAATATATATTACGAAACGTTTCTGAAAAATTGGAATGTTTCACTACTTTGTTGTGAAACGTAATAGATCGGGAACCGGCAGCACAGACAATCACCTCATCGAGTTTATGGATGAAATTCTAGGATTAGTTGAATATCGATTCGCCTATTTTACCGCAATAGGTCTGCCAAGTCATATCTTGGTGGAAAACATCTAAAAACCCGATTTTAGCTGTTGACTCGTAGGTTTACCATTGTGTTTTCCTGATTCCAGCCCTTCATGTTTTCATACTTTTGGATGCAGGAAAACACGATGGTACCCTACGTGTCAACCGCTTGGATTTTCAGATGTTTCCCACCAAGATATGACTTGGCAAACCGATTGCGTTAAAATATGCGAATCGAGATTTATCTAATCCTAGAATTACATCTGTGAACTCGATGAGGTGATTGCCTGTGCTGCCGGCTCCCGGTCTATAACAGCAAAAAGGTGGCATCTTAATGCCACCACTTTTGTCCGGAACCCTCCGGAAATTTTTTTATAGTGAAGGTTAACAATCAATACAGGCGTCAGTATATTTGTTCATAAATGCAAGCTCGGTGGAAAAAAGGAATTTTTTCAATATAAAAAAAAAGCATGTTATGAAACGTTAAAAGGAAACACTATTTTCAGATCTACTCGCTTTATTCAACATTAAATAAATAAAAATAAGCAAATAATAATAAAAAAAAATAGATAAGAATTTATTTTTCCTGCCTTGGATTTGAAGCTCTGTTATGCTGCGTTTACTCTATAGCTTATCTGGTCTACAAGGTCTGCGAGGTCTGCCAGGCGTGGGTTTAGGCTGGTTTAGGAGGGTCTGCGTGGTCTGGGATGCTTGGTCTCTGTGGTCTAGGCCTTGGCTTTAAATTACTAGACCCAACCAATCAGCGTGCTTCATTTTTGTGTATTCCGCCATTTTAAAAAATCTAAGAAGCAGACGTCAGCTTATGATTTTAAAGATTGTTTGAAATTAATAAGGGATTTACAAATTAAAGGTACGTAATGCTTTTTCAGATGTTTTTAACATTTCTCTACATTGTTTCATAACTGTAGAAGTTTCTTTTATAAAGCTATACAATCGTAAGTTACTATTTTCATATATTTACATACTACGCTACTAAAATTAATTTGTTAACTATGTTACTTTTTATATTAGCAAACTCTATAAAACGATGTATTCGTAAATTCTTTAGTTTGCATCTTCCTGTATTTACATACAACGCTGCCTATGCATTTGTTAATAGATAATTATGTTCCTCATTTCCAAATTCTTTACAATTAACCTGGTTTTATATGCATGAATTTAAAAACAAATTTGATATGAATACAAATTAATATAATACGGTCGTCATTTTATTATAATGTACGCTAATACTTTTTTGTGAGTAAATAGTTTGATTTCCTTCAGGTATTTATTTGATATTCTATTTCAATGCATTTTTAGTACTGACAATTTTTAAATTTATCCTAAAACTAGCAACAAATTTTTAGCCATAGAATTAATTTTGAATTAACTCCAAAGTTTTCTGTATTATTTTTATATAACTGACTGATCATAGCAAACTCTGCATACATGATTTGCATTATTATTAATCAATTTTAAATGTGTTAATTTTTACAATGATACGGTAACTATCTAAAGTATTATGAAGACTTTGAATTGTATTTAGCTTCTTATCCTCCCCCTAAAAAATTCTAATGATATATAAAATTTAAATTATTTTAAATTGAGCAAACTTGTTTTTAAATAAAGTTTTTACTTGTAATTATTATTAATAATTTATAAACCATCCCTTATTCTTTTTAAAATTTTATCTTATATCTTTATCTTTCTGAAATTTTCTTTAATATTTAATCAGTAGTAGTATATTAAAACTGTAAAGTCTAGAACATGAATTTTTCCTCTCCACTTCCCCACAAGAGATGATTTAAGATTGAAAAGTTAGTAAATTATTTTTTTTTACAGAAAGAGTTTGAAAAACTTTCAAACCTATAAAAGTTATACTAGATGTAGAGATTAGAATCTGCTGGTGCCAAGATAAATACATATTTTACCAAGTTTGCTCTCAGGATATCGGAGGTGTGTCGTCTTCTATAATAAGCGACTACCATTTGTGATCTTCTGCAAGAAAGTGATTGTCTGATGCTCTTGGACTATGTGATGCTTTTGTCGTTTTCCCTTAAAATTCATCAATCAGAAACTGTCGTATAAATAAAGTATTACTAATTTGTATGACTGACTGTAAGTATGTAGTTTTTTTATATATTTATTTTCTGTTGCTTAGAACGAGGGATTTTGAAATGCATTCTACATTGTTTTTGTTGTTTTTATTAGTTTATTAGGATTATTATAGTCTTTTTTTTATTTATTTACATTGCAGGATGTTTTCAATGGGACATTTTCAACAGTTATATGAATGTTTGTGAATTGCCTGCTGACCCGACTTTCACATTTATAATAGTATTCTGAGAGATTTGCATGCTTTTTTTGAAGATATGAATCTTCAATAATGTTCGTGTATGATGATTGTAAGTAAGTTATTTTTCTCAAAAGTACATGTTGTGTATTTCATTTATCATTGTTTTATCTTTTATATATAACGTCATTTTTCTCACAAAATCAATCTGTATCTAAGATAATTTTATTCTCAATACAATATTTATTATTTAATTCCTTTTATTATTTAATCAATGTTTTCTTTGCATTAGTTTTTTTAATTTATAAAATGGCGTTCAGTGATCAATTAAAAAATGTAGTTTATGTAAATATGTAAACTATGTTTTATATAAACATTGAGTATATGAGTACTCTGCTAGCGGGAAACAGTTAACCTCTCCCCCCACCCCCCTATACACACTTTTCAAGGATTTGATATTGCAAAAAATGTGTCGCTCAGACTTAACACTAGAATTACCGTGTTTCTTCTATACCTAGAACGACCAAAGTGGGTCATAGCTGACCCATAGACTTCAGTGATGTTATTCTTGATCTATATGGGAAATACAGACAAGCATTAGGATTTTCTGATTATTACCATGAATTTTAATTAAGGATTGATGCAATTTAGCTACTTGAGTATTACATATTATGAAATTTGGTGAAAAGTAACCACCGAAGAAAATGTTAATTTCTAATTTCAGAATCGATACTTTGACGGCTCTTTCAAATAATATATATATATATATATAAATTCTGTAATAACTTTCCTATATAATAATACGATATTAAACACAATAAATTTAAATCTATATAGCTTTTTTTTAGTGACATTGTACAATTATTTTGACTAATCAATTGACACAAAATTTCGTGATCTTTGTTTCGTTTTTTATTTCTCTTTTTTTTTCTACTGCGCATAATCCGCACGCAAATTATAAATAGTTTCCACACACATTATTAATTCTATTGTTTTAACATTGCTTTATCTAGATACGTATTCATTTGTTTGAATCTTCTTATGTGAATCTTCTTCGTTGAACGGATAACTTCAGGTTCTTTTTTAACATATTTCTCTCTGAGCTCCTCTGTTAATTTTATAATATAGACTTTTCTACTGTTAGAACTTTTTGAATCTGTAAAAAATACCCAAGTATTTATCGCCTCTAGATCTTGAACCATATCATCCATATAGTATGTTGCTCCGAGCTTCCATATAGTTCAGTCTTTCGTTTCTTTCAAATCACCTTCGTTTCACATTCTTAATACTTTCGTTTCTTCAAAATTTGAAGGGGTTATTTATTTCGTATCTTTCTCTCCTTTTTTTAATTCTCTCTTTTTTTAATTCTTTCCTTTATTTTGTGTTTTCTTCAAAACAGTTACGATTTATTGGTGTTTCACAACTTCGCCCGCATCATTTACTTGGGTATTTTCATTCAGCTCCCTGTCACTTGGACTGGATTCGGACGACAAGATTTTATGGGCGTTTACATCAAACCTTTTTTCTTCTTTATGTGTAAATTGTTATCATTATCAGATGTAATTTCGTCGCTAAAATCATTTTCTGAACGTTATAAAATTCTAAAATTCCCTCATTCGAAAGACCTCCGTTGCGACGGCATTACTGTAAATGTGCGAAACTGTAATACCACTAACAGTCAATTTTTTCTGCCTCGTGCTGTTTGTAACAGGCAAAATATTCTTTTTATTTAGTTTCTAAGGTACTAAATAGATAACAACATTGTACAACATTCCAACAACAATCTGAAATCAAATAAAAACTCACACTTTCCCCTTGCAGTTTCATGACACATGTGTATTACGCCCCTCCCCCCATCTCTGCCCCTGTTTTGTGAAAAGCAAGGGAGATACATCTCCTTACATTATTCTGCTATTTTTGAAAAAATATAGTGTTTAACACTAGAACCGCCAAAGCGGTCATTTTGACCGGTATAAAGTGAAGTTATTTCGATTCGAATCAGATTTTTTTTTTCTAAAATAAGTTAAATATGTACAGTCGTGGAAAAAAAAAAGTAAACACCCCCTACTAACTCCTCAACAAATTATCTTAGAAGAAAGTTACTGGTACCGAACGATTGGAAATAAAGTCTACTTTTAAATAATGTATATAAAATTTGCTTAGGGGGCCACCTACATATTAAAACGAACCATAACTTTGTTTTTTTCAATAGCAGTACCCAATTCTGACAGCATAAATGAACTCTACACCCTTCAATTAGCCTAAAAACGAATTTTATGCAATTCGTACCATAAGTTTCCGAGAAATTAATTATTTTAAAACGAGCGTATTTTAAGGGCTGTATCAAATTGAAGTTCAGTACTGGATTGTTAACCGAGAGAGACGCTTCCTTGATCAAGGCACCTTAAGCGCCGCTCAAGGAGTCAATGATGCGTGTTAGATTACAGTACGGCAGAATAAATTTCAAAATGTCTACTCACTTCCATCATAGACGGCCCCTTAAACCATCATTTTGCCGTTTTTTAAGCATAATTTGAAAACTACTTGGAAGAAAATTGTGAAATTTTTGAATTTCCATAAAGCAGGACTTAATAAATCTAAATCCATAAAAAAAATTGTAGGTTGCAATTCATAATTTTTTCGAATATTAATTTCATAATTCATATCATAAAATTATAAAAATTGCAAATTCAGCTTATTTATGCTTGGGTATATTAGTATTATTACCACAAAAAAAAATTAGCACATTAGGAGCATAATTTCGGGAGATATAAATAAAAATATGAAAATATAATTTAACATTAGAAGCACTAAATTTTGAATGTTTATAATTCAAAAACTTATCATTCAAATGACTTGAAATTTGGTGTCTAGGCATAGTTTGAACCGAAGATTTGAAATATCTCGTTAAAATTGGGTATTGCCATTGAAAAAAATGAAGTTAGGATTCGTTTTAATATGTAGATGACCCCCTAAGAAAATTTTATATACATAATTTAAAAGTAGGCTTTGTTTCCAATCGTTCAATACCAGTAACTTTCTTCTATGATGATTTGTTGAGGAGTTAGTAGGGGGTGTTTACTTTTTTTTCCCACGACTGTACCACGGAGAAATAAGTTAAATAAATAAGTTAAATAGTTTTAAATGAAAATTCTGGTGTAAAATAGTTTTATAACACTTGAGCAAAATTTCCCAGCACGGTAATTCTAGGTATACAGATCTATAGATAAAAAAGTTTTCTTTGGAATTCAACTAAATTCATGTTCAGGGATTATGCTGAGTATCTAGGAAAAGTCAAAAGTTTCAACGTTTTATTTTGAAAAACAACAGAGTTACGACTGAATAATCACGTCTTGGGTCACAGATGACTCGCGGCGGTAATTCTAGTGTTAAAAAAATTCAGAAATTACACGAAAGCTAGATTAACTTATCAGATTTGTCTAAAATAAAATCACAGCATTAAATAAGCAATTTAAGCACAGTTATTAATTAGTAATAATGTATTTATTTGAGAATGTGGTTATGTATATTCTTCGTAGCTGTGAACTATGATCAAATGATACCTCTCCCAGTTCTGAAAAACTTTTAAAATGGTACACCTGGATAATTTTAATTTAATATCAGCTTAATAATTATTAAACTGCATATATTTTATTTAATATTATTAATGTTAAAATAATATAAAATGTATTATCTATGATAGTATCATGGTTTTTATTTGTTTAATTATTAAGCTGCATATGTAATAATCTAATGTATTTGATTTAGTATTTGTTAATGTTGAACTAATCTAAAATGTATTACTATTATTATCAATGTTTTTTTTTTTTGTTGTTGTTGTTGTTGTAATTTGGGTTGTTTATTTACAATTCTTTGAAGTAATATGAATTATTTATTTCATTAGTATAAGTTATTGAAATTATCAGGAGCATATGGTGTATTTTAGAATTCAATTAAAATGTGTCAACATTGTAATTAATTTTTATAAAGCTCTGAGCTGGAAAATAAATTAAGTGATATTGTTTGTTTCGCTCAATCAATGTTTGTAATTCACTGGGTCATTCGTTGGTAACTTACGTTACATTTAGAACAATTTACTTCAGTAATTTTAGTAATAAAAGACCAAAAAAAAAATATATATATTCACAATGCAAAGTTGACATGATTCGTTAATTAAACCTATTCAAAGATAAATTTAGATGAAAATTACCTAATTTTAGTGTTTTTTCTTGAACTCTGCCAGTTATATTTATTATGGTAACTGACATTACTGAAAAAGTAACGTAAATTGCCATAAAAATATAATTTTCATTTTCTATGTAATTTTCATCCAAAATCACCTTTGGATAGGTTTAATTAACAAATCATGTCAACTTTACATTTGAAAATTTTTTGGTTTTATATTACTGAAATTAGCGCTGTAAATTGTTTTAAATTATAACGTAAGTTACCATGGAATGACCTTAGTATTGAACGACTAACAAAATTGGTATTAATACGTATCCGGTGCCATAAAATGCTATAATTTGAAATAAGTCTTCTAAATTTTTGGGTCAAAGTTCATTAAACCAAAAAAAAAAAAAAAAAAAAAATCGGAAGCCATGCTTTTATGATTTTTATGCTTTTGGATTTCGCTCACAGAATTTACATTTTTCCTATAATATATTTTGTAAGTAAGCGGCAGCTTCATACTTTATTTTAAATATGAATTAACTAAGAAATTATGAGCATAGCAAGTAAAAGTTTTTAAATGTTTTTTTTAGCTCAAAAGATTAGTTTTGAGATGTTAATGATAATATTCATAGCTACTGAATCAAAATTTAGTTCAAAAGTGTTTTGAGAAATTTAAATGACCATAGGTATAAAATTTATCACTTGTATTGTTTGGTTATTTTATTTAGTTGTAATTAATGCAGTTTATAAATATAACATATGGAAAATAATGATGTTTATTAGTAAAACATATTGCACATTAGCTGCATTTGGTTGCTCCCCCCCCCTCCTTTTTTGGTTGGTTGGTTGATTGTATTTATGACGGCCAATTATCTGCACGAGGGATATAGGCCCAGGGGGGAGTGCCCTTCGTGGGGGTCTTTCTAAGGGAACCTAACCCGTATTAATGCTTGGAAATCCAAGGTTCGAAGAAAACCACGAAAACTCCGAACGATTAGGCCGACGGGCGCGATTGGATTCGAACCCAGCACCTCCCGTCTACCAGCTTCGAGAGCAGAACCTCTCAGTCACTGGTGGGGCCCTTTTTTTGTAAAAATAACCTTTATGTATAGTGCGTAATATAAATAAGTGTGTTTTATTGAATTCTTCCTTTTGTGGAAAGCATATTCTCTTATTTTTTCTATTTAAATTATTCTACACTGACTATTACTCATGCTGGTCAAGCTGTTTAATACTTATATTTAACTTCAGAGTATTTTTGGTACTTTTATGTTACTCGTGTACAAATCTTTCCAATAACAGCTTTTTATTTATTTATTTATTTATTTTTTTTTTTTTACACACATGAAAATTAGAAACAATATTTTGATGATATATTTTTTTTTCTGCAATTGAATCGAAATGAGTGAAAGGCATGTATTTAAATGTATGTGACATATGTATTAGAATGAAATGAGTGAATGGTTTACATTTAAAATTAAGTGAATGCAATGCGAATGATGACAAAGGAAAAATATTTGTTGATTTATCGCCTGTGCCGACTAACAGAAACGTACCATATTTAAAAATTATTTTTTATATTACTATGCAAATCGTGAAATGAAGAGTTTTAATGTTATTAATAGTTAATGCTATTTTGATCTCGGGTCCGAAATTTTAAGTTTATTTATTAATTATACTTCGTTAACTCTCATGGAAAGATGCTTGCAAACTAATATTAAACCAATGGCAACTTTACAAATTTCTCGTTTACTTTTGAATATTTTTAAATAATTTTTTCTGTTTTGTGTAGGACAATGTCTAATTGTGTCGTCTAGTTGCAAAACCGGTCATCTCCAAAAAATAAAATTTTGAGAAAAAGCTGATTTTTTACCACACTTAGCCAAATAAAGTTTGGAACCAAAACTCTTCAGTTTTATAATCATTAGGGCAGTATATTTGAAAACACGAAATAAGGTGGCAGGGGCACATGAAGGGAAGGGGTTATTTAGGTCTTTGTTTTGGATTTGGCCACCTTTGCAACTTACTTTGGAGTTGGCCGGTTTTGAAACAAGCCAGAAATTAATTTTTGCTAAATATAATCTGACATTGGGTTTTTAGGGGTTGCAAATACACAAAAATGTTTTGCTCAGCTTAATGTTATTTAACAAAAAGAACTTTAGGAAAGTTATTAACGTAAAACGACTTTTACAGAGTTACTGATTGTTGAAACTGACTAACAGTTAAAACTAACTGACTAGCTGTTAAAACTGATTTGAATGTCACTAAACAAATGATTTAAATGACATGATATTATTTTAAATAAAATTATTAAATTTTTAAATCTTAAACTAAAATCATACTATGTACATGTGCATACAATTTCAAACTTTAGTGGTCTCATCGTTTTCGATAGTCTCACAAATTTTCATCATGATGGTCCATCCATGCGTCTTTTTCTTCATCATCTTTGCTTTCTGCTTTTTAAGCAGCTGATGCCAATATATTTTTGCAAAAAAAATAACCGCTTGCCAGCATCCCAATTTGGTCCGAAATGTTTCGTCAGTAAGTTTTGGACATCCCGAAGTTTTAGAGGCTTCACCACGATATCCGGAGCCACGTCCTCGAGCTTGCTGTTCATAATACTTCTCTTACTCTTGACAACAGACTTTCTGACTTCTACCTCAGATTTGTAGAAGACCTCCCATTGCACCAACAGATTATTTTTATATTCTGTTATGAAATTTTTTTCCGTAGGAGCAAATTTGAAATGTCACAGTGCAGGTGGTTTGGGGAAGAAATTGCTGGTCTTCTTCCAAACATGGTCGGTCTCTTCCCGACTTGAAAACTGTTCCATATTCAGATAAAATTTCTTCATACTTTGCGGGCTGAATGAGGGACTCGATTTTCTTCAATCTCCTTCGAATTTGAGCTGAAACACGGTTAGAGGAATAAAAGAATACCGAATCAACGTGGGCAAGTTATTAGATTAATAAAATATTATGGAATCATGATAATTAATTAATCAAAATATGCTAACTATGATGTTATTATGTTATCAATTAATTATGTACTATATTATCCCCAGGGTGGATTACCCATAAGGCAACTTAGGCTATGGCCAAGGGGCGTACGTTAGGTAGGGTTCGCAAAATTAAGAACTTTAAAGTTTTTAAATTTAATGAAATAAGAACAATTTAAAATTTTAACGAAAAGTGTTAAATAAAAAATGAATTTGTAATAATTACATTTAAAACAATTTTTCTACTTCTCGATACACCAACACAAAATTCTCTCAGATTTTAAATGTAACAAAAGCCCATTCATTTCCAATGTACAATCCTCAAAATACTAAAATTTATAAAGCAAAATTTAAATGTATTATTGATTAATTAAAGAGATTAAAAATTCTTAAATTTGAAAGAAAATTCACTTACAGTTTTATGAAGGGGGGGGGGGGGGGGCGGAAAAGTATTTTGTCCTAGGGCGTCAAAAAATGATAAATCACCCCTGGTTATCAAAAGGTGCACATTACCTTTGAATTTTGGGTTTTCTCCTTTACCACGTCGTAGATCCACTTTACCGCTTCCTTGGTTGATTAGTAGACACGTCTTCCAGAAACAGAGAGAAAACAGAGATAGTCGGAGAAAGCACGAAGCTAAATTATTAGAAAATTTGTATGCACCAAGGGGGAGCAGTCACAGGCGAGAGAAAACACGATAACGTTAATCTAATCAACAAGTGAGGAGTTATTGTGGGATCGAGCAGAAGCGTTAGCTAGCGGATATGGAGATGGCCGGTTTTGAAACTCACCGGCTGAAGGATTTGGCCGCTTTTGCACCACATCATGATTTTCAAACGCATATAACACAGGGAATGATAGGTTTTTGCATGGTTTAGCGTTTCCAGATGATAGAAACCTTTACTTAGAACTAAAAAAACTGAAAAAACACATTTTCAATTTTTGAGGAGTTGGCCGGTTTTACAACTAGGTGACACAATTGATATATTTTTGCTCTTGATTTCAGGTGCAGTTTTTCAGAGGAAAATTTCAGTTTCAGAACTTGTTTCAAAATTAAAAGTGTCCTCAGAAGAAAAAAAAAACTGCAACCAAAGAAAAAAAAAGTAAACATATTTGGTTAGACAACAGGTTTAGGTTACCCAGGCCAAAAAAAAAAAAAAAAAAATCCAAAGTATCGAAATGCAAATAAGAATTTTGAAAAGAACATTGCCATTGGTTTAACATTTAGTTTTAGTGTTCTCGTGTTACTACTAGAGATTAGCGATATGGGCTTGGGCTACATTTTTGTACCATTCTTCGAGCTCGGGTGGGCCCGAAGTCATTCATTCTGAAATTAACAATTTTATTTATTCTCATACAGAAAAAATAAAACAACTTTTTTTCCCCTTAAAAATTACTTATTCTATTTCAAGTCATTTTAATGTTATTTTTGTCAGAATGAAAGGGAAACAGAAATAGTGTTTTTTAAGCTCTTTTTAGATGTGTTTGTAACTATATAAATACGTAGCACCCATAGTCATCATCTGGTTCGTCCATCTGTCCGCATATAACAGCACAAAAAATACCCAACCAAATGGTTTGAAATTTAATATATATATAATCGTTGCAGAATTTTGTCAAGTCATTTCAAATTTTATGAAAATCAAATCAAAACTTAAAAAGATATTAATAAAAGTTTTCTTCATTTTATTAAATCCTATCACACGTAATTAATTCAATGATATTCCATGACAGGTAATGATTCTAGGTTGCCATGTTGATTACATCATATTTAAGATGGAATCCTATTACTTCCGTATTACTGAATTTAATATATAGAATCATAATAAATTTTGTATTCATGCATTTTTGCATAAAACTGCAACAGCAATTGAACCAAGATCTGAATATTTATAAAACTAGTTATAGTATGAATGCACGTCTCATTTGCCGTACAATTTCTAACTTGTTTAAATTTAGTATGAGTTTTGACTTCCTTGAAAGCCACACAATAAGTTTCAGCCATACAATAAGTTTCTCTTATTTATGAGAAGTAAATATACAATACTCTATATATATTCTTGTAATATTTTTAGAAATTTTGATGTGTAAACAATGAAGGTTTCCCTTTTAATAGGATCACTTGCATTTCGTATGTCTTAATCTACTGATATTCTTAGCAGTTTGAATTAGACTTATTTCTTTTTGTCTCACTAAATATTATTTACTAATTTGTGTATTCTTTATTTCAATTAATGGACTGGAATTTTCTTTCTTTCCTTATTTTAGGTATGTCAAGAACATGCTTTTTTGTTTTGATGCACTATTTATTACTTCTTAATTACTATACCAACTGAAAGTTATTAAATGATCATCTCGCTTCTTTCCAAGAAACTGTCTTAATCGTTCACAATTTAGCTAGTTACACAGTTTATTTTTACTCAATTTTTACTGCTTTATCTTCCTTTCAGATTGAAATATAAATACCTGTTTCTTCAGATCAATAAAGTTTTCTGCAAAACATTGTGTCATCATCATAGACCATTATGATATATATTAATATTGTTTTATTTATTATACGTAGTAATCATATTCAATAATAAATTTTGTTATGCAATAATATTTATAATATAAAGAAATTTTATTTTGTTTCTGTAACTTGTACTTTCAAATAAAAGAAATTTATTAAAAATTTGTTGTCTTTATTTGACTATATATTTTTATTATAAATGGTATTTCAAGTATTTACTTGTTTTGCCTATCGTGTAAACCTTGATTTAAGAATTGTTTTTAATTATCGATTTATTTTTAATAAAAAAATGGCTAAGATATAAAATGAGAAAAACACTTTCAACATGGTTGAAAAGTGTTTATGAATTCAGTTTGTCTGTTTGCCCACACTTGTAAATATACTGAGATCTCATTGTAATTATTAAATGCTAATGATGTTCGCTATAGATATAGAGGGTGCTATTTAAATGTGAAATTCAATAAATATAATGCATCAAAAAGTTTTATGGGGACAACAAGTGCTGAAAATGAATTTTTACTGAATTACGTGTTTTTAAATGGCACATTTAGATATTTCATTTCACTGTATGAAAATATTAAATTTCTTAATAGCTACTGTTGGAGAGAGTTTCATAATCTATGCCTAATTTTCATAATTATTATTTGTGTGTATATTCCTTGTACCAGTAGTGCAGCCAGTATCCTTATTTGTAAGGGGTTTTGGAGAATTATTACTCCTTGTGTGATACAATATGTGACAAATAAAAACCAATGTAATGAAAAGCAAAAACAAACATAAATAAGTTTAGCATTTATGTGTTTAAAGGTTTCATAGAAAAGCTTCTTTAATCTTCAAAGGGAAAAAAAAAGAAGAGAGTGGGAAAGAACAATAGCAGTAATATATATGTAGAAATTAGCACATTACCCTTACATATCAATAACACACTGATAATTACTCATCACATTAGCCATATTGCTCTTAACTTTTGCTTTCATTAAATTTGTGTTGAAATAGATGTTCCTTTTATAAAACCTTGAAACAAATGATAAACATTTTATGCTGCTTATGCTTTTCTTTACTTTGGTTTTTACACATTTTTATCTTAATATAAGGTATTTTCAATACAACTTATTAATTTTTTAAATACTGTGGGAGGAATTTTGAAATGCCACCTTCTTTTGCTGCCGTAGTGTTTATGAGTCAATCCATTTCAAGTGGCCCAGAAAATCATGTATTCGTTGCTTGACCATTTTTTAAAAATCTGAAATTTTTTGTACAACAACCCTAACATGATGGAAGTTCAAAATGACTATTATATTAATTTTATTAATTTTTGTTTTTGCATGGCGGCCATCTTTGTTTCATCGTCTGCAGCAATTTTCTCACAAGAAGGGTTTACGGAATTGCAAATAGTTCAGCGTTTATTTATCCAATTCAAGTGCAGATTAAAGCAATTTCTACAGAATACTTTGGGCTAAAAATTTGGTAATGGAGTAGTTTCTGAAACTAACTGCTTATTGGTAATATTTAAGCATAAAGTTTCAGTTTTTTTCCCAAAATTTGTCCGTTTCCAAGAGGAAATTTTTCTAGCAAGGAATACTGTCAACATAACATATTTTTTTTTACAAATAGGTCGAAAGTACTTGTACTCACACGCCGAGTTCCAGATATGGAACTTGCTTTCTCTTCGCTAAAAAAAAATCCCAAATTTTTCAAAAATGACAAAAATCGCACTTTTCAGGTTTTGATATCTCTTGTGGGGCACGAGATAAAAATCTGATTTTTTTTATATATATAAGAGTATTATATGGTAGTGTTACGCACTAGAAATTTCAGGATGGAGATTTGACTACAAGCTGAGATATGGCAAGGGCAACATGTCAAAACAATACTGCCAAACTATTGTTTTGTTGTAGTCACAGCTAAGTATTTATCCCAGAGTGTCATTTAAATTTATGTTTTTGATTATCTTTAAATAATAGTAACAGAAAATAAAGCCCTTTGCAAAGCTTAGCAATTAATTAAAAAATAATTATGCCTAAGGCCATACATTTTGTATGGTTTCAGTAATTTTTGTTGTAAGTAATTTTAGTAACTAAAAGAAACCTCAGCACTTTTACATAAAGAAAAAAAATAAAACAACATAGGGAAAAAGAAGAGCTGTTAATGTTGTCATACTTGTTGAGACATGATCAAACGTGTCAAAACACATTCTTGCTTGTTGGTTCAAAAACCACAATTTTGATCTTTCTCAAAATTTTATTTGTAGGAACCAAGTCTTGTCATCTCTTGACAACTTGATTGAAGATCTTGGCCCTGCTGGCTCATAGAAATATACTTTGAAATCAGTATGTGCAAGTCTCAATTCATTAATAATTCCTAGCTTACTTCTTATGCAAAAATGTGATTTTACTGCAGTATAAATTTTGAAAAGGCTTTGGGCATCTTTACTTTCTGAAAATTACTTGAGGCTGATGCATGGTAACATCGCATAATGTTTCATTTACAGGAACATGCTTATGGTAGGAACAAGTTTCAGGGTCTGGCAAGCAGCATTAAAATTGTGGTTTTTAAGCCAACAAGCAGGAATGTGTTTTGACACGTTTGATCATGTCTCAACAAGTATGCCAACATTAACAGCTTTTGTCTTTCCCTATTCCGTTTTTGTCTCAGGTCTTGTATATATATATATATATATATGTAAAAGTGCTGAGGTTTCTTTTAGTTACTAAAATTACAACAAAAATTACTGAAACCATACAAAATGTAGGCCTTAGGCATAATTATTTCTTAAATTAATTGCAAAAGGCTTTACTTTCTGTTACTATTATTTAAAGATAATCTAAAAAATAAATTTAAATGATACTCTGAGATAAATACTTGTAGCTGTGACTACAACAAAACAATAGTTTGGCAGTATTGTTTTGACATATTGCCCTTGCCATATCTCAGCTTGTAGTCAAATCTCCATCCTGAAATTTCTTGTGCATAACACTACCATGCAACACTCTTATAAAAAAAAATTTCAGATTTTTATCTCGTGCCCCACCAGAGATATCAAAGCCTGAAAAGTGCGATTTTTGCATTTTTGAAAAATTTGGGATTTTTTTTAGCGAAGAGAAAGCAAGTACCAGATTTGGAACTCGGCGTGTGAGTACAAATACTTTCGGCCTATTTGTAAAAAAAATTATGTCATGTTGACAGTTTTCCTTGCTAGAAAAATTTCCTCTTGTAAACGGAAAATTTTGGAAAAAAACTGAAACTTTATGCTTAAATTTTACCAATAAGCAGTTAGTTTCGAAACTACTCCTATACCAGATTTTCAGCCCAATGTATTCTGTACAAATTGCTTTAATCCGCACTTGAATTGGATAAATAAACGATGAATTATTTACAATTCCGTAAACCCTTTTTGTGAGAAAATTGCTGCAGACGATGAAACAAAGATGGCCGCCATGCACAAACAAAAATTAATAAAATTAAAATAATAGTCATTTTGAACTTCCATCATGTTGGAGTTGTTGTACAAAAAATTTCAGCTTTTTTAAAAATGGTCGAGCAACCAGTGCTGGACCACTTGAAATGGATTGACCCTTATACAAGTCTACACTTTTTGACCAATTAGTATGAAACTTAATATAAGGGCTGTGCATATGTAAAATTATCATTTTAATGTGTGTGGGAGGGGGGGGGGTCTGACACTTGATTGTCATAAGATATTTTTGGGGAAAGTTTTTTTTTTTTAAATCCAAACGATATTTTTTGTTTTAGTGCTTTAATTTTTTCTTTACATCAAAATAGTCTTATACCTTTTAAATAGTAAGTGCCTCTTTTAGATGTTAATTGATATACAGTTGTTTAAATGTAAAATCATATCTTTATATAACTGCAAACGCAAACATATAAAAATAAAAAGGATCTTTAAACATTGATGATGATTTCATTAAGGTGTGTGTGTGTGTGTGTGGGGGGGGGGGGTTGAGGAATGATAACATATGATATTGTAAGTGAGGGGGGGGGGGAACTAAAATTACCTAAATGTTGATAACATTATATATGTACAATACCATACAATAGTTTTAGAATGGAAGCAAAAATTATTGCAAATTTAAAACGATTATCAGACTTCTCAGCCCTATTTTCAACCATCTGCTGTAGTTTATAATTAAAAAAAATTATTTAATTTTCTAATACAACTTTTTCTTTCATATTGCCACAAAAGGAAAATAGGTATGAGCATTATTTTTATAAATCAATTAAAAATCAGACTTACTGTATTTTCACATGAAAAAATGGCATCATTTTGAACAGACAATGCACATTTTTCATATATAAATTTTTAAGCCTTTACTATAAGTGTTACCATAGTACCTTTATTTAAATGTAACATCAGGACTAAAAGTATATAAAAAATGGCATCATTTTCATGTAATCCTTGTAGATTTAATTTTCACGAGCGATAGTGTAAGTTTCCATTTAAAAATATTGTTTTATCCTTAGGGGAGGACACTCGCTCTTCTGAAATTAATGTCCATTATTTAGAAAGTAAAAGCTTTATTTTCAAACTGTGCAAAAGTAAAATTTCACGAAATGTTACATTTAGTTCTCTTTTTTTCCAGTACTGTCAGGGAAATGAAATATTTTCTGTTACATATGCCAAAGAAATTCTGTATTCTCCCTTATAAAGCAGCGGGAATTTACTATTATTGTAATTAATTATTTCCTCATTGTCGTTTTAAAGATTTATAGCTCAGAAGGTACTGTCACAGATGACAATAATATAAATAATGAGACAGGCAGTTAATGGTTGCATTAGAGAGTGGTGTTGCCATAGCAACATCATACGCTCTGCTGCAATGTGAAATGAGTGGCAACCTGATTACTGATGATGTCTTCGATTAGGTTTTCCATCAGTGTTGGTATTCATTTCACATTGTAGCAGCATAATGTCAACATTAAAGCCAAACCATACATATAACAATTAAGAAAACAAAAGTAAGCTTCTACTGCCATTTTTTAAATGAAGAATTGAAGCAGTTATCTCTTTTGTCAGGGGTCGTCTCTGCCCTCCTGTTTAAAGTAATTTTTAAACGTCCTTGCCTTCCTGGATAGCTGCTTAAGGTAATTTCTGAACATTTAAGGGACAGTCTCCCTTTTCAACAATTTTCTTTATTTTAAATATGATTCAAATGGTGAACTCACTGAATTTCAATGTTCAACTAAAAGTACATTTTGAAAAAAAAAATTAACTGTGTATTTAATTAAAATTTTTAAAATGTTTATAAAAATTTGAATTATTTTAAATCCCTACTACTTTTTAAAAAATTGATATTTTTGTCCATTTTTTTTTTCTTTCTTAGATTTTCAAATGTGTACTACACAAGCTTGTACGTGGATTCTTAGACATATCTAATATTACATTTATTATGATTTTTTTACTGATATATATAGTGCAAAACGATGACATCTAACACATCTTCATATACTTTTTTTTTTTTTTTTTTTTTTTTTTAATAACAAAAAACCTGAAGGCTAATTCCATGCACACATTTATCACATATATAATAAAGAACATGCACAAAAAAAGCTTAAATCTCTATCTCAAATACAGAAAAAGCCTTAAAACAGGAAAGTGGAGAAAATATGAAAATGGAGAAAAAAGCCATTTAAAGTTTTAATTTGAGTGGGTAATTGCGCTGAGTGTTTTAACAAAATTTACAATACCTCGCGATATATTTAGCGTATAGATAAAAATGAGGTGTCAAAATATTCACAATTAAACAGGCTTTCATTTAATATTAAAAAAGAAAAATCAATTTTTTGACCAATTTTAAGGTAAACTGCCCCTTTAAATCAAAAGGAAAAATAAAAGTAAATTTTATTTTGTGGAAAGGAGGGATCGTACCCCTTCCCCAGACAACAACAAAAAACAAAGTTAGATTCATTTTCTCTCTGTGTTTCATTATTTTAAACTGTTTGAAAAAAGTAAATTTTGTTTTTTTCACAGTCAGAGAAAAAGAAAATTAGGGAACGACAATTGCATTTTCTTGCTTCCCTTGTGGACAATCAGCTTTGAAAAACGCTTAATTTTTATTAATTTACACGTAATTAATGTCTGTGCAAAAGAAATTATCGCGCAAACAATTCTGACACGTTCATTTCGGTACGAATACGAACGTAAACAAACAAACACGACTGTCCCTCCCTTCCCCCAACCAGGGGCGTAAATCCTGGGGGGGTACGGGGGGGTGCAACACCCCCCCCCCCACGAAAAAATCAGTCGGAAAAATTCCCGTTCGATGGGAAAAAGTACGTTTAGTCGGAAAAAATGGTATTAACCTATAAAAACTTATAAATTGGAAAAATGAAAAAATCAGTCGGAAAAATTCCCGTTCGATCGGAAAAAAGTAAGTTTAGTCGAAAAAAAAAAATGGCATTAACGTATAAAAACTTATGAATTGGAGAAATATTTTTGTAGTTTTTAATTAGTAAATAAGAAAAACAAATTAGAGCGAAGAAAACCTATAAAATTTTATTCTTAATCGGATTTTTTCGCCTTGTAGTTTTTAATTAGAAAAAACAATTTAGAACGAAGAAAACCTATATAAATTTATACTTAGTCGGAAATATTACGGATTTTATTTTTGTGATTAAAACTATTCAGAGAAAGACTTGTCAAATATTGTGAACTCGAAAACCTCGATATGAAAAAACAAAATATTTATATACATATTCCAGCAATGTTAATATTATTTGTAACCTTGATATTTTGATCGAAAACTTTGATATTCCGAACTTTTTTCTGTTCCCTTTGACTTCGAGATATCGAGATCCAGCTGTATTTATTTATAGTCGGAAAGTTTTTAGTTTAGTCTGGAAATTTTAAGACATACTGATTGAAGTGAAGAAACTTCTATTTTTTTTTTTTTTTTTTTTTTTTTTAATCTAACTTTAAATTTAGTTAGAAACGTGTATCACGGAATTTAGGTGATATCCGATGAAAATTCAAAACTGAATTGCAAATTTTTAGTACTTTACCCTATCAAAATCTGGATATTTTCCACTCTACACGAATTTTACCTTTAATCGAAAATAATTATGGTTTTATTTTTTCTACTAATTTTGTGTTTTCTTTTTATTTTATTAAAAAAGATGTTATTTTTTTAAAACTTTTTTACGTAATTTTAGATTGATTTAAAAATGTGTTTCAAGAAATTTATATTATGCCGGATGAAATTGAAAACACCCAAATACCAACAAATTTAATTAGAAATTTACCAACAAATTTAATTAGAAATAAGAAAAGGGATATATTTCACTTTCATACTAAATGGAAAATATTTTACTAAAATGCTGATGCCAATTTTGCGTTTGGGAATTAAAATTAAGTGTTTTCATAAACATACCACCACCCCTGAAATGGTTAAAAAAAATCTAATAACTCTATCATTTTGATAAGTAAAAATCGGGTAGATTTAACGTTTTTTTCATTTTGCCCTTCGTAAATAAAGAAACATTTTCCCTTTCAGGCCATTTAAACTTTTTCCCTTCTACATGACGAGCAAAGCGAACTTACCATCTATCATCGCACTGCTTTTCTATGTAACCTGCATAATGTCTATGAAGAGTCTCTTTGTTCTTCCTTACCAATTTCAGTAGCTCTTGCTGTAAAACAATAATGAATATTACAGTCCTATATTAGTTTGCAAACTTAAAAAAACTATTAAATTTCAAATATACAAGTGTATCATTTCTCCCCAGTACTAATATATCATTTCTCCCTATTATGCCTTATTGGATTTTCAATCACTTTGTACAAATGCAGTTGCAAAATGGTAATCTACTTTCTAGTAAATCTAATCCTAACAATGTCCTTTATAAATTAAAAAAATTACAAAATATTTTCTTCACAATAAAAATAGTTATGAAAGAAAATCAGCCAGTGAAAAAATTTACATTGACATTCCAAAAACCTTCAAAATTAAAAGAAAAGAAAAGTTGTCAGTTCTTCACTGATTAGTCCAGCTAATGATGGCTTCAGCAAATAAAAGATGCCTTCAGCAAATAAAAGATGCCTTCAGCAAATAAAAGATGCCTTCACATGCGTTAGAATGGCTGTTAACGCCATTTGTTGAGAAAAATTGTCAATGTATCAACCATCCCTATGTATCAAACCTCCCTTACCTCCCCTACTAAGAAATGGATATAAGTTTTGTTCATTCGAAAATTTTCAATCTTTTAAATTTTGACTTTTTTTATGTTGTAGACGTATATCGTACACTGGTAACAGGATTCCTTATGCTTGATTCAGAATTTGAATTTCTATCCGGAGTGGAGTCTATGTGAATAAATATGCCATACACAGAAAAAATAGAATGCATTAAGCCCTTTATTGGTAAAAAAACGGGCATCGAATCCCCAGCTCTTCAATCATCCAGTTTCATCAAATTTTGTACATTTAGAAACAAGGTATATCGCTATCAAACAAAGCAGTTTGGAGTTCCAAACCGCAATTTTCTACACATATTAGTCATAGTACTTCACCACTAATTTTTAGAGACATACAATAATAATTCAAAAGGAATCAACATCAGCACTTTAAAACCTATTTGACTATCTCGATACACTCAGTCATAATTATCTTGAGACTTTCATCTATCATCTATAAAGTTTAATAAATAAATAAATAAATAAATATATATATATATATATATATATATATATATATTAATTAGTCGGCATTTTGTAGGCAATAGTACTCGGAAATTTTTCTTCTTGGAGTCGGAAATTTATGAGTCTACACCCCCCTACGCGACCAGGGTGGTTTACGCCCCTGCCCCCAACCTGCAAATATAAGCATGCGCAAGCCAAGTTCTTATGCCGTAGTGTGAACGCAATTTTTTCGATTCTTGAACCTGAAAGACCTAAAAGACCTGACAGACCACATAGTGTAAACTCAGCATTATGGGCAGCAACTACTGGTGTGCAACGGGTAACATTCCTCGCCGGCGGCGGCGCGAGACAGCGGGATTTTAAAATTTCTAAAACTGCTTAACACTATAGCTAATTAACATTAATAATTCAGTTTTTACATGATATTAGCTTTCTTGGTTGCCTTTCTGAAGTAACAGTTTTCACCTCATGTAATTTTAACATATTTTGTTTGATGTAATTCTCATACATCGTATAAAATTAAACTTTAGTGTTAGTTTTAAATGTAACACTCGAATCAAGGTGAAAGCGCAAATTTGTGAAATTTTGGTGTTTACGCCGTGCAAACGGCACCCGTTAAAGGGTTAAAGAAGCTAAATTTCATGAAGCGATACAAAAATTATAAAAACTGTTTGTGGAATATTTAAATATGCATAAATTTAATAAATTATTAAAAATATTGATTTTTAACAGCATAATTGAATTTGATTATACTGCAATTCTGTGAAATTTTGTAAATAAAATATGATGTTTATCTTAAAAAATGAATTTCATAATGTTTTAAACTTATTAATGCATTACTCGTATAAATTTTGAAAAGCTTATTTCAAAAAAAAAATTGAAAAATATTACTTATCTATAGATTTTAATAAAAAGCATTTTCTCAATTGGTAGATACATTCAGTTTTTTTTTTTTTTTTTTTTTTTTTTTTTAAACAAAGAATAATTATTTCATTATTAGACATTATAAAAAATAATCAATATATTTTTTTTATTCGGTGTCCTATTTAAGCAATTAAATTTTATAAAATTTCGTATTACAGATAAAATGAAAATTCAAATAATGAAGCATAAGAAGGTTTAAACTAGCTACTTACTTTGTTTGATATCCAAACAAAAAATGGCATTTGTTCAGAATGCATTTGTCTCTAAGTACCTAGTTAGCTGTTTTTTATTTTTCATTTATCAAAATGGCTAATGGAACAAAAAACATGAAGCCCGCATGCGCAGAATGTAGTTTACGGAAAAGTTGAAACCTCTCAAAAAAAATTACAGGAATTATTGCCGTAATTGACATGGCACATAAACAAATTCGAAATTCCGGTAAAATATGCGAAATGTTTCAGGATAATTTCCTGAAACATTCCGAAAATTTTATACAGTGTTGAATGGTGCCATTAAAGTAATAAACTGCATTAAAGTACGGCCTAAGATAAGCAAATTTTTCAACTTATGTCTGAAGTTATTGGAAGTCAGCATCTTTCCAGTCGTTCTGCATACTAAACTAAGATGGTTAAACCAAGGAAGAGCATTTACACGTTTGATGAAACTACTTTGCGAAGGTGATATTCGAATAACCATAACTCTCAACTAGCAAAAATTTTAAATAATGAAGTTTGAGTGAGCAAACTGCAAATTTGGCGGATATGTTTGGCAAAATGAATTAATTGAATCTATCATTGCAAAAAAAAATTGTTACAGTTTTCGATACGTTTGCCAAAAGTGTTTTATTTTAAAATGAAACGGAGGGAAGAAACGGTGTAGAATATTTTCCTTTTGTTAAAAGAAGGCAAACAACTTTAAACTTCAAAGGAAGGTACAGAAAAATATTCAGGGGCATTCTAAAGATTTGAAAGGCTCGTCTGAACAATATTGTTGAACAGCTCAATAGAAGGCTTTAGACGACTTTAAATGTGTTCAGACTAAGTGTGTTTCTTCTGGACGCTGCCGATATTGTGATAATAATCAATCCAATTTTAAACCACCACACGCGAAGATATAAATATATAGGGGAAAGTCGGGGAATGGCGCTCACTTAAGGGGAAACAGGAATAGCTAGTCAAATTTAGACAAAAAATCAATATTATATTAATGAAGTATAACTCCAAAGCATAAGGAACAGTTTGCAATCAACTTATTTTCATAAAACACACAACTCTCTCTTTCATCGCCACATACCTGGTATTGTACTGTCTTCATTCCACCACATAAAAGTAATTCCTCTTTTAGAATATCCTTTTATACACTTCATTCACCTTAAAACCACAGATAAGAAAATGTATCCATGACTCAGGTACATATATAATGATACACAGATAAATTCAGTACATAAAGAAAATGAAATTAATTAAGGCGTAATTTACATTAAGCATACATCTCATTAACGTCAGAGATCTGATAGGTATTATATAATATAACCTTAATATAATGAAATTAATTTGCTGATACTAACTCGGTTATGTGTTAGGCAATGAAAGAGAAAATTACACAATAAAAATATTTAAGCTTCGTGTATCATAATTTTCATATCACACTTAGCATATTTTAGACTTCATTTATGCTTTGAAATAAGTAAATCTTTCGATATTGAACGAATGTAAATTTCTTCATTGATTAGACTCGGAGTTAATTTTTATGATATCCTAGCTGAACAATGCCATGTTACCGCATCGGACAACAAGCATTTTTGAAGCACCCGATGCCCCCAAATTAAAGCAAAAAATATGTAACTGAGCCTCAACAGGGATTATAATGATACAAATTGAGACGATACTTTCGGGTGCACCAAAAACAAGCTTTGCTGGAAACATTAACGTCAGCATTTGTATAATTCAGGGGTCGGAAAGAAGCGCTTTCTTTCAGTAGATGGTAGTGTAATACGCTGCATTTTAAAAAGTGTAATGCAGCGAGTAGGGCGATACAAACATCCATTAGTTTGTAGCTAACACAGAAACTATTTCTAACGTTTACGGCAGAGAAAAAGTGGCCGTTTTTCAAATAACGCGTTCGTAACTTGCCTATTTGAGCAAAATGTCTGTGTAACAATTTGCGAGTGTCAGAATAGTAATTAAAATCTGCAGTGTATGGTTAAGCATAAATATGTTATGTGCAATAGTAGATCCTCGTTATATTGTTTTTAAGCTCTATTTCCGTATATCCCTCCTCAAAAAAATCTGTAAAACCACATTTATATATATATATATATATATATGAGGACGTGAGTTTCAAAACTCGCCTTATCCAGAAAATCAAATTTTGGGAAATTGTGAAAAACTCCTGACTACGTCTATTGGTTTTCATTGCAAACCTAGATTTTACAATGCCAGAAGTACACGATAAAACTAGATTTTTTGCAGGTTGTAGTGTTTTTTCGATGCAGGTTCACCAATAGAATAGATTGATAGAGAAAACTCTATTTTTTAAAATTTTGGATAAGGCGAGTTTTGAAACTCATGTTCTCATATAAATATTTATTATAATACGTATCTTTCTTAATTTTGCTAAGAAAGGTGCAAGACGTGTCCACAAAATGTTTTGTGTTAGTCTCCCAAATGTTAGTTTATACTAAGATTTGGGAGACTAATGTAAAACATTTTTTTGTATGTTACCTTTCTTAATTTTTAACGCCCTCAGTAATATTGCATTTGGTTTTATGCCGGCAGACTCGATATAGCGAGGTACCAATGTCTTACTTAATCCATGGCCTCAATTGCGAGCGTAGATTGAATCCTTTGACAAGTTCTGAAAGAAGCGAAGCGATGACTACTTTTGAAATGTACTTTGTAGTCTCACGTTTGAAAATAAGTAGTTGTAGTTCTAGTTAAGTACATTTTCGATAAATTGGTTGTAGTTTCAGTTGTCTACAAAATAAATGTTGTTTTTCCGACCACTGATATGATTAAGAAAAAAATATGCATACTAAATAACTTCAAAAATTCTATCTTCTAAAATTTATCTCTACTTAAATCACTAGAACGAATGCCTAAGGTGGCATTGAAAAACATTTTACTTCTATATGCCATATGTGAATTATAAATCTTTAGAAAACAGTTTTTTTTATATAAAGAATGATTTTAAAAGCAAAATTATCCTTCTCCCATAGGAAACCTTTCATCAAAAGAGTCGCCACGGAAATTTTTATCCTGATGTTTCCCTTTTCATGACTGTCTACATAGATGATGTTGGTGTTAAAAGGAATAAAATTGAAATAATTTTCTGAAGTTCATACATGCTACCAGATTCATATTTTCTTGAAAAAACCCTTTTCCTTAATATACTCTGCTGCATTCGACCTAGAAGTGTGCCTTACTTTATAATATACATATGTATTATATATTCCGTTTAATTCACTTATTTCTACCTTAAAATACTTTAAACTATTCCCTATCTCAAAATACCTTCTTTTTACGCCTTGTACCATACTTTTCCCGTATTAAAATAATTCCATTTAGAACATTTATTTTTCTTTCAAGAGCTTAGTTTTATGCGTTCCCGGGAATGACGTGTTCTAAGATGTTTTACCGCTTTTTCCGTGTCTAATCACACTTTTTTTTCTATTAAGTGCCTTCGAGCTCACTGATTGTCTGGAAGTCCAGTTCAATTCTACTGTTATCAGTCTCATTGTATTCGTTTGCGCGTTAATTCATAGATCTGTGATTTTTCAGAGCATACGGGTTTTGGTTTTTTCCCTATTTGCAAAATTCAGGCAATGATCAGGCAGTTTTCGACCGAGCTTCTGATGTTATTATTCTGGAAACTTGGAATATAAAATATGTACTAATATTTAGAAAGATGGCTTGTTGTGATGTAAAGTGCTATCGAAGCGTTGTGGTGCCAAAAACTTTGGAATGATACTAATGAATGTTTAGTCTCTCAATATTTCTTTTCTATCATGATTTGAAATAATATAAATAACAACCGTGTGCACAACAACCTGTTTGCTTATTGGTGGTAATCTCCTATAGTGTGATTTCAATTCATGCCCTTTACATAAGCCACCATCCGACTGCAATTTTTAGGGTTTCATTCATCTGACGAAACCCTATTCGTCTCACTCCTTTGTCTGTCTGTCTGTCTGCCCGCCCCTTCTGTCACAGAGCACGTTCTCAGAAACTATATACATTGGGGACTTCAAAATTTGCATACTTATAGCTGAACACCTCACATCAAATGACAAATGATGAAATTTTGAAAAAGACATAATTAACGGACATTATTAATTAAAAACCTCCAATTACAAGATCGGAAAGACATTCGTAATTCAACAAAAGCATGGATTTTTTATCAAATTACGAAAACGATATCTTCGACGGATTAAAAACAGGTGTCATTTGAACAGCAGATAAGGACTGGCGATTTCTTTCAGGTGCGATTACTTTTTTCAATCCATCCCAGAAATTCGAAATTACTACCACAAGACGGACAAAAAAAAAAAAAAAAAAAAAAAAAAAAAAAAAAAAAAAATCAGCTTTTAGACATTCGAAAAATTATCTCGATCGTACCACAAAAACTCGAAAATTCGTTAAAAATCGAGAAAAATATCTTTTATTTTCCTTCATTTGTGAAGGCGACAGATGTCTGGTGACACTGAATTTTTGGTGGTAAACCAGAGAATATAAAACAGGTGCCTCTTGTGATCAGAAACAAACACAAAATTTTTATACAGGACCAATTTTTTTTTAAATGTCGATTTTTGAGGTACGATTTTTACGCCATCCGACGTAAAATTTCATTCTCTTTCAGAATATATCTTTATTTTTTAATTTCGACAATCGGAAGCGAAGATAATTAATTTTTTGGTAATTAATTCCAGAATTGCATTTTTTGCACAATAGGCCACGTGACAGGGAAAGAAATATAGATATTTTTATACTAGGGTTTGATAATCGCAGTACAAAAATTTTTAACTATTGGTTTTACAAATTTGGTTCTTTCGCATCCGGATGTTATTTCGTATCGTATGCCGATTCATGAAATTTAAATAAAAAAAAATCGTACCACAACTTTCCGATTTATGAAAAAATCGATTTTTAAACTTATCAAAGCGATGCTTTTTCGCACAAGACGATAATTTGTTAAAATTGAGAAAACTAAAGGACCGATCGCTTTTAAAGCATTGTTCAGAACGGTGTCACATTTTTAAAAATACAGCATAAATTTTACTTATTCAATATAAAAATTTCATAAGTGTTCATACCACTGTTTTCAAATAGCAATTTCAGCAAATATCTTGCTTAAGACCATTTTTAAAATGTAGCGTTCTCTACCGTTTTCCGTGCGGTTTTTTGACGGCAATGAGGAGATAAATATTACTTATTCAATATAAAAAATTTCATAAGTGTTGATTTGATACCACTATTTTAGAATAGTAATTTAGCAAATATCTTAAATTTGTGTTTAAGACCGCCACCCTCTCGACTAATGGTATCTACAGATAAGTTGTAAAAAGGAGTTTCGTTCAGATACACTTTTTTTAAAAAGAGAGTGCGCTCCCTGGTGGTGGAATGTGGAATTAAAAGAACGCGATTTTATTTAAACTAGGAATCTGTTTGAAACTTTAAGATAGTTTATAACACATAAGAAAGTTTTGAAAAGAATGGCGCGAGAAATTTAGTGGGGGGAGGGCGATATTTTTTTTAAACCTTAGCGTTTTTTACCTTTTTATGTGCGGTTCTTAAGGATTTAATAATTATAAATTACATCAATTTGGCTTTACTAATTAAACAATAAAGAGTTTCGAAAGGAATATTAAACGAAACCCTCTGTGCGATCTGTGATCACACTTACCCACTTGTTCTTATCATACTATTCTTCTAGTGAGGTAAGTTCTATAGGTTCAATTATGATTTACTAGAAGTGCTCTGCTAATTTTCACTAATGTATAACTCTAAATCGTTAAGTCGATGATTTTAAAGTGGGTGCAAGTCCATTTTATGTTTTAGTTATACAGGGTGGTCCTAAAATATATGTCAAAAATGTAAAGGTAGGTAGAGGGGACCTAAATAGCATATTTCGGATAGGAATGTGTGTGCGGTAATGACACATTAAAGCACTAGCTTGTAAAGCAGTATGAATCAAAGAAAACTAAAAAGACAAGTAAAGACAAAAGAAAACAAAAAATTATTAACAGTTTACAAGAGGTGCTCGAAAGAGCGGCCACCAACAGCGATAGAAGATATACAGCGACGGCGCATAGATCGGCGTACATTAGAAAAGACGTAGGCATGTCGAACACATGTAAAGCAGCAACAGACAAGCGGGCAACAAGATCTTCTTCAGGTGTGACGGTACTCTCGTATACCAGGCTTTTAATATGAACCCAAAAGAAAAAAATCCAAGCAGGTTAAATCAAAAGAACGCGGTGGCCAGGAACTGGACCGCCCGGTCCTATCCAATGCTGGCCGTAGACAGCGTCCATGTAATTCCTGACGTCTCGACTGAAGTGAACTGGTGCTCCATCGTGCTGGAACCACAATCGTCTGCGAACAGCTGGAGAAATATCTACCAGAAGTTCAGGTAAAACCTCCTGTAGGAAGATGTTGTATATATGGCCAGTTAAAACGACTACGTAGAATGTACGGTGCTACTAAGTTATTGTGTACAATGCCTACCCAAACATTAATGGAAAACCTTTCTTGGTACGCGTGTACTATTGTGCCATGTGGGTTGCCATGAGCCCACAGGTGATAATTATGGATGATAAACATACCCGGCCGCGTAAACGTAGCCTCATCAGTTAATAAAACATCTGCTGGGAAGGTTGGATTGGCTGCCGTCTGCTGTAGGTACCAATGAGCAAAGTTGAGACGTGGAAGATAATCGCCAGCGGTCATTGCTTGCACTCTCCGTAAATGATACGGATGCATTCCGTCTTCATGTCTTTAAAGTTTGGGGAAACCACCCAAACTTTAAATTTCTACCAAAAAATCTCCCTGTCTTAAAGGGATACATATATGAGGACGTGATCTTCAAAACTTATCTTATCCAAAATTTAAAAAATTGAGTTTTTTCTATCAATCTATTTTTTCTGTCTTGGTAAACCTGCAACGAAAAAATACAACAATTTGCAAAAGAATTGGCTTTATCCTGTATTTCTGCAATGCTAAAATCTTGTTTTACAATGAAAACCTGTGAACGCAGCTTACAGGTTACTGCGATTTCCCTAACTTTGATTTTCTGGATAAGACAAGTTTTGAAACTGACGTTCTCATATATATATATATGCCATATGGAACTCAAGAATTAAAAAATGAAATGAAATTTTAAAATATCTGCTCTAAATTCCCATTTTTTAATTTTCTCTACATAACATATATGACTTTCTTGCCTGAATTAAAAAATTTCAACTTTCGGCATAAGTGAATTTCAAGAAATCTGGTGAATACTAGATAATTGCTCAAATTTATCGCATATCTTTCAAACAAATTTATCTCTATTTAAATAACTAGAAAGAATGCCGAAGGGGGCATTGCAAAATATTTTAGCTCTATATGCCATATGTGCATTATAAATCTTCAGTGAACAACTTAATTTATTTACTGAATAATTTTAAAAGTAAATTTATCATTGTACTAAAGGAAACCTTTCATCAAAAGAGTCACCGAAGATTTTTTTATCCTGATGTTTCCGAAGACTTTCTAAATAGATGATGTTGATGTCAAAAGGAATAGAATTTAAATCATTTACTGAAGTTCATACATGCCACCAGATTCATATTTTCTCGAAAGATCATTTATCCTTCATATGCACTATTGCATTCAATCGAGAAAAATGTCTAACTTTCCTCATTTGTCAAGTCAGTATAAAACAAATAATACTTTTGACATACTGGGCAAAAAGTCGTGACTTTGTACTTATGTTGTGCCGTATATATATTACGGAGAGATGAGCGGGATAAAAGTTTAAACTAAAAGATGTTGTATTTGATAAGATATTATGTCTTTAAATAGACTTTTTTAGACTGATTTCAGCAGGTTACTTGTGTTTGAAGTTTCTCAGCCATGTATAAAAGCTCAAATTTTGAAAATGAAGTTATAAGAAATAATGCTAATATAAATGAAGCTATTTATAGCGCATTGTTGCACAAGTATACATCTGGATGCATTTTCAGTGCTGCCACAGGTGACTATCTTTTAATTCTACCTCGCACCACTTTCTCAAAACAAAAATCTTTGATATACAGTTTGACAACACTTGCAAGAGAAATATACTTCAAAATTTACTTTTTTTAAATAATGATGCGAATTGAATAGAAAAATAGTCGCCTGTGGCAGCCCTGCATTTTAGTCATTCTTTATTTTTAGCGAATTTTCTAGTAATTTCTTAATTTTGTTGTCTACGTTTCTTGAATTTTGATTAATTTCTTCCTTATCATTTCATATTTCATTCCTTTCTGAGTTTTTTTCATCTGTTATAAATTGTCATTTTTTTCACCTTACAGAAGATATTCTATGTAATATAGGATGACTGAAAGGAAACAAGGATAGCCAAAGACTTCTACAGTGATTTGTGTTGGATAAAAGATTGATAAAATACATGGGAATACTATAGATATAGCAATAATATATAAAACACTGATTGCAGTGATAACAGTGATAGCAGATTTCTTAATTTGGTGTATGTAGTTGCAGAATATTTAAACATGTAAAATGAAAAGAAATTTTAATCTAACATTCTTAACCGTTATACGAAAGAGTCTTTGTGGCAATATTTTATTGTTATCTCCATTCATTTTAAATTTCTTATTTGCCAATACCGATAATTTTGATGCACAGTAAACAACCATATATTAAAAAATTTTGTGTCCCCGTAAAAGTACGGCAATCATTTTAAAAACGTATAGTACTGCGTATCTTAGCAGCATATTTAAAATTCGTGTCGGATGGCAAATTTTTACGAGTTACGTAGAACCTATAAAGTGAAAAAAAGGACAAGAAAACAGAAAGACATTAATTAAAACTAGGTGGTCAGTTAACCCTAATTCATTAAGAAAAACTAAGGTAAATGCCTCAAAAATGAGCCTCTAAAAAGGGGGACCAATCTTAATTACCTTAATTTAAATGTCCATGAATATAGATTATTTGGATGCACATTTCTAAAACTGTATTTTAGATAACTTCCCCAAATCAAGCATGAATGTTAAAAATATATCATTCAAAAGGCAGAAGAAGCATATTTTATTTAGCTCAAAGAAGAAATGAAGTTAAAAAATAATTAATGTAACATTAAAAAAATTATAGAAAAAAATAATGTATTCAATTGTAATATCAATCTTCTGTGTTAAATCTTCTGCATTAATATTCTGTAATGTTAGAGTTACATTCATAGTTTAATTATATATGTTACCGGCAATGCATGAAACACCGGCATTTTATAGAATGCCCAGACATTTTATACAATGTCGGAAACTGGCCGGCCAATTAATGAAACGATTCACATTTCACACATTTCCTAGCTATTCCACAGAATGCAAATGACAAACCGGCAAAGTATGAAATGCATCTCTGATTCCTTTCCAATATCGTGTAAAAGTTTTATACTGTGCTGCATTAAAATGGAAGAACAAGATGTAGTGTTGGAGAAGGAGTCATGGACATACAACAACGATTCGGCGATGAACTGTCCAAAGTCCGAGTTTGCTGCAAAAAACAGTTTATTCTTATCCGAAACTATTTACCAGAAGTTAATAAATGATGTAAAAAAGCCAAAATGACTACTAAGAAGGAAACCTGGGACTATTGGCAGGGCCTAACTTAGATTTTGTGGGGCCCTGGGGAAAGCATTACTCGGGGGGCCCGTTATATCTTTCGAAATTTTTCGTGAATTATGCTGAATTGACTAAATCTAAACTTCATACCTATTATATGTATACATAAATTTCGTACCAACTATACTATTTATCATTTTTTAATTTTAAAAAATCCAGCTTGTGTAAAATAAAGTAAGGTCAATCTCTACAATTGCATTAAATATTACAATGAAATTACATTAATATTTAAGAGAGAAAAAGATTTTGTAATTACTATGATATAATAAACTTAGAACATACTGAAAAGTTTAATGTATTTATCAAGTTTCATATAACAAGAACATTTGATAATATTAATGTTTGACTCAAATAGTTAAGTTTCTAAAAACTCTTACCTTATCCCACTTCCTTATCATTGAATCAAGAACTTCTGCGGTAATAGATATTGGATAAAGAGTTAATATAAGTTCCAATACCGTCAGCATATCGTTCTTGCAGTAGCACAATATTTCCCCTTTTTAAACCAGGAAAAGGTTTTCAATTACGGTTACAGATACTGTTAACAATCACACGCAACAAATACTTGATATTGTGAAAAATAGTTTAATTAGAATTGTTTAAAACAGGGATAATTCTTCTGGATTTATCTATTTCTCTCAAGTTTTGCCATTTTTTATGCCAAAATAAATACAGTCGACTCTCGTTTTTACGAACTCGTAGGGAACAGTAAAATAGTTCGTAAAATAGAAAGTTCGCAAAATAGAAAAACACAAAACATGATGTGAATACGTACACTATTTTTGTCTATTTTTTTCAAACTGCCCCCTCTTCATACAGGAAGCAGTACTTCAAGGTTATTTATTATTTAATAAAGTTATGCATGTATTTTTAAATATACAAGAAATAAATGCAAATTTATGCACAAAAAATAATTTTAGTACACAGAAACATACGTTATTATGCCTTGAAAACATTGCATATGAAAACACAGACTGGATTAGTACTTAGTAGGTAAAAATACATAGATAAAAATATTGATAAAAAATTAGGAATGGAAATAATCACTTATTTTTTTAAAATAAAATTTTGGAAAATATATGTTTCCATTTTATCTATGCTTGAAATCCTTTCATAGTTATTGCCCCTTTCAAAAAAGTGCCTTAGTCCTGACAACCACTACTTGAAATTGTTGCTATGCCCCCTCCCTCCGAAAGATATTGAGAAAAACAACACATTCTTGGAATGCACCTGATGTCTCATTGCACCTGTTCAGAGTTTAATTGACGTGACACTGCGTTCCGATATTTTTTTTTTAAAATGCAGAAATATGAAAACTGAGTTCGCAAAAAAGAGATTTTCATAATCCGTAGTTCGTAAATGGGAGCGAAAATTTACATTGCTTCTATGGGAGAGTATTCGGGACCACTCTATAGTTCGTAAAATCGCAAGTGTTCGTGAAAAAGAGGTTCTTAAAAACGAGAGTCTACTGTATTTAGATTTAATAGTTGTTTCAACATCCGGTAGTCAAAAAACAAAATTCGTAAGGTTCACGGGATGCCAAAATGATCAACGAACCCAGAAATAAAAGTATTCAAGCAAGGAAAAAACAAGACTATCTCCTGAATAGTCTCCAGTTTTATAATGAGGTGTATTAATCCCTCTTCGTCTAGAGAAACTAGGTTCTCTATCTTCGTCCGATGGTCAGTTTGTGACGAAGTGTATGCGCAGAGCCGTCCTTGAAGTGTGGGAAAAGTGTAATCCGAAAATGAAATAAATAAATTAGTGTATTTAATAAAATAAACTTTAATTCGGATACGATTTTTTGTTGCTCTTGTTACGAACTCTGTTATGAGCAATTTTGTAGTGTTTATTCCGAAAGAAAAAATGCAGCACGTCGGGGGAAAAATGGCACGAAGGAGAAGAAAAAGAGCATCATGAGACATAAATAAACGGTCAAGTGCGAGTATTACTCGCGTACAGAAGGTTCCGTACAATAATGTATGAATTAGTAAGTATATTATTAAAAAAATACAGTTGCTAAAAGAATACTAAGACTTTGTAAAAACTATACAACGTAGGGTTGGGTATAGCTGTATAGTATACAGGGTGCAAAGGAAAGTCCCTTTAACCTGAAAATACTTGCGAACGGAGAGAGCTACAGATATACAAGTGAGGTAACGGCACAGTAAAACGACTACGCCCGACCTAATGCAAACAACAGCAGCACCCTTAGTGGCGAAATTTGGAAGATAGTCATTGCAAATCGAAAACGAAAAGAGGTAGAGCAAATTTTCCAATTAGAAAGTTTTAGAGCATCAATTAATTAGAACGAAACGACATTTGGTTCACACGGATAAGATAAATCGTCGCCTGCATACCCAAAAATGCCCGAAATCGATGAGCGACGATTCTACTTTGCCTATTCACATTCCGGAAATGTAGCAGTGCACAATTGCAGATTGTGACGTTGTACTGTGCTGTAATGTCTGTAAAGATTTAATTTCCAATGCATTTAAAATTTTAGAATAACACTTTCAGGGCCAGAAGAATTCTGTTCGTAAACTGATCACCAGAATATTCTAATGAATTTTTCAGAAAACAAAAACCGATAATTTGCACTTTCGTTAGAAAAGCAAAGTTTTATTGAAATATTCTTGGTGCCATTTGTCAGTTTTGGAACTAAAATTAGGTGGCTAGACCGTCTAGCCACCACCCTTGAAAGGGTTAAATCTATGTGATCGTATTGAAGAGGCTTGCAATAGACGTTCCATGCAGAGAAATGTGCATGCAAAATTACTCTCACGAATACAAACGTGTATCGTGAGCAATGGCGAACTTTTCGAACATTCTGAATATTAACTTTTTATCACTGTGAGACAGTTTTTCTTTTTTCTTTTCTTTTTTTTTTTTCTTTTCTTTTTTTTTTTTTGAGTGTGTGATGTTATCAAAATGTATTGAGATAAGTACGTATTTATATCATGAATTGTGCGTATTTCTTCATACTTCTGTCTATTCCATTCAAACGTTTACACAAAATGGAGTGCATCGATTTCGGACATTTTTGGGTAAACGAGCGAAGATTTATCTTATCCATGTAAACCAAATGTCGTATTCTATTAATTAATTGATGCTCTAAAACTTTCTAGCTGGTAATTTTGCTCTATCTCTTTTCGTTTTCGATTTGCCGTGGATATCTTTCAAATTTCGCCACTAGGGGACGCTTCTGTTGTTTTCATTAAATCGGGCGTAGTCGCTTTACTGTACCGTTACCTCACTTGCATAGCTGTAGCTCTCTCCGTTCACAAGTATTTTCAGGTTAAAGGGACTTTCCTTTGCACCCTGTATACTAGAAAAGTATAAATGGATATACCATGAAAGTTCAAAGATATATGGAAGCTAAATAACAGCAAATATAGCTATTCCGTATATTTGTTTTTCCATTTAGGTTTTTAGTTAACCTTTAAAGACATAGTAGGTGTATTGAGAGAGCCACTCAATGGAAACTAGTCGCGAATCCCATAGCATTTGTGTGATTAATTCTCATTAAATTAGTCTGTTTTTAACAATTTGACGTTTATTGCTTTTATACTGCTACTGGGCAATGCATTACATAAATATATCCTTAAAATTTGTTATATAGGCTTTAAAAGCCGATGGAGCATAGAGTACGCCGTCCCTGTCATTATGTATGTCCATACCATTCGTGTCTTTAAGGGTTAATATCTCGGCTAATTACCGACGATTTTTTCCGAAATTCATGATCAACAATGCTTTTATACTTCTGCTACGATAGGTACCAGCTTTGCTCAACACTTTTGTAAATCGAAATTTGGTAATCGAACCCGTAAATCGAAATTTGAGTGTTACGGAAAAATACGATTTTCTCAAAAACTATGTGACCTAGGGTAATCGCTATAATTTTCCTGCAAGGTTTAAATTAATGTCTACTACCTCTAATTTTTTCATAATTTTAGTTCCAATAGATTCGGAATTAGATGGGGGCGGAACATATTTTTGCACTACATTTTCCACCATATCTTTGAAAATATAATACCTAAAATTAAATGAAATATATTTTTGATTTCAGCGTTACGAAAGCTTGCACACGATACCCCACACCCTATACAAAGAAAATATTTTTTTTTCACGTAACTTAATTAACCCCTCTACATTTTTCCTAAATATATTTATGAATATTTATTAATCTGTAAATATGTGGGTCAATAGTCTTTATTACTTCTCCTAATTTGAACTTTCCACGTTGCATATAGTTTACGAGTTAAAGGGCTGTGACAGACAGACAGACACAGGAGTGATCTTATAATGGTTCCGTTTTTACTTTTTAAGTACGGAACCCTAAAAAGTGAATTGAAGGAAATAACAGCATGAATATTACTAAAAATTAAGTTTGATAAATAAATTCGTCTGTACAATAGTGCAAACGCTCGTACAATATTGCAAAAACGTACTGAACTCCACCCCCCTAAAAAATGGCCTTCCGTAAAATCAAGTTGCTCGACCCGTTGCCGGACTCTACTTTTAAGTGTTTTTATTCAATTCAAGGATAATTTTAAATTAAAACTAAGATGATCACAAACGTACTTATGAAAAAAAGAAAGAAAGAAAACCGACCATGGAAAAATTGGTTTATCTGACACAATGGGATGCCGCTTACGAGATTTGCCATTTTTTTCCATAAACATTTTGTCGAAATTCGTGTTTTTTTCCGAGCTCCTTTGACGAATTACCGATTTTTAAATTTTTTTAAATTTTTATTTTTTAGATCCATTGACAGAATTGATCATTTTTCGCGACCGATTGACAAAATTCACAATATTTTTCATGACCAACTGACAAAATTTGCTATTTATTTCTGCGATTTTTTGACGAAATTTGCGCCATTTTTCCTTCATCGTTTATAGAAATTCGTGACCGTAACCGATTGACAAAATTCGTGATTTTCTGCGCGATCATTTGACGAAATCGCGATTTTTTTGCGCAACCGATTACTGAAATTTGCGATTTCTTTCAACGACTAATTGAAGTAAACTCCTATTTGTTTCTGAGATCTTTGACAAAATTCACGCTATTTTTCCACCACCGTTTGAAGAAATTCGGGATTAATTTTGCGATATTCCCACGAAAATAAAAAAAAAAATTGCGGAAGAATCACATGCCTGTGAAAGTATTAATGATGAAAAATGCACACAGTATTTTTTATTATGCGGGATTTTTCTATTTTGTGAGCTTTTCGATCAATCTCGCACGCTACTGCAAACTCTGCCACTCAATGCAAATTTTGCTCCCAACAACAAAAAACCCCTCTTACAGAAATACAAATCTCAGAAATACTCTCAGAAATACAAATGTTTCTTTGTTAATTTCTATTATAAGGGTTTTATGTTAACAAAAAATGAGTATTTTTTTATGTCCGAATTTTTGGATCGATTTTTAGGGTTCCGTACTTAAAAAGTAAATAAAAACGGAACCATTATAAGATCACTCCTGTGTCTGTCCATCCGTCTGTCTGTCTGTCACAGCCATTTTAATCGTAAACTATGGAACGTGGAAAGTTCAAATTCGGGGAAGTAATAAAGACCATTGACCCACATATTTTCAGATTAATAAACATTCATAAATATATTTAGTAAAAAAGTAGAGGGCTAATTATGCTACTTGAAAAAAAAAATCTTTTCTTTGTATATCATGTGGGGTATCCAGTGAAAGCTTTTGTAACGCTGAACTCAAAAATACATTCCTTTTAATTTTAGGTATTATATTTTCAAAGATATTGTTGAAAATGTAGCGCAAAAATATGTCCCCCCCCCCCATCTAATTCCGAATCTACTGAAGCTAAAATTATGAAAAAATTAGAGGTAGTAGACGTTAATATAAACCTTGCCGGAAAATTATAGCGATTACCCTAGGTCACATAGTTTTTTAGTAATTAGCATTTTTCTGTTATGCACAAATTTCGATTTACGGGCATTCAGAAAAATTGTTGAGCATCGCTGAATATACCTATCGTTGCAGAAGAATAAAAGCATTGTTGATAATGATTTTCGAAAAAAATCATCGGTAATTAGCTGAGATAATAACCCTTAAAGGTACGGCATGTTTGGACATACACAAGGACAGGGCGGCGTACTCTATGCCTAGTTAACGACTTTTAATGATATATATGTGTAATGTAATGTCCAGTAACAGTATAAAAGCAATAAACGTGAAATTGTTAAAAACATACTAATTTAAGGGGTCTCGGGACTCTAAAAAGTGCAAAAAATGAAAAAAAAGACCATTTTCAACATTTAATGTCTTAAAATGTATATGATTTTAAAACATAATTTTAATTGGAATGAAAGATATAAGTATGTTCTTTCGTTTCATGTATTTAAAAAATTGCAAGATACAGAATTAGTATTTATAGGGGGCTCGAAACTGTTAGACATTTGTCGAACAAAATATTGGCATAACAGTTTACGCGCAGGATTACAAAATAAATATTGCAACTAGAATGAAAATTTTGGTGCTTACTTATACTTCAGATTGCAATAATTTCCCTGAACTTAAATAAATTTGTATTTAAAGCATTTTTATATTTTTAATGCAATGCTGCATTTAGCTAGTACAAAATTTTGAAAATTTCAACAGTAAAATCACCTAAAAAAATATTTTTTTGAACAATAAAAAGGAAATTTTAGGTTCAGTTTATACAGAATAACATAGAATATATGTTTTGAAAATTTCATGAAAAAATATTCAGAAGTTTTTGAGGTATCCTGCGCGTTATACCCAAAAACGCCATTTGGAAAATAATGACTTTAAAGTTTCGGAAACGCCGCTTCAGCTATTGAGCGGGTATAATTCTAAAAGCCAAAACTTCTGTTCTAATGGGAATTTCAAGGAAACAATTATATCAAAATATTCAGAAAAGATAGGAGTTTAACATCTAAAAAAATTAAAATTTCTTAAATTTTGAAGCTTTAAGATTCCTGCGACCACTTAATCCTTTCCGGAACGGAGTAATTCTATTTATAAACTTATGAAATAATGGACTGACACCAGAATTTATAAACGAATTTATTAGAAAATGCGAACTTGCTTATTTACAGGTACATGATAAAAGGAAACTTTTAATTAAATATTCTTGGTGCCATTTGTCTGTTTTGGAATTAAAATTAGGTGTCCGCTTTTTAAGGGCATCGCCCTCGAAATATTTAATTAGAATGAATCGCATAAATACTGTGAGATTCGCGATAGTTTGCATTGATTGTATCGCTCAATACGCCTCGAGTGACTTTAAAAGTTAATTAAACACCTATCTGGAAAAACGCGGCACTGACCAAGTCGGCGTTGCAACTTTGAGACCTCAATTCGAAGCGCGCTTAGCACAATGCCAAATTTAAACTTTGAACAAAGGTTTTGTTTTAGATACACTATAGAAATAAAGGTTATTACTACGCTGAATTTAGTTTCATGAAATGCCAAATGAAGTTTAACTATGCACTGCCTTTATTGTCAGTACCGAATTAAGTTCATCATAAACAGATTAGGATAATATTAAAAAAAGAGTTATACGAATAGCTATATTTGATATTGTTCCATATATCTCTTTGAACTTTCATGGTATATCCGATTACACTTTTCTAATATATACAGTTATACCCAACCCTACGTTATATAGTTTTTTAAAAAGTCTTAGTATTCTTTTAGCAACTTTTTTTTTTTTTTAATAATACAATTACAAATTCATATATTTATTCTACGGAACCATCTGTGCGCGAGTAATGCTCGCACTTGACCGTTTATTTTTATATTTTCGGAAATGAATGCCTTAAATTTGAATTTCAGAAAAGAATCACCTCTCGCTCTTTGAAAATCGATGCGGTGCTCTCAGAAAATCGTCAACAAATTAAAGAAAATAGTACGTCTCTCCTAAAAAATAGCACGAAGCACATAAAAAATAGTACGGCACACTGAAAAAATCGCATGGCGCACTGAAAAAATCGCATGGCGCACTGAAAAAATCGCAGGACGCACTGAAAATATCGCACGGCGCCGCGCCACGCTAAATATACCTAGTTTAATTTCTATTTTGGAAGCGACTTGTCTCCCAAAAGTTCTTGCACCGAGCCTTGCTTTTGCTAAGGCAGACTGTGATTGTGTGGCTAAAGCAAATTGCATCAAAGTTTTCTTTATCCAAAAATTCTGCTTTATTGAACAGGTCAGCAAATTTTGAACAACTGTCTTCTGTTTCTTGCTTTCTTGTTGACAAAAATTTCACAGAGTTGAAATGATAGCATAAGCAGGTTTTAGAGCAGAACACAAATCACCTTTAGGTTACTGCAGGTATTTTGAAAGTAGCGATGTAATGTTGAATAAAAATTGACAAATAACCAGTCCAACAATAAAGATACATTTTCAATTCCAGCTAGCAAATTTAAAGTAGTTGATGGTATTTCTCGATATAAAATTTTAAAATGAACTAAGATAAGTTTCGCCAAACTGTGATAAGCATGTCGTTATTGCATTCATCTAAACTTTATCTTTCCTCGCAAGTACAGACAACAATTGGTCCAATGGTTGCTCCATTGATGAAATTTTACGCTTGCAGCTTTGATTTCAGGGGCTGTCTAGGGTTCCCCCCCCCCCGGTAGAATTAGTATTTTATACTAATTTAAGGGGTCTAGAAGTGCAAATCTCACCGCGGTATCCATATTGCTCCCGGAATTGCAGATTTCCATCCCGGAGAAACATGTCTGAATTTAAGACTGACAGTTACCACAAAATCTGTGAAAATGGAATCGTTAGGGATCGGACACATAATCCGTTTTAAACAGGTCGGGTTTCCGCCTTAGCAGGTATACTTCTATGGCTATACTTCCATTATCGTGATTATTAGATGTTTCTATTTAAAAGTAAAAATCCGTTTTAACAGGTTTTATTGTAATGCAGTAAAATCTGCAAAGAAGGAATCTCAAGGGATTGGATAAAAGTTACATTTTAGACGGCTTTCTTTCTTAGAAGGCTATGCTCCTTTTTTTTTATCGAACATTGAAATTTTTTCCATTTAAGACAGGATTCTCTTACAGACATGCTCTATTTCACAGGTTTAACTGTAATACATCTATGATCTCTCCAGATGCTACAACAAAGTGATACGTTTAAGAGGATACCTGTGAAAACCGAATCTGTATATAACAGAATTCTGTATAAAATGGAAAAATCATTGTCCCCGCGAATGAAATTCCTTAAAATTATACCGGCTAAGATGGAAACCTGCCTATAACGACAAATTTCACAGGTCACTTGCGAATCCATTTATACTTTTTTTTGTATCCATGATTCAGAAAATGGACTCCTCCTTCTTATGTGTGTGTGGGTGTGCAAGATCTCCATGGACGCCTCTTGTCTACGCCACTCGGGATAGTGGCGTCTTTGATTAAAGCTTTTCTGCATTGTTGTAATAACTATGTCACTTACCCTTTTTTCAATAAAAATTTCTTTTTGTCTCGGATATTTCACGATTTCTTCTTTTACCAGCAACTGTCAAATTTAGCCAGATCATCCTGTATATCGATTACATAAAATTCTGTGTATATTTACGCGAGTATCACAAATATTACACTTGTACACGCTTCAAAAGCGGTATTCGAAATGCTAAATACCACCAATAGCAAATAGTAAATGATTATGTGATTATTGTTAAATTTATAACTGCAAAAAACAAAATTCACTTGGGTACCTTAATTCAAGGCGTTGATAAAAAAGGCGTTCAATCGACTAACAGGAATCGCTGACTCATCTTTCCCCCTACTACGTAATTTTTGACAAACGGGGTATAAAGAAACATTAATTTTCATGCAGATTAAATTAAAGTTGTTGTTAAAACAAAAAAAATGCTCTAAAATCTTATTTGTTTCGAAATCTCGAACAGTCAGAGACTGATACACTGTGGACCACTGGTGCCTTTACCCTCTATGTTTTTCGTCACATATAAAATATGCATTGTCTCAATTTCCTAAAAATAAATTTTGGCTCACTTCTGCATTTTAAGAAAAAACGGTGAGAATGAAAGCAAAATCTGCAGGCAGTTTGGATTCCAAAATTTTTTGCTGTAAAATAATGGCAAAATTGAAGCCATTCTTCCTATAAACATATAAAAAATTTAAAAAGTTTTAAGGTATTTTTTGCTGTTGAACTTACAGAAACAAATGCTGGTATTTAAACTGTTAGAAGATTTTACTGAGATTTTCAACACCTTCTCATTTACAGTGTAGCCATTTGTGGTGACTTTATGAGCTAATATTTGAAATCTACAACTTTAAAATACCTTTCTGGGAATTTCGTTTATGCTAAATACAGGCAAGTCACTGATATATTTATGGATTTCTAGATGAGTATCATTACTCTCGCTATTGAATACCACTGTACATGGAATATTATATACACTCTTGTAAACAAATGTTCAACACCAAGAAAATCACACCGTGGGATTTTCATTCGTGAGCCTCAAATTGTTCTTGGTGTTGGGATTTTCCCCCCTTCAGTGTATTTATGATAGTATGAAAAAGACGAGATTCTTTTAAGCATAATTTTTTAAGCTTTTTTAACAACAAAAAATTTTATGTCTAAGTGAAAGTACCGAATAGTTCTTTTGGATTTTTCTCATGAAGAAAAATTTTCAGTACTTTTCTTTTTAATATATGTATATTGAAGTATAACAAAAATTAATAACTCATATAATTTTTTTAAGTATGCTAAGTACATATTAAGAGGTGTTCAATTCAATTAACCCTCCGTCTACCAGACGGGTCCATTGGACCCGACAGGTACATGCAAAATATTCATTCAAACCAGAAATTTCTTTAAAATAAACTAAGTATATAAACCAGACAAAAATAAGGTAAATAAATAAGTTAAATAGTTTTAAATAAAAATTCTGGTGTAGAACGTTTTATTAAAACTTGAATAAAATTCCCGGTAGATCTAGGGTTAAAAATAAATTAAATTAAATAAAACAGTTATTTATTATTAGTAAATAAGTGCATCAATAGATTACGGTCAGTGGATAAAATATTTAGGAAATTTAATTCCTTATGAAAAATAAGTTATAAATAATTTTAACTTGCCTTAAAAACCACTTATTTGCTGTATTTTTATAAATATGAAGATTCAATGCATCCGTATACGCTACATTTCCGTAATTACAAATTTCCATATACCTAATGATGTTGACTGGTATTTTTCCCAAATGCCATAAAATATGAAAAAATTCTGTTGTCTTTATCCGTGTAAAGAGAGTTAATATGTAGCCTGTTCCCAGACCGGTTATAAAAGGAGAGGTTTTTATTTCTTTTAATTATTGCTAACAAATATTCTGTAAAAATTTTCTGACATTTTAATAATGTTAGGAACATTTTTTTGTGGAATCTTTAACTTGTTTACCGCCAAGTTTTAAAGAGCACTATCTAGTGTGCATTTAAACATTTTGAGATCCATGTAAAATTATTTGTTTTTTGTCACCTGTTTGGGGGCATTTGTTCATCTCACTGAATTTGTTTGTGTTTGGTTCATGTCATAACTTGTACAGCTAAAATTTTTTTAGTATAACACTAGTGTTTTAACAGTGAAGATCCTTTTGCGATGAAAAAAATTGGGTATTGGAATTTGAAAATTTCGGAATTTTGTCACTATAACCGTAACTTTTTGGATTCGACTGTTGTTATTTACCTAATTCTCGAACCCATACCATAAAATAATCACATCCCAAATAACACCCCGTTTCCTAAATTGATACGACCGCTAGGGGCTGATATATTGGTAAAGTTTATGTGTATATACAGGGTGCCCAGCGAATAAGACACTGATTTCAAAATTAAATATCTCAAAAACAAAGATCAATAGAATTATGCGGTAAACGGTTTGTTTATTAACTAAGCTGTAAAAATGTTATACAGAAGTTTCAAAATTTAGTTGCAAAAACCGCTAACAGATGGCGCTGTAATCGCAATTCCTATACATTGTGTTTTGAAGTCGAGAGCACTAGCGTCTCATTCCTAGATGGCTTCCTATGGAAGAACGAAAATTGGGAAAGACCGCTTTTTCGTTGAGGTGATGTGCAGAAGTGGAGACATCTGGTCACAGAATTATTGTATCAGCTTCAATTTTAGAGAATTTCAATTAATAGAATTTTCAATAAAAAGTTTAGCAATCATTATATAAGAACTTATTAAAATATTTTATTTGGGTAATGTTCAGAAGCGGAGCCATGTGTTGACAGAATTGAGATTTGTTTCAAATTTTGTTATAAGCTACTTCGGTCCGGATACCAGTATCTCTGTGGTACGTCTTTTCTCTCCTAATTGGTAGATCGTGGAATCGAATCCCAGTAGAGGAGGATTTGAAAAAAATGGAAATCTTTACTTTTTAATATTTATTTAAACTGTGAAAAAAGTTTGAATAAAAAAATCCAAAGTTTCTGGTTTTAAAATTTAATTAAGCTAAAAGAAACCCCTTTTTTAAAAATCATTGAGCATTTATAATAATGATTCATAAATCATTTTTTTTTAATTGTAAAGAATAGTTTGAAGGAAAAAATACAAAGTTTCTATTTTTAAAAACTTAAGTTAAAAAAATAATTTTAATTTTAAAGACTCATTTTCATTTTTTTCATTGAGCACAGAAATATGGTGCAGCTTCTAGCGATAGGATCCGAGGTGTTGGAAAGGAACACAGCATCCAAAATACTTTAGCTTTGACGTTGATGATATGACTTATCATCAATTCGTTTTAAAAAAGAAATAATTTAATGCATAATTTCTGTCTCTAAAACTTTGTTTACAAAGAAAAGAAATATATGTGTTGTGCTAAAACCAAAGTATTATGCCGTGATTTAAAAATAAATTAAAAGTGAAAAATTACTTTTTTATTTTTAATAATTCAGGTATGAACAATAATACCAAAATATTATGCCGTGATTTAAAATTAAAAAAAAAAAATAAAAAGTACAAAATTATTTTTCTAAATATATGCATTTTGATTTAAATAATTATATGGCATTAAAGATTGAATTTAATAAAATATTTAATAAGTTCTTATAATGATTTCTAAACTTTTTATTGAAAATTCTATTAATTGAAATTTTCTAAAATTAAAGCTGATGCAACAATTCTGTGACCAGATGTTTCCACTTCTGCACATCACCCCAATGAAAAAATGGACTTTCCCAATATTCGTTTTTCCGTAGGGAGCCATCTAGGAATGAGGAGCTAGTACTCTGGACTTCGAAGCAGTTTACAAGTATTGCGATTACAGCGCCATCTGTTAACAGTTTTTGCAACTAATTTTTGCAACTTCTGTATAACATTTTTACAGCTTAGCTAATAAACAAACCGTTTACCGCATAATTCTATTGATCTTTGTTTTTGAGATATTTAATTTTGAAATCAGGGTCTTATTCGCTGGACACCCTGTATGTATACTTCCTCATTCTTTGTCAGCAAAGCTTTAAATATATTGTGTATATATTTTTTATATTGTGTATTTTATTCCTTAATCCTTTTTAATCATGTTTTATTTTAAACTTATTTGTTTTTCATAATTTATTTCTCTATTTTTTGTGTGTTGGTAGTATAGGTCTGCATGGGCCGAAATTTCCAGGCCCGGCCCGGCCCGGCCCGGCCCGAAAAAAGTTAAAATCTCGGCCTGGCTCGAGTGAATTGCTACAAAACATTGATTTTTCCGTCGATTTGGTTAAAAATTTGACTCTTACGAGGAGTTCTGACCAAAAATATTTATCTTAACTTTTTTTTCATGCTTCTAAACTTCGCAGGCTGCGATATTTATTTTTTTAATGAATCGCTATTTCTTCTATGTAAATGTTTCAGTTATGATTAATATTGTTAATCCATATTCCATGCATTGAATTGTTAAAAATCTGAAAAATGCTACACAGTAAAATCTTCTAAGACTCAATTACATAGGAAAGAAAAAAAAATGCGTTAGAGACAAGTTCCCTTCTTAGCAAATGTAAATGTATTATATATTCTTTTCTTACGTATTAGTATATTAATTTTGAGTGATTTGATATTAGTATATTAATTATTAAGTGCATTATATTATTAGTATATTAGTAATTAAATACATTAGTATATTAATTTTGCATGCACAGGTTTTTCAGTTCAAAAAAGGATACCGTCATAGGCAGGTTCCTTTTCACACGTTTTACTATATTTAATTTAGCTATATTTTAATTAGCGTAGAAATTTACTATTCTTTAAAAAGAATAAATGTTAATGTTCAATTGTAGAATCATGGCGATTCAAAAATATATGAAGCCCGTAGCCCGAGAGCAGCCCGTGCAGATCTCTAGTTGGTAGTACCAAATTCACATTCTTTAGCTTTTTTATGGCTAATATGAAGATGAACCCACACACTTTATTTGTGGAACTTTAGGCATTTGGGACCTGAAGATCCTGTCTGGGATCTACAAATATCCATTTTACTTTTTCTGCTCATTTTACTTATATAAGTAAATACCTATAATAAAAATCTAAATCCAAACCTGTAGCTTTACGATCCAATAAGGATCTCCAGTGCCCAACCCTGTTTTCTTGACCATGGGCCACGAGGTTCTGTACACGTACAGTATATATATCCCAGTTTAGATGGTCACCCTAACACGGGACCCTTGGTGTTTAATTCTCAAGGGAGCTTGGTACTCATTTTATCGACCCCGAAGAGATGAAAGATTATATCCATAATCACCCCGATTTAAATTTTCGTGTTACTTTTTACTATCATGTTTAGATATACAAAATCTGTTATTGCGCAGACAATATTTAAATGAATCCTAATAAATTATGCAAACCTTTGCTCAAGTTTTCAAAAAAGAGTTACATAATAAAATGTTATTTTAAAAAAAGAAAGAAAGAAAATTTAAAGAAAGGTTCAAAGAAAATTTATTTTTTTTATCAGAGGAGATAAGCAGATTATTCTTGACAATCATGGCTCAGCTACCACATGAAAAGGATGACCCACATCTATCACTTCATGAACATAACAAATGTTCGCTGGAGCCATTCTGAAAGGTTTTAATTCTCATAGCAATTGATCATGACAGTTTCAATGCTGGAGTCCGCGTTTTCTTTTAAAATGTATTTTGTTTTTTAACTGCCTTGACATTTGTCCCTCGTCGCATTCATTTATGGACGTGGAATCTCCATAAATTTCATAAAAACTGCTATTTTAATAAACTTGGCATCAGAACATGAGATTAATAATCTGAAAGTTAATATATAAAAGTCTTTTTTCTTTGAATAATAGAGCCGAGAAATTATGTCATTCGAGATTTTAGTGCGTCGTAGAAATAAATGAAAGATTAACGATAGAACAAAAATGGAAAATAATGAGACAGTGAGCAATTACCAATAGAAATGATCAATACACATCATTCCACATCACGATGATATAACAGAAAAGGGAAAGGGAAATACTGAGGCAGTGAGCAATAGATCAATAAAATTAATCAATACAATCAGAAGTAGTTAGATAATTTGTCTAAGGAATGTGAGTTGTTTTCTTTCAATAATTGAACCGAAAAATTGTGTTTTTCTCAAGTTTTTCGTGCAACTTGGAAAGAAACAATACCGTAACGATGGGATATAAATATAAAATAGTGAGAGTGCGAACACTGCGGAAGTGAATATAACTTCAGAAGCTGTTTGATTATTTTAGTGAGATTGTGAATATTGTACCAACAAAAATGATCATCAGAAGCTGTAACACTATTTGTCTTAAAGCTGTTCTTAACTACTCTACTCAACAAGCACAAAACGTTTTGACACATTTACAAATTTATTTTTTAACGGGAAAAAAATAAAATAGGAAAACCTGACCATGGAAGCGATTTCGAATCGAACTGTTTTTTCCATTTTTAGATCCATCAATTGCCTATTGAGTTATAAGCATTTTTAATCACGCGACAAACACGTTTTTCGCCTGCTCTTGAGTGCTTATTTGCCGTTCGCGTGGAAACTCGGTTCAAAGCGTTCACTTTGACATTATTTTCTGAAAGATATATTGCGTTTGCAAAAATATGGAAAAAAAAGCTCGATGACATAGCTTCTGAACAACAACACCGGCTAGTTTCATTCATTTTCGGACAAAAATAAATTAAAACTTATGTCAGAAAGTTGTAATTTTTTTTAAAACAATGGAATCTATGGCCAATGTCAGACGAACGTCTTTTTGCACGCTTTTTTGCTTACGTATTATCCATTCACAATGCTATAGCATTGTGAATGGATAATACGTAAGCAAAAAAGCGTACAAAAAGACGTCCGTCTGACATTAGACTAAATGGTTTTTAGGACGTCACAGAAATAAGCGAAAGAACAGAAACAGGGAAATAGTGAGACAATGAGCGATGTACACTCCTGAGAAAAATGTGATCATCCCATTATGCCACAAACCACCGGATAAAAATATGACTGGTACCAATCGATTAGTAATAATGTCTACTAATTAATACTATACATAAATTTTTCTTATGGAATCATCTACATATAAAAATTGTAAAATACTTTAAATTTTTCAATAATAACACCTGATTTTTACATTAAATTTGGATTCTTCACTAAATTTTACCTTCGGATACCAAGTGGGAAGTCATTCAACCAAGTAGTTTAGGAATTATGCAGGTTTAAAATTTGGAATTTCAAATGTTAGATTCATTTTAATTCTTTCAAAACAGACTGCTATGAGAGTATTTTTTAAACATAACTTAAAACCTACTGGGCGGAATAAGCTATAAATTTGGATTCGCATATTAGCAGCGTCTAGAAATCTATTTCTGTTAAATTTATAGATTATGATACATATTTTGATTTCGAAAAATAATTTCAAAATATAATTTTTTTTTCGAAAGAAACCGAGGTCTGAAAAAAAATTGTCTGAAAAAAAAAAAAAATATATATATATATATATATATAAAAGTAATTTTTCTTCGAATAATTGTACCGGGGAGTTACGTTGTTCAAGGTTTTAATGTATCTTGAAAAGAAATGAAAAAATATCAATGGAACATAAATAGAAAACAGCGAGACCGTGAACAATTTACCGATAATCAAAACTTCAAAAGTTGTAAAATTAATCAAATGAAATAAAGAACGTAGAAGTATTCTTCTTTGAATAATGGATCGGAGAAATTTTGTTGTTCAGAGTTTTAGTATGTCATAAAAATAAGTGTTAAAACGAAGATCTAGAAGAGTAAACAGAAACATTGAGACTAGGGCTGAATTATTTACAGATATATCGTCAAATATTGATATTTTTTAATTATAGCACTAACAATAACCAAGCTCTGACTCTAAGAATATATTTCAATACCGATATCTAAGCTCATTATCTAACCGTATATCCCAAGAACTTTTTTTTACAACACTGCGACTTCAAACACAGAAAAAAAGCGCCGAATATTCAGTACCAATATCGCAATATCTTCTTCACCAATCGTTTCTTTTCGTGATCCATGCCTGATTCATTCAAACCACAATATCCCTCTCCAGTGATTATCTATATTGCGTTAATATTCCAATATATTTCAATATATTCTCTACGTTCTTTTATTTTAACCGCAAATTTCACTGTCATTTCGTTGCTGAATAATGAATGCTGTTATCGCTTGTGTTTTAATTCTGCCGCTGCTATTGGTCTAGACATATTTCGATATATCAAGGCATTGATATATTGCAATAACAACTAAAATGTGGAGTCTGATTATTGTGGAGTCTGTAGTATTACTCATTATACCTTAGCAGCTGAAAAGCTCGGCTCTAGAGCAATTAATCAGAGTCCGCAAATGGTAAATTTTCTGCTTTTTTTGTTACATTGGTAAAGCCTCTCCGTTCGTTCATTGGTTGCTTTTGACCTGAGTTTCCTAGCTTCTAACGTCTACCCTGACGCTCAATGATAATTCGATTTATCATTTTCTTCTTTGTAGTATTATCGGTGAAATGAAGGTATCCAGAGTGAATTTAGTCTCGATAGTTTAGTTTCCTGTCTCGATATTTTACCTTAAAATGAATATTTATCAAAAATACTAAATTTTAATTTGTATAAAACTATTTTTAAATGTGATTTGAATACTCATATTTCAAAAAAGTTTCAATGTTCTATTCATGTAGCAAATAGAGATTAAAGTATAAATACAGTGAAATTTGTTTTAATTTTATTTATTTCTTAATTTATATTAAGAATGCATTGATACTTTAGAAAAGACTAAGAACAACATTTCAACTGTATCTGCCATCCAGTTCAACCTATTTAATAATAAGTATATTAAATGACATGTGGCATTAAATCAATTTCAATTTTGCCTCTGCTTATCACTTAGTTTAATAATATTAAAATATGCAATGTCGTTAAAAAACTTTTATTTAAATTTATTTTTCATAATATTCTCTGTTATATATGAAGAAATTAAATAGTTAAAATATTATTAATGAATAATGTATAAAATAGGAAGGATGGTGAAGCCACGGTATGAGTGCAAATAGATATTGAACATCAATTTCTTTTTCTAAGATGATTGTGTTTTCTATTGTGTATAAATATATGTATATTTAAAGGATGCTGGGATGCTGTGTACGCATGTACGTGTAAAACATTGTTCCCTTTCTTTCTACATCTGTTTGTACATAAACTACTCCTACCTGCCATTTATCTTTGGAAATTTAGCATTTTTTCTGTTCCTATAAACTTTAAGGTAGTTATCGCGATACATCACCAATATCAATATGAACTTATTGATATATTGCGATATTAAATATCTGATATCGTCCATAATTGAGATCGTGATCATAGCGTTCAATAAAAATCACCAATACATCAGAAGCTGTGAGATTATTCGTCTGAAATATATATTAAAAATAGCAATTAAAGCCTTTGTGCAGGAATATTAAAAAGCAGTAAACCAACGTTTAAAATGCACAAATAATGCGTGCAAGGCTGAGCTCAGCCTTGCTTTTTCTAGCACGCTGTTCTTTTTTCCCTATCTTGCACTGAAGAAGAATCTCGCTGTAGATTCGAAACAGCTGTTTGCTACTTTTCACGCATTATTTGTTCCTTTTAAACGTTGGTTTACTTCTTTTTAATATATATATATATATAGCAATTTTTCTCTGAGCAATTGAGCCAAGAATTCGTGTTTTTCAAGATTTTCATACGCTGTGGAAACCTGGGTTGCCAGTTTGACCTCTACTTTCAATTTAAAATTTTTGAATTCACATCGAAATTCCGAAAAAAGATTTTTTACTTAGGTAATCACAAAACGTCTGTCATTAAATAAAGAAAACAAAACTATACAGAATATCTGTGAATGTAAAATTTCAGAATTTAAAAAAAAATGCTAAATCTGGCAACCCTGGTGGAAAGAAATGAAAGAATATCGATAGAACATAAATAGAAAACTGTGAGGCAGTGACGAAAGTACTAATAAAAATTTTTAAAAATAAGATTATTTTTCTGAAATGAGGATATAAAAGTCATTTTTCTTTGAAAATTGAAGCAAAGAAATTATGTTTATGTTTTAGTGCGTTGTAGAAAGAAATGAAAAAAAAATGATAAAATAGAAATGGAAAATTAGTGAAAAAATGAACAATGTACCAATAAAAATGATAAATACAAAAGAAACTTTGAGATTATTCATCTGAAATAAAGAATACAAAAGCAATTTTTATTTTAACATCAATTTTAGATATTAACTTTATATGTATTCATTTGCCGTTCTGATGAATGATAAAATCAAAATACAGTACGCATTTCTCAAAAAGTTCTTTTTTGCCTTTGTTGAGAACCCCCCCCCCCCTATTTTAAGTAAATGCCATTAGTTAGATGATTAAAAAAATTTTTTATTCAAAATCCCTAATGAAATATTTGCGGTAAGAGTTTTCTTTTTGTATTATACAAATTCAATTTTGGAACTGTACCAATAACATCATATACTTCACCAGGTGTCATTTTTTATTACCAAATCAAATTAAGACGAAATTTAAAACTCAAGCTTCTGATTTTTTGTTTCTTGCATTCAAATTTTTGTAATATAAATTGAATACAGAATGTCCGAAAAAGCTGTTAAAAAGGGCAGTAAATAAGATTAATGAAAAGTCCTGACATTAATTTTCAAAAAGTTACACTTTTTAAAACTTTTATTTTTTAAATTTTCATGCGACCGCTCTAGACAAATTTGCCAATTAGAATATTTTCCTTTTTGGGGCAACAAGAACATTATAAAAAAACTGCCTATCCGTATCTTTAAAATTAATGAGTTATACTTAATTTACAATAATTTCAATCTGTTCAATTAAACTAGAAATTTACCATATAGTGTTTATTTTGAACAAATATTTAAACATATTATTAAAAAACACAATTAAATAGGACATGGACATGTACAGTCGTAGAAAAAAGAAAAGTAAACACCCCCTACTAACTCCTCAACAAATTATCGTAGAAGAAAATTACCGGTACCGAACGATTGAAAATAAAGTCTACTTTTAAATGGTGTATATAAATTTTGCTTAGGGGGCCATCTACATATTAAAACAAACCATAAATTCATTTTTTTCAATGGCAATACCCAATTCTGACAGTATAAATTAACTCTACACCTTTCAATTAGCCTAAAAACCAATTTTTATGCAATTCGTACCATAAGTTTTCGAGAAATTAATTATTATAAAACGTGCGTATTTTAAGGGCTGTATCCAAATTGAAGTTCCGTAGTCGATTGTTAACCGAGAGAGCCTCCTTCTTGATCAAGGCACATTAAGCAGTCAATGAAGCCTGTTAGACAACGGGACAGCAGAAGAAATTTCAAAATATCTACTCACTTCTATCATAGACGGCCCCTTAAACCATCATTTTTCCGTTTTTTAAGCATAATTTGAAAACTATTTGGAAGAAAAATGTGAAATTTCGGATTTTCATAAAGCAGGACTTAATAAATCTAAATCCATCAAAAAAATTGAAGGTTGCAATTCATAATTTTTTCGAATATTAATTTCATAATTCATATCATAAAATTATAAAAATTGCAAATTCAGCGTATTTATGTTTGGGCACATTAGTATTATTGCTACACAAAAAATTAGCACATTAGGAGCATAATTTCAGGAGATATAAATAAATATATGAAAACGTAATTTACCATTAGAAGCTCTAAATTTTGAATGTTTATAATTCAAAACCTTATCATCCAAATGACTTGAAATTTGGTGTCTAGCCACAGTTTGAACCGAAGATTTGAAATATCTGGTTAAAATTGGGTATTGCCATTGAAAAAATGAGTTTTGGGTTCGTTTTAATATGTAGATGGCCCCCTAAGCAAATTTTATATACATCATTTAAAAGTAGACTTTATTTCCAATCATTCGGTACCAGTAACTTCCGTCTACGATAATTTGTCGAAGAGTTAGTAGGGGGTGTTTACTTTTTTTTTTCCACGGCTGTACCTACAGGAAATGTGTACATAAGTATTGATTTTTGGCTTTTTGGAAACACACTTTTATTGTTTTAATTTGTTTAGTATCTATTTTTACTGCCTGTCTGATTTATTTTTGTTTGTAGATTGTTTATATATGTTATACAAAATCTGAATCATAGGTTTATTAAGCCTAATTTAATGTATAAGGAACCTTTATAGTCTTGGTTTGTTGCCGTTGTCTGTCAAGGTCGTTTTTTTGCAGGCACGGCTGAGGGTATCAAGTTAAATGAAATTAATATGAAATAATGAAGCCCATGGTCCCACCGTTGTGTAAAAATTTCAAACTTCTAACTTAATGCAATAAAAAGTTGCAGGCTTAAAACAACGTTTTCGGAAATCCCGATTATGAAAAATTGCGCAATAAATTGACATAGAATTATAAATTAATGACTTCGAATTACTTCTGTACATATGCTATCCAAATAAAACAGAAAATCATTAATTTATAAATTTATGTCGATTTATTATGTGACAAACTACTAAATTTCTTCAATCGGGAATACCGATTGTGTTAAGAAAAAAAAAAAAAAAGACATAAAAGACAAAAAGTTATAAATTAATGCTTTTCGGATTTTTTCTTTTAGATTTGCTACAATAACTTCTTTTGTGCAAAATTTCAAGGTTCTATAGGTCAACCGGAAGTACCCTATATGTTTTGAGAGTAAAACCTATAGGGTACTTCCGGTTGACCTAAAACCTTGAAAATTGGCAGGAAGGAAAGTCTTATAGCGCATGTAAAGGAAAAAATCCAAAAATCATTAATTTATAATTAATTTATATCGATTAACTACGTGACAAGCTCATGAATTTCCATAATCGGGACTAACGCCAAATTAACGTATTGTAACGGAACATTTTGTATATTTGTGTAGAAACTATTACTTAAAAAGCTATTACTTATTGAGCTTTACGCGTTATTATGGCGTAACAGGTACAGAAGGTAAGAGTCCTACACGCATCTGTCCTGTTTTTGTTTTGTATGTTAATATGCGAAATTAAAGTAAAACACATGTAAAAACTACGATAACGTTATAGGCACTTCATTATAAAAAAAAAAAAAATCAAATTGATGTAATTTAAACACATAAAGTCTTTTTAAATAAACCTATGTTTATAAACTCGGAGAAAACATTTAAACAATCGTTAAACAAAAATCAATGAGAGAGGCAGTAAATAATATGGGTACTGCATTATATTACAACAACCAAAATATTTTTGTATACATACAAAAATGTTTTGGTTTTTTTAATATAAAGAAGAAATTTTTACTCCATCAGGAGTAAAAAAATCAATGTTTATCTACTCATTTTTTATTTATTTATTTATTTATTTTTTTTTTTATATGATTACTATGATTCCTTAACGTGAAAAAAAATATTTTGTCTGACATGACAAAAAAAAGTTTTTTTTAAAAAGAATAAAATTTCCCTCTCTGTGATCATTTAAATAACGGCGAAAGAAAATGGATAGTAAGCAGTCATTTAGCTTTTGACAAATTGTCTTTTTAAAACGTCGGTCGTTTACTCCGTCATTTAACAATGGTCCTCTTAAGAGCCATTAGAGTATAGATCGTTAGCAATTCTCCTTCTTGTTTTACTGGCCTATTTGAAAAATTCATATTAAGTCATCTAATCTGATGCAGAATGACTAGGGCCCTAATAAAAACAGTGATTTAGCAGATTATTGTCATCGTTTTATCATCATTTATTAGGGATACCATTAGCAAAGTGATTTGAACTCGGCACACTCCAAGAGGTAGGAAACATGGTGTCGAGTTAGTTTCAATTTATGTCATTTATTAGGATCACAGACCGTTTTTCTTTTTCGCCTTTTTTGAGAAGATTTTTTTTTTCTCTCATTTAAGCAAAAGCCATTAGTTGAACGATTTAAGGAACAAAGATTTTTTTTTTTCAAAATCTCAAATGAACTATTTGCGATAAGAGTTTTTATATTATGCAAATTCAATTGAGACGACCTATCAATAAAATCATGTACTTTACCAGACGTTATATTTTATTACTAACTGAAATTACAACTAAATTTAAAACTCAAACTTTTCATTTGTCGTTTCTTATATTCAAACGCTTTGTAACAAAGTTTATACAGGGTGTCCTAAAAAGGTTGAAATGCGCTTAAATTTACCTATTGGAGATTAGTATAAGTGTAAATTATACATCTGTTCAAAAACGGTAAAAAATAAGATTAATGGGAGTTAATAAGTTAATGGAAAAGTTGTCACATTAATTTTCAAATAGTTACACTTTTTAAATGTTTATACATTTTAAAGTTTTATGAGACCCCCTCTAGAAAAAATTGGCTAATTAGATTTTTTACCTTTTTGATGCAACAAGAACATTACAAAAAACTGCACATCGGCATCTTTAAAATTCAATGAGTTATTCTTAATTAAAAATTGAACATTTTGAGTAAGACCATATATCAAATTAGGAATGTAAATCTGCGAGATATTACAAGGAAAAGGAAACACGAACGGTAATACATTATGTACAATTGATCCTAAGTAAAAGATAATTGACGCTTGGAACAATAGTAGAAGTGAAGAACTCCAAAGTAATTCGATAAGCTCAGTTATGTGTTAGAGATGATAAAGACTTTAAGAAAGTCTTGAAAATTGATTTTTTGAATTATTTTTTCAGAATTCAAAACTACGCTTGTCTCTTAACATGATCTTTATCTATGTAATGCTTTATTTGGACGTATTTATGGTGCAATACTTTTCATATTAGGTAACATATTTTTGAGCACTAAAGTCAATTTGTAAACGGTGCCTATTTTTATTCATGAAACATTATTTTAAATGGTAGGAAAAGTGGTGCGAGTCGGCTCTTTTCCATTATTATAATTAAGTTTTAAAATTACGGGTAGGCACTTTTTTGCTATGATCTTGTCGCAGTAAAATAAAAAGAAATTAATTAACCAATTTTGCCCAGGGGATATAAAAACTTAATTTTTTTAAATTAATATGAAGAATAATTCATTAACATAAACTTGTTTCTTACTTTATTTTGAATTTACACTGTCAACTTATATCTAACAGATTGAAAATTAAAGCGCGTTTCTATCTTTTTCAGGCACCCTGTATATTTGCTATGTCCGTTTTCATTATACAAGGCTTATCATTTCGTATTCTTTATTCTTCTATCGTGATGAAATTTCTTAAGTAGTACACGACAGTGAGTTACTTATGTTTTAAACAAAACTGCAGTTTGTTGTAGGATTGAAATATAGATACATGGAAGTATTTCAGAGATGCCCACAGTTCCACATTAGGTGCAGAAACTCCACATTGGTCTATTTCTATGTTGTGTTTCCAAATCTGTAGATTATGTTTTGAAATACTTCAGTACAGTTTCATTATTGAAATAATTTTATGTTGTACCATAGTAAGATGTGAATATTAGATCATGAAAGTATTTTTTTTCTTCAATGGTTTGATCACTTTTCAAAACCGTTAAGCCAATTCAGAGTCAACGGCACTATCTAAACTTATCATTTTAAAAACTTACCGTTGCTTACAACACTACGATCTAAAATGCATTTACATTGATTTCAATGTTGTTAGGAGTGTGTTTTCCAACTGCGTACTTGTAATTATTATACATAAATCTGGCATTCTGTTATTCTTAAAAAATACGTCTTGTATCTGGTATTAAAAATGCTTAATTAGGATTTCATTTAATAGATACATCAATTAAAATTATTTAATCTTACTACTTAAGATAAACAAGTACAGCCTCATGTTAAGACAATGCCGGAAATTTCCAAAAGTGTCATAATCGAGCACTCAACGCGATCTGTTCATATTTTATCATGTTACATTTTGTCGATTAGTTGTTTTCTATAGGAAATTCAGAACAGCGAGTTTTTTTTTTTTTTTTTTCAAACATTGATATTATTTTAGAAATTTTAATCAAATTCTAGTAAGTTTCACATATTCTGAATAATATGAAACTTCATCCTAATAAAATAACAAAAATCGATTTATGTATATGTAAAGAATTTTGTTCTAAGTGAATATTTCGCAAAAGAGTGCATTACCTTGGTTTATGAAAGTTCAGTCAACATAATGATAATTCCACCTCCGAAAAGTGACCCGCCCGCTTTATATTATGACCTATCTCGCGTCAGCTGCTCTATATGAAAGTCTGATGATTACTTCAGTTCAGGCTGCTAACGTCTCATAATACAGGGTGTTTATAAAGTCCCGGACCCATTTTGATGTTTAATAACTCATAAAATAATAAAGATAGTTAGATAGACTCAAAAAGTTTCATGACCCTTGTCAATAAACTTCCACGGGTGCCCCCTTCGTCGACGGAGAATATCAAGTCGATAGTCAATTTCACGCCAGGTAGCGGCAAGCATGTCGGCATCCACAGAGGCTATAGCGGTTGTAATTCTGGCTTTTAAGTCATCAATGTTCGACACTCTCCTCCTGTAAACATTGTCCTTTACAAATCCCCAAAGGAAAAAGTCCAGCGGCGTTATATCAGGTGATCTGGGTGGCCAAGAAATTGGACCTCCTCGCTCAATCCATCTTCCTGGAAATTGGTCATTCAAAGAAGTACGCTTGCCGCTACCTAGCGTGAAATTGACTATCGACTTGATATTCTCCGTGCGACGAAGGAGGCACACGTGGAAGTTCATTGACAAGGGTCATGAAACTTTTTGAGTATATCTAACCATTTATGTTATTAATTTTAATCTATCTTTATTATTTTATGAGTTATTAAACATAAAAATGGTCCGGGACTTTATAAACACCCTGTACATTATGCTGTATTGAGAACTATGTTCTTTCTATTACTTTCAATCTACAGTTAATAGAAAGAGAATAAGGATTACATTTATAATGTTACATTTTGTATTTTTTCCCCTTGTGTAGTCAGCACATATGACTTCACCCCCCCCCCCCCGAAATATTAATATTATTTTATAAATTAAAATTTAACTGATGAATTTCATATATTATGAATAATATGAACTCTATATTCACAAAGTTACAAAAATCGATTTGCGCACGTTTAAAAAAATTCACTCAAAGTGAACATTTGGCAAAAAAGTGCATTACCTTGGTTTATTAATGTTCATTCAACATAATTCCACCTCGAGAAAATAATCCGCCTGCCATATACCATGCCCAAACTCACGTCAGCGGCTCTATGCAAGCCTGATTACTTCAGACAACGAACTTCTCACAACACATTATTGCTCTATTGGGAACCATGTAATCTTTCCATTACTTGATAATCTAGAGTTAATAGAAGGGGAATAAGGCTTACATAGTGCGAGGGATTATGTCTCCCCCAGACGTAGGTGACCGAATTTTTAGTCGCGTGTCTATAGAATAGAATTCAAGTACGTTGCATTTAGTCCCTCGAGAGATCCATGGTAATGCAACGAAGCACGAAACGCTAGCGTCGTTGAAAGTTGATTGGATCAACCACGGTGCACCTGTTTCAAGGACTCCCCTCTTATGAAAGTTTATTTAAAATAACTCAGTTTAGCTTGCTGCTTTCATCACGTTGCTGAAAGACTGCAAAATACAAAATTTGATTGTTTCAACTATTACGGTGGAATTTTATTTATTAAGATTCCACTTAACAGATGTTTAACGCAGTGGAAAGTATGAAAAGTATGAGGCAAATACTTTTAAGTAAATTAAATTGAAGAATTTAAAAATACCATAACTAAGTATAGCAATAGTGTACTATGTTAAGGGGTCATTTCATTAACCAGAAAACACCCCCCCCCCCCCCGCTCGCTAAAATTAATCATGTGGGAGAAATCTCTTGAAATATCTCGTTTGCATTTCAATATTTTAAATGTTTTTTTTTTTTCATTGGCTAGTTGCGTTTGACCTCTACAAAGCCCGATTTTTACTTTTAAATTTTGTTTACAGTTTTTTTTAAATTAAGATACTTTTACTTTCGAAACTGGTTCCGAAACTGGAAATATGTAGTAATATCGAATTATGAAAATAATAGGTTGTAATGTGTACAATTGTAAACAGTCTCACTTTCTACATACCGTACGTTCTTCGTGTTGGATTTGCGCACCTGTTCCAAACCTTTTTAGCCTTTATTTTAGTGTGAGGGGTTCCAAAAAAGGTGCTGGGCCTTGGGCCCGAGATAACCTTAATCGGGCTCTGAACGAGCCCCATATCCATAGAAAGTTTTGTTTCAGTAGGGATGATGTAGCTCTTCACTCAATTCTTACAATCATTTGCGGCTCGTGACGAAGTATAAACTGGAACCATAGACGACAACTAGATTTTCTCAACATGAACATCAGAAGAAATTCCCTTAGAATCATATGGTATGTGGACTAGAAAGAACAACAAGTATTATTCCTTTTATAGAAGTAATATCAATTTCTATATAAACGAAAACGAATGAATGCGAATTCGTTCTCACAGTGGCTAAAACTACTATTGCGTTTTTACATGCACGAAACCAGGGATCTGAGCATATAGGACAAATTTATTGTTCTTACCAGTATCTTTTATCAATAATATTCATGATATATTCCTATTGCATATCTAATAAAAATGTCTGTTGGAGAATATTGATAAAAGATACTGGTAAGAAGAATAAAATTTGTCCTGTATACTCCGACCCCTGCGAAACTGAAAGAAAATTGGTTATTTTCTTTTAAACTCCATTTTAGTATTTAAGATATCAGACATGCACTAGAGATCAAGACACATACAATCCAAGGCTTCCAGTTTGGCCTTTTTTTTTATTCAGAATAACTGAATTTATACCGGAAATTTTGAAAAAAGAATTTATGTAATTACGAAATGTCTGTCATTAAATTTAGCAAAATTTACTATTTGTAATATGTGGTATAAATTTGTAAAAGGGAGGCCAAAATACCAACCCTGATTCAGTGTCACTGCAAGGGGGGGGGGGGGTTCGGTGTTAAAACCCCTCCCAGAGATTAAAAAAAAAAGATACAGTTATTGCCTCTTACAAAAACCATTGGTTTATCAAATTTTATGAATCAATCAAAACCAAAATCAGTATTAGTATTTTTACCTTAGTAGGAATCCGCCGCTTTATTGAATCAAATTCGATTTAACAAAGGTGATTCATTAAAATGGCAGTTATCGAACTTAATCTTTAACTGATGTTACCGGTCTCACAGACCGGTGTTTTTTTTCAATTTTCATAGTTTAACTTACAAATTTCAGTTTATCTACAAGCACTACTGAAATTTTGTTTCATTTGGAACTTTAGTACTAACACTAGAAACTTTTGAATAGGTGAATTTTAATTATAACACTCCTGTACAAAAAGTTTAGTATGAAAACAACATCCTATATGAGTTAATCGCGTCTTTTATTCATCTTTCGATGGAGCGGTCTCACAGACCGGTTCACACTAGTTATGTGACAATTTCTGTGACATCAGTTAAAGGTTAACCTTTACGTTAACTTAGGTTACTTTACTTTAGGTTACATTATAAAATATCACCTCACCAGTTAAGGGTTTAACAGAATATTTATAGGTTAGACAAAGGTTTAAAAAATAACTATAAGAAGCTTAACAAAAATGTATAATTTATTTTAAAAAGTACTTTTTTAATATTAGTTTTTTCTTTTATTTAACAGGACAGATCACCTTCAATGTAATAAAAAATAAAAATGTTATATAAAAAAGAGTTGTTTTAGTTCTGAGTACTTAGATTCTGAATTTATGTTTCTGAGTATGTTTTGGATAAATAAACGGTCAAGTGCGAGTATTATTCGCGTACAGAGGGTTCCGTACAATAATATATGAATTAGTAAGTGTATTATTAAAAAATACCGTTGCTAAAAGAATACTAAGACTTTGTAAAAACTATACAACTAAACGTAGGGTTGGGTATAGCTGTATAGTATACAGGGGGCAATGGAAACTCCCTTTAACCTGAAAATACTTGCGAACGGAGAGAGCTACAGCTATGCTAGTGAGGTAACGGTACAGTAAAGTGACTACGCTCGACCTAATGCAAACGACAGCAGCACCCCTAGTGGCGAAATTTGGAAGATAGTCATTGCAAATCGAAAACGAAAAGAGGTAGAGCAAATTTTCGAATTAGAAAGTTTTAGAGCATCAATTAATTAGTACGAAACGACATTTGGTTCACACGGATAAGATAAATCGTCGCCTGCATACTCAAAAATGTCTGAAATCAATGAGCGACGATTCTACTTACCCTATTTACATTCCGGAAATGTAGCAGTGCACAATTGCAGATTGTGACGTTGTACTGTGCTGTAATGTGTGTAAAGATTTAATTTCCAATGCATTTAAAATTTTAGAATAACCCTTTCAGGGCCAGAAGAATTATGTTCGTAAACTGATGAAATAATTGACTGACACCAGAATATTCAAACGAATTTCTCAGAAAACAAAAACCCGCTAATTTGCACTTTCATTACCAAAGAAAAATTTTATTAAAATATTCTTGGTGCCATTTGTGAGTTTTGGAATTAAAATTAGGTGGCTAAACCGTCTAGCCACCGCCCTTGAAAGGGTTACATCTATGTCGTCGTATTGAAGAGACTTGCAATAGACGTTCCATGCTGAGAAATGGTGCATGCAGAATTACTTTCACCATAGATATAGGAAGGATATTCCTTATTCCAAGACTCACGAATACAAACGTGTATCTTGAGTAATGGCGAACTTTTCGAACATACTGAATATTAACCTTTTATCACTGTGAGACAGTTTGTCATTTTTGTGTGTGTGATGTTATTAAAATGTATTGAGATAAGTACGTATTTATAGCATAAATTGGGCGTATTTAATCATACTTCTGACAATTCCATTCAAACGTTTACACAAAATGGAGTGCATCGATTTCGGATATTTTTAGGTAAACATGCGAAGATTTATCTTATCCATGTAAACCAAATGTCGTATTCTACTAATTAACTGATGCTCTAAAACTTTCTAATTGGAAATTTAACTCTAATCCCTTTTCGTTTTCGATTTGCAGTGTCTATCTTCCAAATTTCGCCACAAGGGGGAGATGCCGTCGTTTTCATTAAATCGGGCTTTACTATACTGTTACCTCACTTGCATAGCTGTAGCTCTCTTCGTTCACAAGTATTTTCAGGTTAAAGGGACTTTCCTTTGCACCCTGTATACTAGAAAAGTATAAATGGATATACCATGAAAGTTCAAAGATATATGGAACCTAAATAATAGCAAATACGGCTATTCTGTATATTTGTTATTCCATATAGGTTTTTAGTTAACCTTTAAAGACATAATAGGTGTATTGAGAGAGCCACTCAATTCAAACTAGTCGCGAATCCCACAGTATTTATGTGATTAATTCTCATTAAATTAGTCTGTTTTTAACAATTTGACATTTATTGCATTTATACTGCTACTGGGCATTGCATTACATAAATATATCCTTAAAATTTGTTATCTAGGCTTTAAAAACCGATGGAGCATAGAGTACGCTGTCCCTGTCATTATGTATGTCCAAACAGTCCGTGTCTTTAAGGGTTAATATCACGGCTAATTACCGACGATTTTTTCCGAAATTCATGATCAACAATGCTTCTATACTTCTGCCACGTTAGGTACCTCCAGCTCTGCACAACACTTTTGCTGAAGCCCGTAAATCGAATTTTGAGTGTAACGGAAAAATGCAATTTTCTCAAAAACTATGTGACCTAGGGTAATTGCTATAATTTTCCTACAAAGTTTACATTAATGTCTACTACCTCTAATTTTTTCATAATTTCAGTTTCAATAGATTCAGAATTAGATGGGGGGGGGGGGGCATATTTTTGCACTACATTTTCCACCATTACTTTGAAAATATAATACCTAAAATTAAATGAAATATATTTTTGATTGCAGCGTTACGAAAGCTTTCATACCATACCCCACACGATATACAAAGAAAATATTTTTTTTCAAGTAACTTAATTAGCCCCTCTACATTTTTCCTAAATATATTTATGAATATTTATTAATCTGTAAATATGTGGGTCAATAATCTTTATTACTTCCCCCAATTTGAACTTTCCACATTGCATAGTTTACGAGTAAAAGGGGTGTGACAGACAGACAGACACAGGAGTGATCTTATAATGGTTCCGTTTTTACTTTTTAAGTACGGTACCCTAAAAATAAAAAAAAGATAAAATATGAACGAATTTTTATTTGTTCTGGCTGAATAAGAAGTTTTAAATGCTTATAATCTAGAAATACAAATTATGCTACTGCGCGCAGGTTACATTCTTAATAAATGAATGAAAGGAACTGAAATTTTCATAACTTATAAATGTAATAACAAAGATATCCAACTTTTTTATATATTTTAGAAAATAAAAAATGTATATTAGGGGAGACCAGGGGAATTTCGACACCTTAACGGAATTTAAATTTTTTCACCTCTAAAAAAATGTTTATTTTTAAAGAGTAAAAATTCTAAAGCTGAATCATTATCTTTAGTATCTGTATAAATTTAACCGTAATTATAGCTGTAACTCATAAAATTATAAGCACCCGTATAAGTACTGTAATTATAAGCACCCATAAAAACTTCTTTCAACCTCTGCAAGTGGCAGAATTACCCAGGATACTGGGGTAATTCCGCCACTGTATCGGGGTAATAACGTCACTCCTTAATGACCTAGTAAATACATCAAATGGATACTAGGAAACACATAATCTACTGCAAATATTTAGAAAGCAATTTAGAAAGCAAAAGTAATTTATCAGTTACAACTTATCGCAAATTGAAAAAAAGGTCAGAAATATTATTCTGTTGAATCGGCTTCACTACATTCAAATGAGGCCATTTCTAACCTGATTTGCATGGTGGCGACACTACCCTGAGAGGACAATATGGCGGAAATCCCCAAGCAAAGCCGAAAGAAGAACCGAACTTGTTCAACACATTGCATCAAAACATTGCATGCAACACATTGCATCGGCGAATGCAATTAGATTACGGGTAATATTATCGTAAATACCTATTGTTACAGTAAAATGTGTTTGCGTCTACTCATTGGAAGCTCAAAAATAAGAAGCAACTAGTGAAAACTAAATTTTTCACTAGAACAAACGAACGACGTGCAGCAAAATCACTCTCACTCTAGGCACTGTCTCTATTGTTGGCCGCAATAGTGCAGGCACATTCACTATCTCATACTGCCCTTAGTTTTTAAACTAGGCGCGGTGGCGGCATAACCCCGGGGGGGGGGGCACTATTCCCTCGGTCTCCCCTGTGCCTAAAATACTTATTTTTCTCTATTATATTTAAATATTGTCTTTAATATTTAATTGCTTCAAATTGATTCGAATATTTTACTACTAAATAATTATTTCTAATAAAAGATTTTAGATTCCATATACAGAAAATTGTTACAGTTGTAAATGTATCTTGCGCACAACACTTTTTGCAGTAGTAAAATTAGTATTTAATTCCGGTATAAAAAGATTATTTCTTTTAAATTAAAGGGGAAATGTACGGAATTGCTTTCTCTCATTGTATAGTACATTTGAATTAAAATGGCATTGAAATATAATTTTCCTATAAAAAAAAGCTCAAAATTGAAAATGCGTTCGTATAATACAAAAAAACTAAAAGTAAGTTTTTTTTTTTCTGTACGGTTTTATGATAAATTTTCTCCTTAAACGTAACAAAGAAAAAAAATTAATACTTTTATTACATGAAAAATCATAGGAAAGTTATTTTATATTCGATATTTGTTAACGCCCTGCTAACTCTCATTCGCAACCGCACGTCTAGTTCGGTAACTCATGACGTATTATAATGATTAATGTATCGACCGTTTAAGACAACACTTAATAATGCCTTTCATTCACGCATAGAAGTAGTGTGTCCCTCTGCAATAGCTTTTCTGAATATTACTTAGAAAAAAATTATAAATTAATCTTAAATTAAAATTTTAAATAACAATTTTAAAATTTTCGTCAGTATGCAGTCCACCTCCTCCTCCTGCCATCCCAAAGCAAAAGAGAAAGGGGAGAGAGAGAGAAATAGAGCCCTCCGTACATTTTAATTAACAAATAGTCACACAAGAAAACGAAAACAGCCATTCGATTGGAAGTTATATCTTCTTTAAATTTATACTTAAATATAAGCCTAGGTAGGAAATAGTAGGAAACTAAAATTTTCGATACTAACAACCAAATTTGACTTCATATTTCGATTCTAGAGTAAATTTTAACTTTAATTACCAAACGGACAGCCATTGGGTCAAGATTATAAAAATTTATAAAGATTTTAAATCAAAAGTAAAATAAAGTTTTAATCTTCTAATGTTAAATTATCTTTTAGTATAATGCATTCCTATCTTTTGTAATAATTTCTTGTTAATGCTGATTTTATTTCTGCGGTGTTAGTATTAACCATTCCAAATATAATTATGTGTTTTTCTGGGTTTTTCAGGCATTAAAAAAATATACAATAGCATACAAAAATATTACATCACCTAGAAAAATACACCATTTGATATTTTAACGCACTATTTTGTTCACCTAAAATTAATTTAGTTGCTTCAAAGAAACGTATGGTATCGCTGCACATCACTATTGCATCATGCAAAAATTATGAAGTAACGCATAAACAGGGTTCCAAAATGAGAGAATGTCCAATTTTCGTGATTTTTTTATTCTGTGAAAGCATGTTTCCATACTTTTGATTGGTACACCGAAAAAAAAAGTGTGGCAATTCCTTTAAGGCTGGGTTTAACTGCTCTGCTCAACAAGCACAAAACGTTTTGACACATTTACAAATTCATTTTTTAACGGAAAGATATAAAATTGAAAAACCTGACCATGGAAGCAATTGCGAATCAAACTGTTTTTTCCATTTTTGGATCCATCAATTGCCTATTGAGCTATAAGCATTTTTGATCACGTGACAAACACGTTTTTCGCCCGCTCTTGAATACTTATTCGCCGTTCGCGCGGAAACTTGGTTCAAAACGTCCACTTTGACATTATTTTCTGAAAGATCTATTGCGTTTGCAAAAATATGGAAAAAAACAGCTCGATGACATAGTTTCTGAACAACAACAACAGCTAGTTTCATACATTTTTGAACAAAAATAAATTAAAACTTATGTCAAAAAGTTGCCCTTTTGTATTTGAGAACACCCTTAAGGCTGTTCTCAAATCCAAAGGGTCAACTTTCTGACATAAGTTTTAATTCATTTTTGTTCGGAAACTCATGAAACTAGAAAGTGTTGTTATTCAGAAACTATGTCATCGAACTGTTTTTTCCGTTTTCTTGCAAACGCAATATATCTTTCGGAAAATACTCTCAAATTCGGCATTTTGAACCGAACTTCCGAACGAAAGAAGGAAATCCAGTCAATAAGGGAAGAAAAATGCGTATCACGTGATCAAAATCGCTTATAACACAATAGGTAATTGATTGATCCAAAAATTGAAAGAACAGTTCAATTCCAAATCGCTTCCATGGTCAGGCTTTCCAATTTTATATCTTTCCGTTAAAAATGAATTTGTAAATGTGTCAAAACGTTTTGCACTTGTTGAGCAGAGCAGTTGAGAACAAACAGCCTTAAGTAAAGAAGGGTTTTCGACAAGTGTGATCACCAAAATAATAAGATGCTATCTACAGTTACTAGAGTGATAAATTGAAGCTTCAAACTGGTGATGTCGAGAGAATAGCCTGATCAGGCCGAAACATAGTAACTACAATGTTTGAAAATCGATATCTGAACCAGAAGTGTCTCAGTAATCGCGTCAGGCCTTCAGGTATCTTCATTTAAAAGTTGAATTTTAAAACTCCTGTGTTGTTCATATAAGTGCACGATCTGTTCATAAACGGATTACATAATGTGGTCACCATGCTTATCGCTCCCCCCCAAAAGCCTATATTTACAAAAACATATATATATACAGAACCAACTTTCTTAGGCGCAAAACATGTTTCATGAACAAGGCATCAGTAGGACAGCAAACATAAGTTTTCACCGACATCTTAGAGAAATGTTTAAGGTATAGTTATTCGAAATAATTTTAAAATTGCAGAAAAATGCATTTTTTAACAAGATTTAGTACCCTATCATGAGGCGGAATTGGTAAGTGAAATTTAATTAATTTATAAATGATTTTGTTGTGTCACTTACAAGTTTTTATCTCCACATAATAAAATATATTAATAGAGTAATTTTCCACCTGTTCCTCCCCTTTCTGTGCAGGCCTATCTGAGAAAAATCTGGTATTTTAGCTATGACCTGGCAGACCTGATCTTAATCCCATTCAAATTTTTTGGCTTGTAATCGGTACAAAAATTACAAAAATGAAGAAGGCTACCAATATTAAACTAAAGAAATGCATTTTTAGGGTTTAGAACAATGAAATTGGACACGATTACATCCAGAAGTTGATTTCTTCCATCTCTGACCACTACTAGGCTGTCGGCACCTCTCCCGCATAATCTACAAAGTATTAAATGATCTTTATGCATATAACCACATCAACGGACATGCAGCATTACTGCAGTTATGTAAAATTTATTATTATCTACTGCATTTGTGTTTAATTACTTTGTTCCATGTTTTGAAAACCAAGTGCATTTTTCACTTTCAGAACTTATTCAGCATAATAGGTATTTCCACAAACTAATTTTTATGCAACTTAATAAAGTTTTCTTTTAATATAAAAACATTATATTTGCATGAAACATAAACATAAAACATATTATTTGCGCATTTTTCCATTCATTCACAGGTGATGCAATTTTTTTGTCCGCCACTGTATGTGAAATATGAAATTAATATTAAAAACACTAAGAATCGTAACCTGTCATTTTTTTAAAACAGAAATTGATTTTTTGAAGCCTCAAACATGATTCCAAAATAATTTTAGGTTATGCTTAAAAACCTAACAGAACAACAGTTTGAGGGACCATATAGTCATTGATAAAACATAACTTCCTAAGAAAGTTTAATAAATGTAACAGTGATCTTAGTTATTTGTTAGACTATTTAATCGATTTATTTCACTTTTCTAACACAAATAATACTGCCCATTATTTAAATAAAAATTTAATTAAATTTGAACCTCGAAATAATGACTTCCACATCTGACTCCCTGTCAAATTAGCCCAATTTTTAATATTGAATATCTCTGGAAATAATTAGAGAAACTTCGTTCAAATGTATATCCAGGCTAATTTCAGAGTCAGGAGTCGTATTCTAGAGTAAAATCTAGGTGTTTGTATTGGAAATTTCGAAGTTTGTTACTATTTAAATATTGTGACGGCCCCTAAGTTAATTTTTTTTAGTGTAAATTGAAAGAAATATAATTCCTAATCGAATGGCTATTTTAGTTTTTCCATGCGACAATTTGCCTATTACGCTATATGCGGTATTAGTTTATTTATTTATCTGGCAGATTGTATAGGCGTCCGAACAGAAAAAGAGAGAGAGGGGGGGAGAGAGAGACCCTACTAACTCTGCCGCAAATCATCGTATAAAAATTTGATTGATACTAATCAATTAGTAATAATGTTTACTAATTAATGCTATGCTAAAAAATTTTCTTAGGTGTAAGCCTACATATAGAAATTGTACAAAACTTTAAAATTTTCTATACCAACATCAAATTTTGACATCACATTTGGATTCTTCGGTGATTTTACATTTGGATATCAAACGGGAAATCATACTATCGACTAGTTTAGGAATTATGAAGGTTAAAATTTGGATGATGTTAATTCATTTCTAATCGTTGCAAAACAGATTGCAATTTGCGTAGTGTTCTAAGCATAAGTAAAAAACTATTTGGTGTGGAAAGAGCTGTAATTTTAGATTCAATTTAGATTAATTGTGTTTACCTACTCCCAGTCCTCCATGTTTTCATACATTTGGGTGCAGGAAAACATAGTGCTAAACCTACGAGTCAACCGCTAAAATCGGGTTTTCAGGCGTTTTCCACCAAGATATGACTTATGACTTGGCAGAGCGATTGCGTTTGAATATGCGAATCGAGTTTTAAAAAATTCTGGAATTTCAGCCGTGAACTCGATGAGGTGATTGTCTGTGCTGCCGCCTCCCGGTCTATACAGTGTGTCCACGTATAACCTGACCGACCTTTATTTTCGCAACCGTTGGTCCTAGATGCATACTTCCAATTACAAAAATGGTTTAAATAAGGTAAAGAATTATTTTTAAAGCGATTTGGGTCAAGAAAAAAATTTATTAAAAAATTACGAAATTGAAATTTTTATACGGTCCCCAGGTCCTATAAGTGATATTTAGTAAAACTTTACTGTGACACGTAAGACAAAAAAAAGTCCCATTCATCTAACATTAAAATTGACCTAGTTATGAAACTTTGAAATGCAAGACTTAAACCACTTTTATGCATTTCAAAACAGATGATTTCTGCCATGTTTTCAGGGATCGTATTTAAAGTACTTGAACTTATTTCATGGTATCTGCGCTTTGAAAGAAATTGTACAAATATTACAATTATGTTTTATTAGTCAAGCTTCAGATTAGTTAAAATAATTGCATTTTAAAATATGTTTTATTTTGTAAGGATTTGATGCTATGACTTCTTTTAACTAAAATTGTGTTATTTTCATAAGGTTTTATTTAACTTGCAATGATCGTCTTTCCAGTTTAAAATTTGTACTAGAACTTTAATTTACTTTCAAATGTCCGATCGAAGTTCAATTTTACATACTGACTTAAATCCGATGACAATGCAATATTATTATGATTTTCGACTCTTACCATCTTATACATACTTATATTACAGGATAACACACACACACAAAAAATCGGATAGATTACCGTCAAGAAGTTTAAGAAAGAGTTTTAGATTAGATAACATAAACCTGCGATGGTTGTGTTTTTTAAATTTTATAATTACATTTTATGTATTTTTTAACGCTGAATAAAAAATTACCTTCACTTTTAATCATCATGTCAGGATTTTTCGCAAATCGTAAATTTCAAGGTTAAAAAATAGTGAAAAATCTGATACTATAAAATAGATGTAAGACTTTTTTATCCGGTTTAATTTTATTTAATTCAATAATTTATTAGATTTTTTGGCTTATACAGGGTTTCTTACAGCTAAACAACTCGGGGGTACGATGAGGTTGGGAGGGGAGGAGGGATCAATTTTAACTTTGAAATTTGCGATTTGAGAAAATTCCTGACGTGATGGTTTAAAATGAAGGTCATTTTCGGATTCAGTGCTAAAAATTACATAAAAATCAATGATCAAAAGATAAAAAACATGCCACAACCCAAAAATTGAAAGTCAGTGTAATCGAACAGCATTTTAAAATATGTATCATTTTGTAAAGAATTGAAGCTGTTGTTTTTCATCTTTTTATTTAACAAAAAATCTGTTATTTTTATCCTCTTATGATGTTCAGTACAAATTGTGCATTTTGCAGTAATATGTCAGACTGATTAAAGATTTCAAATTTATATTGCAATGCTAATTTTACTCTCAACCATTTCTTTAATATACCTGACGAAATTATATTTCTACTAAATTTGTGAATGACCCCTAATATGCAGCAAAAAGTATACTCCAACTTTAAACAGCTATTACTCGGTCAATTTTAATCGTAGAATAACGGGACTTTTTTTGCCTTACTTGCCAGTGTAACAGGGAAATTTTACTAAATATAACTTATAGGACTGGGAGGGGGGCGTATAAAAATTTAGATTCTGTAATTCTTCACTAAATTGTTTTTTCGCTTCAAACTTTTCTATCTTAACCCTGCACCTAATTTTGACCATTTTTGTAATTGGAAGTATGCATCTAGGACCAAGGGTTGCGAAAATAAAGGTCGGTCAGGTTATACGTGGACACACTGTATACTACGACATCAACGATATCAAAATCGTAAAGACAGCGCTCAGAATCAGGCCTACAGATGCACCCAATGAACAGGGTTGTCTGGTGTTTTTTTCCACGCCGGAAAAATTCTGAAAAATATCGCCCCGAACAAAATATCATTTTGTTCATTTCATCCATTTTGTCCAATTGCAAGTTTTAAGATAATAACACATAATTTAAAATAAATATTATGAATAAATATCTTGATTCTTTCCAGTCATCAAACAAAGTTTTATCAAAATTTCACACACTGTGGTGTTCATTTATATTTGCAATTTTCATTAGAAAAATCATAAATGGAAAGATTAAAGATTTTTTCTTTCATTATTTTTTAACCGTGTGTTTTTAAATTGCAATTGATTAAAATTTTCTATGGGACGATTTTTCTTAGATTTTTCCGGAGGTTTTTTTAAACCGTGGAAAAATAACCGGACAATCCTTTTAGCAGGTTGAATCTATAAGAAACTTGCAATTTATGGGAGATAACATTTAATTGGTCGAGACGATTTTGGACATAATGAATCACCGAGCATCTTCGCGAGTTTGCTATTACTGCCAAGCTAAAGTTTTCTGCCTGATTTCACTCGTATAAACTAACTCATCCAGGCAAGAAGCGCTAAGGTTTGGAAGTGGGTTTCCATGATTTGATCAGAAACTTCTTTTTGAGAATGCGCTGTGTGCAGACGTCAACACTCATATTTATGAAGGTACTCTATCTGTATGGTAACTTTGGCAGTAATTATGAGAAAGTTTGGGAACTTTTTTATTTGCTTAAATAAAACTTTCGATCACCAGATGCAGTTTTCATCCAAATCCCACTTTTGTACGACAATTGCTTGGTTTTGTTTATTGGATTTTAAAATGTGTCAAGGGCTTTTGGCCTACACTATATATTAAATGAACGTATTGAGATATTATAACCAAATGTCGATTTAGACAATTTGAAGCCCTAGGCATAGACTGTGTTGGAGGCCCCTTATTACACAACTCGTCTTACAAAATCCGTTTACTGTCTGATATCTTGTTACATATTTATCTATAGCAGCAAGCCAATATTGATGATATTGGAGCCGAATATTGCATTCACAGTAAAAAAAATTATTGAAATACCAATATTTGTTAAATATCAGCATTACTCTGGAAGTATTTGCTATAAAAGGCCACTATTACAAAAACACTGGTTTTACATCGAAAATATTCGAAATGAAATGTCAATATTGCAGAAATATGGGCTTTACATTGGAAGTAATGGCAATGGAATGACAAAAAAAAAAAAAATGCCAATATTGGTGCAGCGGAGGCTTGTGCCGACTTTAATCCGATCCGCCGTATAAATGTGATTTATTCGTGTATTAATATTTACTATTAGAATATGTAGACGAATTATTTAACATTAAAATGAAAAAAAAAAATCTTACTTTTCAAGATATAGACTTTTCTTTTATATTTATTTAATCAACTAGAATGTTAAACATATCCTTAACTGCCATTATTTGCTTTTAACTTGCTTTACGAAACATTATTTGATTGAAAAACTGAAAAGTATTCAAATCAACATACAAATCAGCATATAAATCGCATAGAAAAATATTTATCTAACAATTTAAAAGAATGAAATAATACATGCTTATTGCTAAAGGAAAGGTATTAGTAACAGATTATCAACAAAACTCACTTCTTTAACTCAATTGTTCAAAACTGTTATAAGTTTATGACTTAGAAAGAACTATAAAGGTTAAAAGCTCCGTTATTTAACAATTATTCAGAAGTAAAGTAATAATACAAAATTTTCCAATTTTCTTTGAGAATCTAGGGTTAGCATATCCTAAGATCAGTTATTCTTCCTTGTTCTTTGCATTACATAGGAAAATCGCCAAGTGTCCATTTATTGCAAAAAAGTATGGGAGTTTTAGCACCGAGAGAGTATATATCGCCAAATTTGATGTTCGCTTGAAGAGGATTCAGTCCGTGCCCGGCAGGAAGTAGCGGTCAATAGATGAAATGATTTACGGCATCTAAAAAGAAAAAAGTATGCTCGAGTATTGTCGAAAAGTGAGACTAAAAATATTACAGGGCATTTTCATTGCACTATGTTTTCTCATTAAATAATTCCTTTTTAAATACTTTGATCATAAAATATATATTGATTAGTCTTTTCTGAACGAAAAATACTTGTGGGGCTCTACCTCAGTAGCCCTAATGAGCGGACCGCCCCAGGGTGTAATAATGCAAATATTAACACCCCCAATGCTAAAGCAATATTTCACTCCAAGATATAACCAATAAAAATAATATTTACCAATTATTTACCCTATTCCTTAATACTCAGCTAAAATTAGGCAAAGCAATATTGGACCTTTTTTTAAATATATATATATATATATATATATTATTACGAATGTATAACCAGAAAACTATACAAACGAGTTAGCTTTAGATGAATATAAAGCCTTATTAAATAAATAAATTAAATAAAATAAAAACAATCTGTGAAACAGGAAAAATATAGTAGGTTTGTTAGTCTATTAAAATATTGGATTTCTAATTGCATTATACACGAGACGCAATTTAAAACTGGATTTAAAATTTGGTTGACCCCAGGTCAGGGACTACTATATGTTTAATAAAAAATTCAACTCTGATAGTAACAAATATTTCTAATTTCACCCTTTTTTTTACTTTAAACTCTTTCAAAATTCAAAGTACAATATGCATAAATCTATGCACACCATAGACGCACACAGTAAAAACTCTTTAAATGAACTATTTAACAAAATAAATTTCCTAAAAAGCATTCTATGCCTCCAGCAAAAAGGAGAAAAACTCTCTTCGAAAGCTTTTACGAATCCATTATTGCACTCAGGGTTATGTCAGTGGAAATAATTCGATTTTCGTCGGAATGTCCCACCCTATTTGTAGTTTTAGGTACTTAGGACTGGATCAAAGCAACCCATTATATACCCCACAATATGCAAGCAGCTCTGTAGACTGTGACAAAAAGTAACGACTGAGCTTTTAGCGTCCCTTTAAATGTTAAAGCTTATTAAGGCACATTAATGCTTGGTATTAAAACCACCAGGAAAGAGTAGCATAAGAAATTTAAGGCACACAGTGAAAGCAATATTTAAATTTGTATCAAGTAAACTTTCTTTCAAGATATTTCTTTTAATTACCTTTTGTTCACAATTTTCGTTTGACATTAACATTTAAAATGCGGATTTTTTTTAAAATTTAAATAAGTGTATTACATACTGACATCTGTTTATAAGCGCTTGACATATATATTTCTCATTTCTTGAGAATATCATGTATTTTGAACAGAGTTGGGCAAATTTGTAATCTCAATTATCCGCAATGTAATTACAAGTTAATTGCATGTAATTGATTATAGTTACACACATTCAAACACAAAAATTTTGTCAAATAATGGGATGGGGGCGATTCCGGTTACAGCGCTGCAAGAATTTTTTACGGCATGTAATTTTAACTATAATTAATTACATACAATTAAATTTTAATTACATTGCAGATAATTGGAATTACAAATTTGCCCAACTCTGATTTTGAAAATATTTCATATGGACTTTATTAATATATGTTATTAATAATTCACGACTTTATTAATATATGAACGTAAATAAAAATGGGATCATGTTGTATTATAGTTAGATTCTCATTGATAAATATTAATTTACTGAAGGTTTATTATACAGGGTGACTTACGGTTATCCACATTTATTTCTAAAAAAAAAAAAAAAAAAAAAAAGGAAGATTTTTATTGACACTTGTTTGTTTTGATTTTATTGTGCTGTTAGGATTTAATATTGTGTATTTCTGGTTTTGGAAATTGGTATACAGATAAAAGATAAAAATTCTAGTGTAGCTATTAATTTAGAAATCGAAATTTTTAGATGGAATTTTTATAGTAAATAGTTTTTCTGGTGTCTGTAAGGTAGTTTATTGGGTTTTGAAAATTAAATACTTATGTACTTTGGAATTTACTTGGGGTATAGTAAACTACTGTTGATTAATAAAATAATATTAATCGGGAAATTTTTATCATAATTCTGTATATGACTTTTAGATTTATTTGGGACATATAATTTTTCTTTACTGCAGCAAACAAGTAGTTGAAATTTTATGTGTGTGCTGTGGAAAAATTATGATTAATGTTTAAATATAAATTGTATTTATATGGTATTGTTGAGTAAAAAAATTTATTTTGAGGTTTTACCCAGTTTTAAAGGATATAGCACGTGCACGGAAATTTCGGTAGGAAAAATTATATTATTATTTTATGCATTGTTATATGTCTAAGAGGATAAAATTTTATTCTTGGTAGTATTTTTTTTTTCAAATTGTATATATTTGTTTATTTTTATGCTTAATATATTTTGTGATAAAATTATGGAAAAATTTCTAGGGAAATATAGTAAAAACATCTTGCTTTTGTTAGTAGAGGAATTTGAAACCAGCATGTCGATAACAGAAGAAAAAAATCTATAATTCAGGTTATTGTAGCAGCAACTGATTATAATTAGAGATTTGCTGAAGTAAATATGGAATGTATTTTTAAAGGAAGTGGCTAGACGTCCGACCAGTTTGACTTTTAGATATTTAGGCAGAACGTCCAACCACCCTTTGCGCATGCGCGCCAACAAATAAGCGCACACATCGTGTTTTCATAACTTCGCCTTTTAAAAAATATATATTTTCAATATACATTAAGTATATTTATGCAATGTTAAGCTCATTTGCTTTTTAGAAGAAAGTAATTTAATGTATTTTACATATTTATAAATACACTGGCCTCCAAAAGTTAAGGTACAGGGACTGGAGGCTTTCGATTGTACACGGTTTGTCGAATATCTACCAACATTATTGGCGAATTGTTCTTGAACTTCTAGGGTGTAAAGGACATATTTGAATTTATATTTCTCGGTGAAGATTTATCGGGGGGTACAATTAGGGGGCTAATAATAAATTTAATAATAAAATAATATTTGCGATCAGCTATGTAACAGAAAAGGCAGGAAATGGTTTGTCACTGTGGTAAATGACTATTTGGGTCCTGTTCAACGTTTGTATGCATTTGTGTAAGCATAGCACTCATATTCGTGAAGATGTTAACGTTTTTGTGAAAAATTCAAAAGGTTTTTGTTTATAGCATACAGAGTTTTCAACCAAATTTAACACAACTTTCCAAAAACCTGACAAAGAACAGTAGCAACAGTGTATTGCAATTAAAACGTGAATATATTGAATATTTCATGAGATATGGGCACTTGTATGAAATAATTTTTAACTGCGCATGCGGGTAAGATTTCAAAATTTTTATTTCATAATTTGGTAGCCAGCTATTTTGAGTAACTTCTGTAAAAAGTCCAGTCAAATATTGTGAAAACTCAGAAAAATATAGTGAGTTGATTGAAAAGTTGTGGAAAAACCCTTATAATAAAGCTATTTTTAGAAAGCAATTCACTATATCGCCCCTATCTTTGTGAAATCTCTCGATATTTGACTGGACATTTTAGATAAGTTGCCCTAAATAGCTGACTACCAAATTATGAAATAAAAATTTTGAAATCTTCCACGCATGCGCAGTTAAAAATTATTTCATACAAGTGCTCATATCTCATCAAATATTCAATATATTCATGTTTTAATTGAAGTGTACTGTTGCTACTGTTCTTTGTCAGGTTTTCGGAAAGTTGTATTAAATTTGGTTCAAAACTCTGTATGCTATAAACAAAAAACTTTTTAATTTTCACAAAAACGTTAACATCTTTACGAATATGAGTGCTATGCTTACACAAATGCACACAAACGTTGAACAGGACCCAAATAGTCATTTAACGCAGTGACAAACCATTTCCAGCATTTTCTGTTGCATAGCTGATCGCAAATATTATTTTATTACTAAATTTATTATTAGCTCCCTAATTGTCAGCCCGACTAAATCTTCATCGAGAAATATGAAATCAAACATGTTCTTTACATCCCAGATGTTCAAGAACAATTCGTCAATAATGTTGGTAGATATTCGACAAACCGTGTGCAGTCGAAAGCATCCAGTCCCTGTACCTTAACTTTTGGAGGCCAGCGTACTAATTTAGTAATATTTGTCCTCAATTATGTATTTTAATTTTTTTAAACGTTATATTTTGGTAAACAATATTGTATTTATTTATTAAATAGTTGCTTCTAATGGAAATTTATTTTATATGAATTTGATACTGCATTTTTAAAATCATGTTTATAATTAAGTGTACTATATATTTTTTCCTATATTCATATTGTTATTGTTATTATTTATAAATTACTTAATTATAATTATTGTTATTTATTATTAATTTAATATTTATTTAGTAATTATTATTATTAATAAAATTAATTAATTATATTAATTTAATAATTATTACTAAATATATTAACAATTAAAAGCCGTTTGTAATAATTTTTTTTATTATACAATTAGTTTATTTTAAATAAATAATAATAAATGTTTATACTATTTAACAAATAATGTTTTATCAATAATATTCATTATTGTTATTAAATATATTTATTTTTTGTGTGCATTTCAAACAATACTATATATTTAAGATTTTGCATGTTTGGTAATTTTTTTAATTACCTTTTCCAAAAAATCAAAGGTTATTCCTCGGCTCGAGCTGATTTTACTTCCAAGCTTTTACAACTGTATATTCAATGTTATCAGGGGGTGTAAAGGGTGATTTAAAGAAAGTCTAAAATATCTAATATTCTACATTAGCACTCGACGTAGAGGTATGTATGTGTAGGAGGAGGGAAGGGGATGGGGTAATTAAGAAATTTAAACTTCTTCTAATATACTAAACATAAATTTAAAAAGTAAGTAGAAATAAAAACCCTTTTAGCCACAATGTATAAAAACCAATATAAAGAAAAGTTAAAAAAATTGGAAAGAATTCAGCTTGCAGCTACTTCAAGATATAATTAAAAATAATTAAAAATAATTATCTTCATGAGTTGAGGGTAGGAGCTTTTTTAGCTGTAAAAGTTGTATGCTAAATTATTACTGTTTGGGTCTTTTTAATGTGATATATTCATCACAAAATATTTTTACAAACAATAAACATGTATATATATATATATATATATATATATATATATATATATATATATATATATATATATATATATACTGGTGTACAAAAATTAAGGACGAGATGGTTTTTCGAATGTAACGTCGTACAGAAGTTTTTCACATCAACCGAAATCATATCATAAGATCTCCAAGATGTGAAAATATAGGACAAGTGATCAAAACCATTTAAACAAGGAATCAAAAGGATACAAAAGCACTTTATTGAAAAGGTAACTTGGAGCACAGCTGCAGAGAAGGCAGAAATCTCCATCTGACAGGCACCTAGCAGGAACAATTCAGTCTTTAATACGGGATATGGTGCCCCTGACTGTAATGCAGGATTTACAACGTCGGCCCATACTGAGGACGAGGTTGTCAAGATGCTGTTGAGGCATCGAGCCCCATTCCTTTTGTAACGCCAAAATCGTTGCTGGCTCCTGATCACGTGCTGGTAGGCGTCTCCCGAGAAGGTCTCACAAGTGTTCGTATGGCATCCAGGTCCGGGGACGTTTCAGTCCAATCCATGCGTTGAATATTTTCACTCTCGAAGATCTTTGCGACAAGCCTTGTACGATGAGGTGTACCATTGTCGTCCATGAAGAGGAACTCCGGACCCACAGCACCTCTAAATAGACACATGTGAGGCAAGAGATATCGGTATAATAGCTGACACCAGTGACTGAACCTCCTTGTAAGGCGTGGATGTTCGTACGGCTACCAAGCATGATACTGCCCCGAATGAGAATTACGGCACCTCCAAAACGGTCCCTTTTGATGATGTTGTTGGGATGATTGTGTGTTCCCTGCTCTCGCCAGGTGTGCATACATCCAGAATAGCTCGTCAGAGTAAATCGACTCTCATCCGTAAAGAGTACTCGACCCTACTCCTGTTGTGCCCAGTTCTTGCGTTCCTGCCATTGCCATCACAGAAACCGTCTTCTCCGATGAGCAGGCATTAATGGCACACACCATACAGGTCGCCGTGTGTATAGACCATCTTTGTGCCTCCTCCTGGCCAGTGTAAAACGTGATATCCGACGTCCAGTGCTCTGTTCCATGTACCTGGCGATTTCTCCAGCTGTCTACCGCCTGTTTCTTTTCGCTTGTAGGACAATATAGCGGTCTTCCGCTGTTGTTGCTGTTCGTGAACGACCACTGCTGAACACTCGGAAATATCACTTGAAATATTCTCCAGGTAACGATGCTGTGAGCGATACCGAACTCTTGTGCCACACTTGCCGCACTTCGACCTTCTTCCAACCTCCCAGTGATGCGACCTCTTGTAAAATCCTCTAGATGACATCTCCTGGATTGCCTGTTGGCCATATCACACAGTAGTAGCAACAAACCGTTGTTAAAGTCACGTACACCATGCAATAGATTTCACCGAATTGCTGAGCGTCTCTGTGCTTTATACCCTTATTACGACCTCCTCCTCTTACGTTATATGCCATATAAATTATTATTAAAATAATAATTATTGCGTGAAATCTAAAGGTACGGATGAGGTACAGAAATAAACCTATTTAACATCACACTTGTATTGTTTTTTTCTTTTTTCATTCTCTTAGCATTTGCCGAAACTGGCTTGGAGGTAAAACTTTGGGGAATGAGTTCAGTGGACTTCGATGAGGAAGAATGATCCAAAATTATCATTTCTTCAGAAATATTTGTATTTTTTTCTTCATAGAGACGATCTGAACTTGACTGACCTTCTAATAAATCTGTTTCAAATGTTTTGTCCGCAACGTCGTCATCATCCGAGGGACCAGAGTCTGATTTATTCATCAATTGAAATATTTCTTCTTGCGTGAGAATTCTTTTCCGTTTAGACATCTGATAAAGTATTTTATTTTGCTTTGTTAAAAGTTAACAAAGTATTTCATAAAAAATAATGAAATGTATTAGAAAATTGTATTAATTAAAAAGAAAAAAAAAGTAAAAATGGATTGAAAAAAAGAAAAAGGATTCACTCATGACAACACCCAAGAAAATAATATGGCATTAATTATATAACAGCATACTTCGTTTTTATTCTGGCTCTCATCAAAATTATTGAAACAGAAAACAAAATCATCATTGAAAAACACTTACCTTTACAGTAGCACTGACTGGGGTAACGCACAATCGTACGGATAACAAAATCTTGAGTCCTACGAGCTACATAAATGGTGTATAATTAATGTTTTTTATTATATTACACTTACTTAGGCATTAAAGTAAAAATATTTATCAAAGCAATTAGAAATATACTGATAATTACCTTTTTACGATAGATAAAATGATGTGCTGTATCCGTTGTGCTTGTAAAAAAAGCTAGTCATGCCGGCTAAAGTTAAAACATTTATTACAACAGTCATCTGTTGATAAAAAAGGATACATTACACTTTCTGCAAACCAGGACGATCCTTCGATTCAGGTTTTTATTACATACAGCTGTTTCAGAAGCAAACATTTAAATGAATGTCTAACCCGCATGATCGTGCGGGTTGGGTCTTAAAGGATTAAATATAAATTCTTCAATTTTTCATCCACATATTAGCTGTAAGTTTCACTGTTTACATCTGCAATGAATTGTGTATTTTAGGGTCGTGGATGTAAAGGGGTCTACTGTATATTTGTTACTTATTGATTAAATTTGCACACAGAGAAATATTAATACATTTCATTTATATATCATACATTTTGTTTAATTAAAAAAAAATAAATATCACCATAAACAGCAAAATTAAATGTAGTATTTATTGAATAACATATTTTAATGTCTGTCCTTCCTCAATTAGAAAATAAAAAGGTTTTAATTATGTTTTGTTATTTAAATATTTTGATAACATGATTCTGAATAGCAAATTATTTTTAAAAAAATGAAATTAAAATGTTTGTTCACTGTAAAATTTGTTACATCTATTTTTATTGTTCTGTAAAATATTTCTAACATTCATAAACATCTAAGATTTTACATTGGGGGACAAAAATAGTTTTTCCTTTCTTTAGATTTTTTAAGCCACTACATTTAAAGTCAAGCCATTTAAGACAATGGTTACACCTGATAGAAGACTGTGTCGATCTTAGCTTACATATAAAGTAGAAATATTTATTTAGTGCAATTTTTTAATTCTCCAATAATGTTTCGAATTTCACCAAAGTACTGTGAGCGAAGTAACGCTCAATCAATAATACACCAGTAGTGTGATTATGAGAGTTTGGCGGCACCGGTGGCGCGGTGGTGTGGTGGTGTGGTGGTGTGCAGTGGTGTGCTGGCTCGTGGTGGCCTGTGGTGGCGCGCTGATAAGAGTCGGTTGTGGAGGAAACACATGTCGGTGGAGGAGATAAGAGGGAGACGTGTTGTCGGGAAACTGATAAGAACTTGTATTATAGTACGAGGGTATTTTATTTATTTTATTTTGAGGAGTTAGAAAATTTTTGCGAATTGAATTTATTTTTCGAATTTTATTTTGAGGAGATAGAAAATTTAGCGAAATTTATTTTATTTTGAGAATTTTATTTTGAGGAGATAGAAAATTTTGCGAAGTGAATTTTATTTAATAATGTTAGAAAATATTTGAGAAGATTTTTATTTTCGAAATTTATTTTAGGGGAGATAGAAAATTTATTTTTAGAATTTCATTTTCAGATGTTAGAAATTATTTTAGGAATTTTTATTTTAGCGTACTTAATTTTTATTTTGAAATCTTAATTTGACTCGTTAGAAAATTTATTTTAACGAATTTTATTTTGAGGAGATAGAAATTTATCGAGGAAATATTTTTTCTTGCAAACTATATTTTTAGGTGTTAGAATTATTTTTCGAAGTGAATTTATTTTAACGGAACTTAAATTTTATTTTACGAATTTTATTTTTCGAATTTTATTTTGAGGAGTTAGAATTATTTTCGAACTTAATTTTGACTAGTTAGAAATTTTATTTTACGAATTAAATTTTAGAGATGTTAAAATTATTTTAGGAATTTTTATTTTCAGATATTAGAAAATTTTATGCGAATTGAACTTTATTTTAGGGGAGATAGAAAATTTTTTCGAATTTATTTTGAGGAAATAGAATTATATTGCGAACTTTATTTTTATTTTAGAGGAAATAGATTTTTTGAGAAGAATTGATATTTTATTTATTTAACGGAACTTTGAAAATTCGCGGGAATTCATTTTTATGTTGGAAATGTATTTACTGGAGATACTCAATTTTCAATGTATGACTTTCTTCGAGAAGAGGTATTTTTTGCGTGATGTATTATCATGTTCGTGTTAATTTTTGGAGGATGTGTACTTTAACATGGGGATAGCTTGATTGAAATTTATTTTGTTTGCGGACGCAAAGAAAATATTTTAGTTGATTTTGATAAACGCCATGGGAAAGATTGATTTTTTTCAATTTTAATTCAACAGCAAATACAAAATTAACTGGAAATCTATATATTTCCTTTAAAATGAGTGGGAGATAGAAAATTTAGCGGAAGTGTTTTATAACATGATGATATTTTAAATTTTTGAGTATGTAATTATATTATGATTTTATTCAAAGTCACAAGTTAAAGATTAAATAATTCACTTTTAGATATTCTGCGCATTTTCAATAAGCATTAAATAAATTTACACGAATAAAGCTCACGAAATTTCTAAAGAATTCTGTTAAGTTAACGCCTCAATCATCTTACATGGTTTAGGTCACGTGAGTAACAACATTTTTAAACCAATCATGTTTGTGTATTTATTATTTCCTGCACACGTTAGATAGAAAATTTATGCGAACTTTATTTTTATTTTAGAGGAAATAGAAGTTTTTGAGAAGAATTGCTATTTATTTTTTTAACGGAACTTTGAAAATTCGCGGGAAAGAATTTTATTTTGGGGAACTTAATTTATTTTATGATCTTAATTAAGAGGAAATATTTTTATTTTCGAACTTAACCTATTTTTCAGGAAAATGTTTTCTTATTTTGAGAACTTTTATTTATTATTTTTTCGTAAATAATAGATGTGTGTTAGAAAATTGGGAAGATATTTCTTAGAATAGACTAATATTTTGGAATTTCAAAATTATTTGATTTATTATGTTTTTAAAATAATATGAAATAAAAGCTTACTTGATTTTCATGATGAGAAAATAGATCTTGCGCATTCATCGAATTCAGGTTGTAAATGAAATTAACGCGCACAAATTATAAAAATACTGTAGAAATATTATTTCAACTAAGTAGCAGAAAGATTTTGCACCAATACACCAATGCAGATGTTAATGAATTCCTACAGATGTCGTGATGCTTCTGTTTATCTCAGTCGAAGTAGAAAATCTGACTTGCACGCACTTTTAGAGCAGATAACATTTGAGTTGCTATTTCTCATAATATAAATAGTTTATTATAATAGTGTTGGTCCTTTTCGACAAAAGTCTCTTATCATTTCGCTAAAGAATAGCCTCGTTCCCAAATAAATTAATCATCTCGAACATGGATTTTATCAAAGTTCACCCCCTTTTCGCAGACAGAAATACTGCACACTAATGATAACATCTGTTTTTAATATCACTCACTGACCGGGAGATTAACTTAGAGCAAAGCGGCGTGTGTTATCATTTTGCTGTGGTGACATTCAGTCTAGGCATATTGTTTGTGGTGGACTGCAAGAATGCATTACGCGTTTCGAATAAATTTATTAAAACTAGAATATTTAAAGTAAATACAGAGGTTTTAAAACTTGCAAGACTATAATTTTTTTTAAAGATTCTTTCTTTTAAATGAATGGACATTTGAAAAATTTTGCGGAAAGATTTTAATATTGTGAACTTAATTATTTTTTTCGATTTAAATTTTCATATATACATTCTTCGAGAAGGAATGTATATTTTTAGATGTGTTAGTTTTAGATAAGTTATATATGACATGCGTTAAAATTAAATTTGTAAATTGAAATAATAATAATAACAATGAAATAATAACAATAATGACAACATTGAAATAATAATAATAAAAAGCAAAAGAAATATTTCGTTAGTTGAAAAATAAAGTTTTCTCTTTAGAGTTGATATATATTTTTCAGTGCTTACTATCTATTCACATTTTTATCGATGTGTTAGATCTTTTTAGAAAATTAACTTGATTTTTGCGTAATGTGTTTGAGAAAGAATTTTTCTTCTAAAGGAATCATTTGAAGTTTCTTTTTTAAAATGCCATGGTTCGACTTAGGAAATAATTTTACTTATTACATAAAATGAATTTTTCAAACTTCTGCTTGAAGAATCAACTATGTTAGACTTGAAACAAAGGCAAGTTAAAGATTAAATAATTCACTTTTAGATATTCTGCACATTTTTAGTAAGCATTAAATAAATTTACAGGAATAAAGATCATGAAATTTCTAAATATTTCTGTTAAGTTATCGCGCCAACCATCTTACGTGATTTAGGTCACGTGACTAGCAAAATATTTTAAACCAATCATGGTTGAGTATTTATAATTTTCTGCACACGCGCGCCCCCTATGATTGTATAAATTTGCAGGGAATGAGATAATTTCACCATTCTGTGTATTGCCATTGAATTGTTAGGACTTGCTCAAGTGATTCAGTTGTTTTAATTTTTGTCGTAATGGAACGAAGCATGCAATCATCTTTGTTAAGTGTTGTTGATGAATCCAACTCGAAAAGTCAAGCCTTATCACCAGGATTAAAGGATCGAGACATGGAATTTTCATCGTCGCCTGTTTCGAATGATGTGAAACCTTCTTCATCAGAATTGAAGAAACAGGAGTTACCCTTCGTGTGTACAACTTGCAACCAAGCCTTTTCCAGAAAGTTTGTGTTGATTAGACATATGAAATATCACCTCAAGAAAAAACCATTTGCTTGTGATTTATGCGAAAAGTCTTTCGTTCAAAATAGTCATTTACAACGACATAGGAGGATTCATTCGAAGACCCCTGTAATGTATAAGTGTGATTTATAAAATGACGCATTTTCAAGAAAATCTGACTTATTAAAACACAAAACGATTCACAAGACCACCAAAGAACATAGTTGTGACCTCTGCAGGGATGTGTTTTTGAGAAAATTTGATTTATTAAAACATAAGAAGATTCATGTGAAGCCCACCCAGTGAAATTGATATCAGTGAAGTTGATAACTAAACTGAATACAAGAATTTAAAGTTTTGCAGGTAAATCTCATGAAACTAAGTTGAATTAAAAAGGTTAGTTACACAAGGTTTTTCATAGAAAATATATCAAAGAAATGTTTAAGTTGGAATACTATCAAACCTAGTTAACCTAGAAATATTTCTAATTACTTGCAAACTAATATGAAACAGTGAGAATTTAATTAATTTAAATATAATAATGTTGTGATTTTCACATATCTCCAAAAATGCATAAGTGAGTTTTCGCGGGATATGAACAACTTTGCAAATTTTCATTCCAACTTGATGTTAAATGAGTTTCTGAGTCTAAGTTTATCTTTTCGAAAATATTGCTTAATGTCGAGTTTCAACAAAATCTATTTGATAAGTCACTTATTTTTTTCGATTCTATCATCGGTTTACTTTCTGCGCTTGTGCAGAATTAAAGGGTTAGTGCTATAAAGAATCGATTGGTGTGGTAAGAAGATGCTTGGTTGGTTAGGTGTTGAATAAACATATGGTTGGCAGGATGAACAATTGAATGTTAGGATGAATTCATTTATGAGTTAAAGCAGAAAACATTCAAATTTTACAAACATTCAACCTTGAAATACTTTTCTAAACGTAATTTTTTTCTAAACTTAACTTTTTTTTCTTTACTTTAAATTTTTTTTCTTAATTAAAAAAATTTTTTTTTTCTTAATTTAAAATTTTTTTTTCTAGGACTCTTTAATCTCTACAGAATTCTAATCTTTAGCATTCATTTTTCAAATGAATTTTATTTTTTCAATATAAGAGATTTATGTGTGATATAATAAATGTTTTTGAACTCAGATTATAGTGTTTGTAACCAATTCAAATGTTAAAAGTAATTTACATAATATATGATAATAGTAAAGTATGTTAATATGTGAAAAAAAAAATACAAAACACGAAGCATAGTCACTCACAAAATATTTATTTTCAAAGTTACAATATCAAGTACATAAGTAAACAGAGTTTAAACAAGATTTACAAGTTTTAATGCATGCCAAGTTTAGCTGAATACACTTCTAAATTCAAAATTCTATCTAACATCCGTCCAGTACCTTGCTGTGTGAACTTTTCAAAGGAGTTATTCATTTTGGCAAATGCTTCCTCAATATGTAGAGGTATATTATCATTCGTCAACTCCAGAGTTGCTCTTGAACGGAAAAAGGGAGTAGCATAGTCCATTTCACCATCATGTGCTGAACGGCTAACAACTACATGAACTGTTGCATACCATTTCAATGAGTTTTTTCTGCCATCTGGTAATTTAATTCATTCAAAAAATATGATCTTATACTATTAAAAAATATGTGTAAGTCTTTATCATTCCCTTCATCAGGTGTAAGATTAATTACAAAAAGCGAATTAAGAGCATTTTGTCTTTGAAAATGCTTCACTTTTTCAAACAAGGCATCTTTTAAAGAAGAATCAGATTGTTTGGGTAAAACCTTGTGTGAAGTGGGTTTATGTCTGAGTAAAACACTTTTCTTAGGAAAACTTTCATCACACTCATCACATGGATATTTTGGGGTGGGCTTCACATGAATCTTCTTATGTTTTAATAAATCAAATTTTCTCAAAAACACATCCCTGCAGAGGTCACATCTATGTTCTTTGGTGGTCTTGTGAATCGTTTTGTGTTTTAATAAGTCAGATTTTCTTGAAAATGCGTCATTTTATAAATCACACTTATACATTACAGGGGTCTTCGAATGAATCCTCCTATGTCGTTGTAAATGACTATTTTGAACGAAAGACTTTTCGCATAAATCACAAGCAAATGGTTTTTTCTTGAGGTGAGATTTCATATGTCTAATCAATACAAACTTTCTGGAAAAGGCTTGGTTGCAAGTTGTACACACGAAGGGTAACTCCTGTTTCTTCAATTCTGATGAAGAAGGTTTCACATCATTCGAAACAGGCGACGATGAAAATTCCATGTCTCGATCCTTTAATCCTCGTGATAAGGCTTGACTTTTCGAGTTGGATTCATCAACAACACTTAACAAAGATGATTGCATGCTTCGTTCCATTACGACAAAAATTAAAACAACTGAATCACTTGAGCAAGTCCTAACAATTCAATGGCAATACACAGAATGGTGAAATTATCTCATTCCCTGCAAATTTATACAATCATAGGGGGCGCGCGTGTGCAGAAAATTATAAATACTCAACCATGATTGGTTTAAAATATTTTTCTAGTCACGTGACCTAAATCACGTAAGATGGTTGGCGCGATAACTTAACAGAAATATTTAGAAATTTCATGATCTTTATTCCTGTAAATTTATTTAATGCTTACTAAAAATGTGCAGAATATCTAAAAGTGAATTATTTAATCTTTAACTTGCCTTTGTTTCAAGTCTAACATAGTTGATTCTTCAAGCAGAAGTTTGAAAAATTCATTTTATGTAATAAGTAAAATTATTTCCTAAGTCGAACCATGGCATTTTAAAAAAGAAACTTCAAATGATTCCTTTAGAAGAAAAATTCTTTCTCAAACACATTACGCAAAAATCAAGTTAATTTTCTGAAAAGATCTAACACATCGATAAATATGTGAATAGATAGTAAGCACTGAAAAATATATATCAACTCTAAAGAGAAAACTTTATTTTTCAACTAACGAAATATTTCTTTTGCTTTTTATTATTATTATTTCAATGTTGTCATTATTGTTATTATTATCATTTCAATGTTGTCATTATTATTATTATTTCATTGTTATTATTATTATTTCAATTTACAAATTTAATTTTAACGCATGTCATATATAACTTATCTAAAACTAACACATCTAAAAATATACATTCGTTCTCGAAGAATGTATATATGAAAATTTAAATCGAAAAAAATAATTAAGTTCACAATATTAAAATCTTTCTGCAAAATTTTTCAAATGTCCATTCATTTAAAAGAAAGAATCTTTAAAAAAAATTATAGTCTTGCAAGTTTTAAAACCTCTGTATTTACTTTAAATATTCTAGTTTTAATAAATTTATTCGAAACGCGTAATGCATTCTTGCAGTCCACCACAAACAATATGCCTAGACTGAATGTCACCACAGCAAAATGATAACACACGCCGCTTTGCTCTAAGTTAATCTCCCGGTCAGTGAGTGATATTAAAAACAGATGTTATCATTAGTGTGCAGTATTTCTGTCTGCGAAAAGGGGGTGAACTTTGATAAAATCCATGTTCGAGATGATTAATTTATTTGGGAACGAGGCTATTCTTTAGCGAAATGATAAGAGACTTTTGTCGAAAAGGACCAACACTATTATAATAAACTATTTATATTATGAGAAATAGCAACTCAAATGTTATCTGCTCTAAAAGTGCGTGCAAGTCAGATTTTCTACTTCGACTGAGATAAACAGAAGCATCACGACATCTGTAGGAATTCATTAACATCTGCATTGGTGTATTGGTGCAAAATCTTTCTGCTACTTAGTTGAAATAATATTTCTACAGTATTTTTATAATTTGTGCGCGTTAATTTCATTTACAACCTGAATTCGATGAATGCGCAAGATCTATTTTCTCATCATGAAAATCAAGTAAGCTTTTATTTCATATTATTTTAAAAACATAATAAATCAAATAATTTTGAAATTCCAAAATATTAGTCTATTCTAAGAAATATCTTCCCAATTTTCTAACACACATCTATTATTTACGAAAAAATAATAAATAAAAGTTCTCAAAATAAGAAAACATTTTCCTGAAAAATAGGTTAAGTTCGAAAATAAAAATATTTCCTCTTAATTAAGATCATAAAATAAATTAAGTTCCCCAAAATAAAATTCTTTCCCGCGAATTTTCAAAGTTCCGTTAAAAAAATAAATAGCAATTCTTCTCAAAAACTTCTATTTCCTCTAAAATAAAAATAAAGTTCGCATAAATTTTCTATCTAACGTGTGCAGGAAATAATAAATACACAAACATGATTGGTTTAAAAATGTTGTTACTCAACGTGACCTAAACCATGTAAGATGATTGAGGCGTTAACTTAACAGAATTCTTTAGAAATTTCGTGAGCTTTATTCGTGTAAATTTATTTAATGCTTATTGAAAATGCGCAGAATATCTAAAAGTGAATTATTTAATCTTTAACTTGTGACTTTGAATAAAATCATAATATAATTACATACTCAAAAATTTAAAATATCATCATGTTATAAAACACTTCCGCTAAATTTTCTATCTCCCACTCATTTTAAAGGAAATATATAGATTTCCAGTTAATTTTGTATTTGCTGTTGAATTAAAATTGAAAAAAATCAATCTTTCCCATGGCGTTTATCAAAATCAACTAAAATATTTTCTTTGCGCCCGCAAACAAAATAAATTTCAATCAAGCTATCCCCATGTTAAAGTACACATCCTCCAAAAATTAACACGAACATGATAATACATCACGCAAAAAATACCTCTTCTCGAAGAAAGTCATCCATTGAAAATTGAGTATCTCCAATAAATACATTTCCAACATAAAAATGAATTCCCGCGAATTTTCAAAGTTCCGTTAAATAAATAAAATATCAATTCTTCTCAAAAAATCTATTTCCTCTAAAATAAAAATAAAGTTCGCAAAATAATTCTATTTCCTCAAAATAAATTCGAAAAAATTTTCTATCTCCCCTAAAATAAAGTTCAATTCGCATAAAATTTTCTAATATCTGAAAATAAAAATTCCTAAAATAATTCTAACATCTCTAAAATTTAATTCGTAAAATAAAATTTCTAACTAGTCAAAATTAAGTTCGAAAATAATTCTAACTCCTCAAAATAAAATTCGAAAAATAAAATTCGTAAAATAAAATTTAAGTTCCGTTAAAATAAATTCACTTCGAAAAATAATTCTAACACCTAAAAATATAGTTTGCAAGAAAAAATATTTCCTCGATAAATTTCTATCTCCTCAAAATAAAATTCGTTAAAATAAATTTTCTAACGAGTCAAATTAAGATTTCAAAATAAAAATTAAGTACGCTAAAATAAAAATTCCTAAAATAATTTCTAACATCTGAAAATGAAATTCTAAAAATAAATTTTCCATCTCCCCTAAAATAAATTTCGAAAATAAAAATCTTCTCAAATATTTTCTAACATCATTAAATAAAATTCACTTCGCAAAATTTTCTATCTCCTCAAAATAAAATTCTCAAAATAAAATAAATTTCGCTAAATTTTCTATCTCCTCAAAATAAAATTCGAAAAATAAATTCAATTCGCAAAAATTTTCTAACTCCTCAAAATAAAATAAATAAAATATCCTCGTACTATAATACAAGTTCTTATCAGTTTCCCGACAACACGTCTCCCTCTTATCTCCTCCACCGACATGTGTTTCCTCCACAACCGACTCTTATCAGCGCGCCACCACAGGCCACCACGAGCCAGCACACCACTGCACACCACCACACCACCGAGCCACCGGTGCCGCCAAACTCTCATAATCACACTACTTACATCTACCTCAGGCTCCAGAACCAAAGTTTGAATGTCATTTGATGTTGGTAAATCTGACATTTTAATCAAAAAAGAATTATTAAAAATAGATTTGATAAATTCAACTGATTTTTTTAGTATGTGTAAGGTATACATTTCTTTTTTTTCTTACTTAAGCCATTTATTGTTTTGTCTGCTCCTTTTGGTCTGCCTACTCTTTTTCTTTTTAACAGATTAAGGTTAACATTACACGATATGCGACTAATGTTTGTACGCATGCTGCTTGGTTGTTTTACGTAATATTCATGGTCACCAAGGAAACTTTGCATAGCAATTTCATGAATTTGACCAGATGGGACAACTACTCCTTGTACTGCTCTGCAATAGGTGTCACTTCATCTTGGGCAGAGAATAATTGCACTTCTTCATCGGATACAACTACTTCTAGAAACTGCTCCATAAGAGATTCTATTTCTGGTGTCACTTCATATGGAGCAGGTAATAATTGTTCTTCTTTGCAAGATACAACTACTTCTTGCAAATGCTCTATAAATAATTCTGCTTCTGGTGTCACTTTATTTGGAACAGGTAAGAACTGCTCTTCTGTGACAGATACAACTTTAGCATGCGATGCATTTTTTAAATTTACCTGTGACGATATAGCTATATTATAAATGGGATTCGCTCATCAGTGTAAGTTTTTTAATTTCTTATTTTGTCAAATAGTTCTAAAAATTGGACATGCCCATAATCAGAAAGTGAAGAAGCAATATTTTGAAACAAATTGATCGATTTTTTATACTTTTCATGAGAGTTTAAAATCTTTGGCTACATTTAGGTACATTAGATATAACTATAATATTCTCAGTATCATCTGTATTCAATAACTTCATGTTCTTTGACTTGATTTTGTATGAAAAACTCTTTTGAAAATCTATCCTTAATAATTCCTACGAAAATAATTCTTGGTTAAATTGCTTTCTTACAGCAAATATATGTTTGCATAGCAAAGTCATATTGATGAAAAATGAACATTCACAAGTAACGTGTCGATTTATTAATTTTTTTTCACATATTTCTTAGCAATATGAACCATTGGTGGATTATACATGCTCTTTTCAGCAAGTTCTAACTGAATTATTACAATATCTGCGAGAAAAGATATAAGATATTTATTATAATTATCTTGTGGTAAAATTACTTGATACTTACTGTTAACTTTATTTTTATTTAGAATGTCATAATCGTTCACTTTTCTTTCATTGCAAATTCCAGATATTGTAATCAACAAATCTTCAAAAAAGTGGTCAAAATGCTCTAGTTCTGGTAATGACTTGTTTCAAAGTTTTGTTCATAGATTCAATATGATTTGTAGTGGATATATTAAATGTAGCATTTTGCTTTTTCAAACCCTCTACCCATTCATCACGTATTGGGTCCCAATTTTTCATAATAATCCAACACCTTAAGCAATCCAAGGCACTTTAAGGCATCAAAATGACGTTCATATTCTTCATTTAATTTAGAATATGTCATTTTCTGCAATACTTCTAGGCAGACATCCCTTTGCGAGGATGTTATTTTCATATTCTCCATTATTATAGTGCGTCTAAAACATTTCAATGTATGAAAGAATCATAAACACAGTTTAGCATTAGGAAATACATTTAAAAGACACTTACGCTCCTTAAAATCTTTATCAGTGAAAATTACATAAGCAGATGGCCAAGGTTCTGCACTATACTGCTGCTTAAATAAATTAAGCATACTTCCAATATTTTCTGTTGTTTCTTCTTTTAAAAGAAAAATACCAACGATTTCACCATTATTGTTGCCATCAATAACCATACGAATATATAAAGACATGTTTACATTGTTCAACTTATATATTGGATCGTACAATAAAACTTCACGGCACTTCTTGTACATTTCTAGCATCTCTGAATCTTGTTAAAATATATAGCTTCAAAAGATTGATCATTATTGTGCCACTAGCTTCTTATTGCACTTCAACTTTACCATTTTAATTGCTTCACGTTTTTGCTCATCATTTAACTTTTTTACTTTTCGTAAATACTGGTATGAATCAGGAATTATAGAATGATTGTGGGCTTCATCCAATATTTTGACAATCAAAAAATTTCCAGTGTCATTCAATCTAATTTGTATATTCATTGGACATCCATCCTTTTGTGTTCTGTAAAAAAGAAAAAGATAATCACTAAACCTTTACTTTAATATATATGATGGCATGCTACATATTTACAAAAATTATTGGCAAAGGTCGAATTCAACTATTAAATAAATAAATCTTACCTGAATTTCCTTAAATCTTTTGTGTTTAATTTAAATTTTTTGCCACCGTTATAGCACGTGTATTTCAAGAAATCTTTATTGCTTGATTCATAACGAAACGGTTTATTACTTTTAATAGATTCGATAGTTTTAATGTCTCCTCTGTACAAAGCAATTCCGAGCTCATCTTCATATTCTTGGATGAAATTATTAACTTTATCCAGAGAAGAAAAACTCCTTGCCTAACATTTTCACTAACTATAAAAAGCATCCGCGTGCTGCTGCTGCACAAGATGTAAACAAACATCCGCATGCTGCGCAGGCTGTAAACAAACATCCGCGCTGGCGCAAACAGTGGTCGGACGTTCTTCCTAAATAGCGGAAAGTCCGACTGGTCGGACGTTCAGTCACTTCCATTCTTAAAGAGGAAGCAGAGCAAAAAGAACGGGAAAAACAATTAGATTTATAGACCGCAAAGAAAAAAAAATTAGCTTGGAACGGGAAGAGCGTGAAAAAAACAAGACAATTTGAGTTATAAAAATTAAGAATTCAACATTCTACGGAAACTATTAGTCTTTCATCTAGTGATTTGAATTTAGTTTCGCTTAGGAATCCGAAAATTAATTTAAAGGAATTAGTTCCACATTTTGATTCTAAAATAATTGACATCATTCTTTTTATGATCTTTGAAAAAAAAGGCGGAGAAAGCTAAAATTTCTCAGGCGAATCTGGTTAGCCAATTAATTCCCTTATTGCCATCAGATATTGCGGAAATTATAGCGAAGCAACCAGAAGAATTACGTGTTGATTTTCAGCATGTAAATAAGTTTTGTTAAACTGTTTTAGATTGGGAACAGGCGCCTTAAAACAAAAGTTTGAAAATCATTAAAGTAAACCTGGAGCCTTATAGGCAGATTTAGCATACGAATTAAGCGGTTATTTGGATAGTTGGTTGTTATCATAAGAAATAAAGGATTTCGAGTCTTTAAAAGAACTGATGCTCACTGAGCAAGTAAAAAGGGTGTTCCTTTTGAAATAAAAGAAACATTTATGGATGACTGGGATGAAATGAAGGTGGCTTCGAAACTCGCTGATAAATCTGAAAAATACGATAATTATTAAGAGTAGTTTTAAGAAGTCGGGAAAAAAATCTTGGGAGAAAAAACCTTATTCAGGGACTCAGAGGAGTAATTTAAATCCGAATATTATGGGTGAATTAAAAGCTAAATTGTAGTTGGAGAATAAAAAAGAAATTTTTAAAAATGATAAATTTAAAAATGATCCAACTTTCGAGAAAAAAAATTAGGTTTATTTTTTTACGCTCAACCTGAACACATAAAACCAGAATGTGCGGAATGGTTAAAAAAGAAAAATCAGTACAATACAGTTAATCATTTAGGTTATGATATTAATTTAAGAGATTGTTTTAAACTTTATCTTAATGAACAATTAAATTTAAAAAATCCAAAAACCCGACTGCGTAAAAAGCGAACTAATTAAATATTTATCATCAATGTGAAACTATTTTTTTTTTTCAATTCCTACTATTAGCTCACACTCTCGCTATATATATCTTGTTCAAATTTTCAATCGTTAATTAAATACTTATTATTCATCCAATCAAGCTCAAATAAATTTTTTAAACTTTCAGTGGATGACATTTGATGTTAATCCAGTTTTTTCAAATATTAATTCATTAATTAAATTTAATTAATTAATTTTCAATAATCGAGAGAGCCATCTTCTTGATCAAGGTATTTTTAGACTGAGAGAGCCCTCTTCTTGATCAAGGCATTTTAAGCCCTACTCAACAGGAAAGAAGAATGGGAGATAAAAAATTCTTTTATTGACCTAAGTAGGAATTGACTTAAAATATTTTTTTATATTACTTGTTTATATTACTTACCTATTTTTTTTTAATTTACTTGTATTGATGACTTTTAAGTTGTGTTTAATTGTTAGTTCCTATCTATAAACACTGTTTTGATGAGGTCTATAGATGTCTATGATGGTTAGAGTTGCAGTAAAGCTAGAGATCCACAATACATACACAACTTCCAGTTGTATAATATTTTAACGGAGCTTCTGACTGTAAAATAGTCAATGAAACATCGTCGTCATTTTGAAAGACCTATCCAATGATATGCCACTCAATAGGGGGCGTAAATTTTTTTTTCGCCACTACCGCCATTTTGTACTTTACGGCCGCCATTTTGAATTTATCAAAACAAAACCTAGCCTATAACCATCGGGCCGTTAAGACGAATTGATAGAGATCTCATTCATTAAAATCCATTCAGCGGTTGGGATGTTTCGAGGTTTAAAGAAATTCACATACACAGATACGCGTGAAACACATAATCCTTCTTTTTAATCGGGTAAAAAGTGCTCTAATAAATGGTGTTGAAAGAATCTATTTCAAAGATATTGGAACCGGAATTGACCTTTGTGATAGAAATTGGATTAAAACAGAGAATTTTACTGGTAATATAACTTGGGTACGCCAATCACTTGATAATGAATCTTAATGTCTACCTTTAGCATGAGTGACTATTGAAGGGGATTTTGGTTGCATCACCACTAAGGAGGCGATTAAACCAGCTGAGACGAAGCAAAGTTACTATCTTTTAGATAATAATACAGCGGAGCTTACTGAGCAAAATCGTGTAAATGCAGTTCCGATAATGTGCTAATTACTCGGAGGAGGAATGAATCTTTAAAAAAAAAAATAGTGTAGCAACGGCATGGTGAAAATGAAATTTTGTTGTCCGAGCACGCAAAATTAGAAGAGTCAGGTCTGGTAGATAAAATTGAGGATTGTTCACAGAGCAAAGAAGAGCAAATTGTTTGAATTGATGAGATTAGGGTGGATGAGAGCCTAATTGAAGATCTTTTACGTTATTACCGAAGGTGAAAGATAATGTAGGATTGAAAAAGAACATGACGAACGATTTCAGCACATCTCAGAAATAGTGCGTTTTTTAAAAAACATTATGGGAAAAGACAAATAATGTGGAAGAGAAGGAATTTAAAGTAATGGGAGTTGAATTAGTAAGAGTTTCGCGTTCTAATAGTGAGAATGAGAAATTACAAGTATGTTTGCCATTAGAATTCAGAGAGAAAATAACGAAAATGTGTGATGAGGAAGTAACGAGACATTTAGGGGAGACTAAAACAAAAGATAGGGTAATCAAATGCTATTTTTTTTGCCAAAGTGTTACAAGGAGATTGAGGAATTTGCAAGGACATGTGATCCGTGTCAAAGAGTTGGTAAAAATAGAGATAAAAGAAAGCGTCTTTGAAGCTTGTGCCATTAATTTAAGAAGTTTTCTCCAGGATAAATATTGATGGTGTTGGTAGGTCCTTTGAATTTAAGCGAGAAAAATAATAGATATCTAATTACTTTAATTTGTGTTTTCGTCTAAATATCCGGATGCTATACCGGTAGAAAAATTAACTATTTAACTTCTCCGTTAGTGATTGAAGGGCTAATACAATTATTTTCCAGTACAGGGTATTCAAAAGAAGTACAATGTGATTTGGGTAAGTCATTTACAAGTGAGTTGAAATCGGAATTTTTTGATAGGTTCGGTATTAAAGTTATACATAGTTCAGTTTGCCATCCGGAATTGAATAGCGTTGAATGGATGCAGGGTTGTTTAAAAGAGGTTATAAAGTCTTTGTGTTTGGAAGCAGGAAAAAATTGGGAAGCAGTCTTGCCAATGGCTTTATTTGCTTTGCGGACTGTGAGTTATGAAAGCTCAGGATTTAGCCCTGCTTAGCTAGTTCATGGTAAAAATTTACGAATGCTACATACTCTTGTATATGAGAATTAAATGGAAAAGGGAACTGTAGATCAGAATGTAGTGGATTATATTTTGAACTTAAGTAATAGATTGAAACATTGTCAAGAATTAGCGTGTGAAAAAATGAAAAGTGTCAAAAAAGCGAAAACAATGGTATGATAAGAATGCGGTGTATATAAAATTTAATGTGGGAGATAAAGTGTTAGTTCTGGCTACATCGCAGCCAAATAAAATGGCGGTTAATTGGACAAGACAGGGAACTATTACTGGTATACTATAGTGCTGTAAAAGTAAGGACTAAATGAATACCCGTATGATGTCGTTACTTTCGAACTCGCTACCCGTTAGAAAGTATTCGTTACTCGTTACTTTCGTTACTGTTCAAAAACCGGGTATTAACAATTATCGTATGTACTACAAACCTGCAGCAATAGCAAATCTAATTATAAACCGCACATGAGTCTTTTGAAGAATTCGTTACTATTTTAACGTAAAATATGTGCTGCCATCTGTACGTTAAAAATACATTTAATTTTCTACATTTTAATGAAAAAAAGGCAAACAAAATTAAAATACGATGCATAATTGAATATAACATGTCTAAATTGTATAATTTCTTACTTATGAAATAAGGAATAATCGGAGAAAGCAATTTAGGAAGAGTAAAACTTCACCAAATTTATACGAAAACTATGAAATGTAATTACACAGCCAAAATATTTTACAAACAAATTTACTTATTAATTTTACACTAAAAGTAATTATGTATTATGAAAATTTAATTTCTGGAATAATATGAAAATATTTAAATATATATATTTAATTTCTTACGTGATTATCCTATCAAATGACACTGTACTTCAGTCACATTATTATTTCTGAAATTATTGATTTATATTTAAAAATACCCTTTTTTCAAATATGAAATTTAAAAACATAGCAACAAAAATATTTGGCACAGATTTCATATACGCACCACACTAGCGTGATTTTTTTTCTGATGCCAATTTGGTGAAAACCTCGTTTTCGAATACAAGTTACATATATATATATATTAAATAGGGAATAACAATAAATAAAAAATATTTCATTAATAACTATAGAACAAAACAATTTATATAATTTAAAAAAAGAAAATAAAAGTAACTATACAATTTATTAACAAATAAACAACATCCGAGTTACCATATCAAGCAAAATAACGGCACTTTGGCGCCAGTTAAGTACCCCGGTGATTATATGACTTGGCCTAAGAAAAAAATTGCGCCAATATGGTGCGTATATGACATCTGTGCCAATTATTTTTACAAGCCAAACAGAAAAAAAAGAAAAACAAAGCAATTTAACAAATTACAACGACCATTTGGAAAATGATTTTTTCAAAGACTAAAATTTAAGACATAAAAAATCGCACGGAGTTGATCATACATATTTCGTACGCCATGGATTAAACATTAACATTCTTGGACCAATTTTAAATGAAATTTCATTTTTAAATTTCTAAACATCCCACAATATTACTTTTTATATCGTCGTATAGAGAAAAAAAATACATTTTTAATTGCAATTTGTTTGAAAGCTGTATCTCAATTTGTTTCTGAGTTATTAATTTTTTTTTTTTTTTTGTAGATTTTATTACTTTTTTGTCATAGTGGCAACAGAAGTATCCATCTCTGTTGAAAGTAAAGGGAAAATACAGATTACTGTATAGACCCATCAGGAAACGAATAAAATGCGGATTCAACCAATAAAAAGCTTCAGATATTTTTTTGATTTCCTACCCTGACAGAGGACAATAACCATTTTTCCAAATGGTTAAAAAAAAATTGAAAACAGTAATTCTGCTTTTTCAGAATTTAGTGTCACCCCCGATGAAAAAAAAAATGTACATAAATATAGATAGTTCAGTTATAAGACTTAAAACACACGCGTTTATTTTATATAAAATGACGTGATCCGCATCCGCTGAAGAATTTCTTTCGTTATTTAAGAAATTCGACAAAAAAAATCTCATAATTCATATGCTTTCATTTGTTTGTAATATTAATGTAGATGCTTAAAATTAAGTTCAGTTTATAAAAACTTCATGTTTGTCAGAAGTTATTAACTTATATTTTTTCGAAACAGCAGGTATTTTAATTACCTTTTTTTTCAGTTTTTATGAGAAAATGGCAACAAAAAGATATAATTGGTACTTTCCAACTATTTTTCCTGTGCTTTTACTTTCTACAGAAATGGAGTACTTGAGTTACAAAAATTAAACAAATGGCATTTAAAACTACAAAAAAAAAAAAAAAAAAAAAAAAAAAAAAAAAAAAATCTCAAAAATAAATCGAGATGCAGTTTTCAAACAAATTGCATTTAAAAGTACTTTTTTCCCCAATACGACGGTATAAAAATTGGAAATGTGCGATGCTTAGAAGTTAAAAAAAAATGCGGTAGAGATTATTCCGTACAATGATACCTCTGCTTTGTTTTACGGCTGGCTTATACAACAGGGCAAGTTTTTTTTTTTTTTTTGGAGACGACACTTTATTAGCTTAGCTGGAAGAAAGAAATAGCATACCGGAGGTTAAAAAAATTAAACGTTATATAAAAACATTTTTACGAGCAATCTAAAAACTCGTCTTTATCATAAAAAAATATATTTTTTTTTAATTTAAAACATAAATACACGTACAAAGATATTTTTATAGGATAAAGAATGTACTGAAAGCAAACCTGTAAATTTTAGAACAGAATTTCTTAAAAATTTTCAGAATATTTAAAAGAAATGTGTTTCATTTTAGACTTTATCATCTTATCAACCAACAGTTTACGTCAATCGCATTATTATTTTAGAAATCTTTGATTTATGTTTTAAAATAATATTTTTTCCATTCTTTTTGGTTTTAATGAAGCACGCCTTTCAGATAATATATAACCTGATTTTGAAAAAAAAATTCTTTCAGATGGTACTGCAAGCTCAGGGTATAAAATAGCTATGCTTCTTTTTCTTTTCATAATGAAGGAATCAACAAGCCCCTACGAAATCAAAATCGTTTGAGATTTGAGAATAAATGATACTAACAGAATGATACGCATACACTGATACGTAAACAACTAACGCCGAAATATCCGAGTCTGAATACAAATTCGCATCTTTTACGGCATCCGGCTATCTGCTCCATTCATGAATTATACAAACGTAAGCAGCGTTTGAAGTTAGTTTCATTTTGTTCGGCTGCGTATTGACGCAGTAACGACTAACGAGTCGTATATCGAAGTACCGATTCGGTATTTCGTATCTTAGAGAATACCCGTTACTTAGTAACGAATATGTGCGGTTTGCTACAGCTCTAGTATACTATCTCAACTTATGTACAATTGATATTCCAGAAAAAAGAAATAATTATGCATTTATCACGCAAATTCAATTAAACCATGTTATAGTAGACCTGACTTTGTAAATTTGTTGATTGATGAGGAGTGTGAGGAAGTTGAAGAGCAAGCTGAAATTATTTATCCCATTGCGGATCTTACTCAGTTAGAGTTTTGGGAATTAGTAACAGGGAGTGATTTAGAAAAACGTGTTTCTACAGAGAAAATAAGAGATTTCGGGAAATTATAGAGTGTCATAGGAAAGTTTTTCTTCGGACCCTGAGAGTACCCCGTTAATTGAAATGGACATAGTTTTAAGGCTGTTCTCAACTGCTCTGCTCAACAAGCGCAAAACGTTTTGACACATTTACAAATTCATTTTTTAACGGAAAGATATAAAATTGGAAAGCCTGACCATGTAAGAGATTTGGAATCGAAATGCGTTTTCCATTTTTTGATAAATAAATTACCTATTGAGTTATAAGCGATTTTGATCGCGTGACAAACACGTTTTTCGCCCTTTCTTGAGTGTTTATTCTACTTTCGCGCGGAAATTCGGTTCAAAACACCCACTTTGACACAATTTTATGAAAGATCTATTACGTTTGCAAAAAAACGGAAAAAACAGCTCGATTGCATAGTTTCTGAACGACAATACCTGCTAGTTTCATGCATTTCCGAACAAAAATAAATTAAAACTTACGTCATAAAGTTGCCTTTTGGATTTGAGATCAGCCATAACGGATAATGTGCCGGTTAGGTCAAAACCATATCGTATGTCGCCGAGACAATTAGAGATTCTGCGTAAAGAGATTCGGAGGCTTTTAGATTTGGGCGTGATTGAAGTCGGGCAACCAGATTACGCTGCGCCTATGATTTTGGTTGAGAGTGCAGGTAAAGACCCTCGCCCTTGTGTGGATTATTGAAAATTAAGCGCAAAACCAAGAGCTGTATTTTTCCCTTTGCCAAATATTGAAGGGGTCGTTGAGAAAGTGAGCGCGGCGCCTTTTATTACCGTTATGGATTTAACGAAAGGTTATATTCAGATTCCTCTCGCGGAAGAAGCTCAGAGATGTGCGGCTTTTGTAACACCATTTGGGAACTTTTTACTTAAAGTCATGATGTCTGGACTTTTCAATTCAGCATATTATTTTTGTAGATTAATTGCCATAGTTTTGTGTGGGTTAGAGTTACTTGCAGTTCCATATATTAATGATATAGCTGTATTTTCTTTGACCTGGGAGCAGCATTTAAAAGGTTGGAAGGCAGTTCTTAAGCGGTTAAGAGAAGAAAACCTGGCGGTGACACCATCCAAACGCAAATTTTCACAAGATCACGTAAATTTCTGTGACATGAAGAAGGGTCAGGAAAAAAATCTCCTAGTGAAGCTAAATTGCAGACGATTAAAGATTTTGCTATTCCGACAAATAATACACAGTTAAGAGCATATCTGGGAATGGTAGGGTATTACGATAGGTATATAAAAATTATGATACCATAGCGGTTCCGTTAACAAATGCATTAAAAAAAAGAAAAAAAGAAAAAATAATGTGGGACGAGAATTGTAATAAGGCATTTGAAGAATTAAAGTTCAAATTAATGAAAAGTCCAGTGTTATAGGCACCTGATTTTACTCAGAAATTTATCGTGCAAACAGATGCGAGTTGTATGTGGCAGGAGTTGTTTTATCTCAAATTATTGCAGGCGAAGAGCAACCAATCTTGTATCTTAACAAGAAATTATACCGTGCGGAGCAAAATTTTAGCACGATAGAAAGTGAATTAGCGGCTATAGTATATGGCTTAAGAAAGTTAATTTATTACTTGGATGGGCAAACTGATCATAATCCATTAGTGTACTTAAAGAAAATGGTAAATACAAACTCTCTTATTTTTGCAGCAATGAAACTTTGTAGTTACACATAAACAAGGAAATGGGAATGCAGACGATCTAAGATAGAATCATATGCAGATTTTCTGTTTGGGATTTAGTGTTCAGAATTCAAATTTTTTTTCTATAATTGTAGTTAGGACAATTGAATAATATTTGTATTGTATGTAAATGTTCTTTGTTAGCAAAATTATGTTATTGTATTATTGCTTTTTTTAATTGGAATTAGTATCATATATAAGTTTTCTAAATATAAATTGGTTGTTCTAACATCTAAAATATAAATTCTTTTTGGTGCTTAGTTATAATTAAGGAAAATTCTGAAAATTTCATACTTTTGATAGGCCCTTTAAAACTGTGAGCTGGGGGAGACTTGAATTTAGGTAGTATTTTCATGATGTGAGTTTTAGCGAGGAAAGCTAGAGTTACACTGTAAAAAAAAGGACTAAAAAACGGAGATTCTACCGGCAATCTGGACGCCAGTACTATTTCCGTTTTTGCCCATAAATTACAGAAAATGTCCGTTTTTAGTCAGAAAAACAGAAATTTTTCTGTAATTTATGGGGAAAATTTTCCGTAAAAATACGGAAATAGTACTGGCGTCTAGATTGCCAGTAGAATCTCCGTTTTCTAGTCCGGTTTTTTTACAGTGTAGACTCGGATTTTGGATAGTGATGTTGTACCGTCTTAATGGTGTATATGGAGTACGATAGTGTACACTCATGTGGAGTGTTTTTTTTACAGCAGAACTTGTTAAGCAAATTGAGAGTGTCTCACACTTCATTGTAATTTCATTTTTATTTTACCTTAAGGGGGTCCGGGACACAAAAATATTCAAATTTTCGAAAAACCTTTTATTGCATTAAAAATTTTCTGTTTTCTTTCTGCTTAAAATGACGTATAAATCATGTTTCTATCTTAATTAGAATAGAAAATATTAATTTTTTCGTTTTGGTTTGTTTTAAAAATCTAGCTTTCAATCAATGGTTGTCGTGAAAACGACTTCCTGTGAAAATGCGTTTTTTTTTCATCATTTCTCGAAGTTAAATTGTTGTAAGTCAAGAACCGTTAAAGGTAAATTGTCCAAACTTGGAACATGTCTTTTTCAATTGGTTTACTTTAATTTTGATTCAGCAAATTTGACAAAAATATTTACTTTTGAAAATATGATTTAGAAAAATTAAAGTTACATAATTTATTTTGAAAGTTTTACTTCAAATATTTTTAATTTTTATTTAAATTAATATTTTTTAAAATGCTGAATCAAAATTAAAACTTATCTATTTCTGTTTATTTAACTGCAAACAAACTGAAATTCTATAAATAATATGTCAAATTATAAAGACTTTAAATTACCCCACTTTTTTAATAAATTTTAAATAAAATAAAATTATGAGAAGTTTTACCATGTGGTTTTGTTTACAAATGATATGGTTAACCAGCACAAAAAATTTCAAAATTTTAACTCAATAAATAAAAATTATTTTAAAATGTGTCCCGGACCCTCTTAACTTGATCATTCTAATAAAGAACTCAGAAAAGATATCATGTGTTATATTCGAACTTTATTTATGTACGAGCTGAGAAGGGTGAAAGCATCGGTTACTTTACCACACTATGCATCCTGTATAAAAATTCTATGTTAAGCTAATTGTTCGTTTAAAATGAACTAACGTGGAAGTATCGGGTTCCATATAGAGGTGCCCCGAAACACGTAACTCGTTTCTGTTAAAGGCGCGATCATTCTTCTTTTGTTGATTTCTGTAGATTTGTAAAGGATGGTCAATAAAAGAAAGAAGTTCATTAACAATTACAGGCAAAAAAAATATTTGGATTAGAGGAGGATAATTAGCCTGTTACACTAACAAGGGAACCCAACCCGGTCTTCCGGGTTACAGAATAAGACGAAAACCATTTTTTTTTTAAATTTGAAAACTTTAATATAGATTTTTACATTTAATATATTAAATTTTTTTAGATTGCGAACTAACAATACCAAAATTCCCTTTTATTTGAAAAATAGCAATTATGTAGTCGAATAAATTTTTTTAATATATATCCCTTCGGTACGAGCGTCTTTTACAGAATTTTTAATTTTTTATCACTGGTTTTTCAAAACAGAAATTTTTGCCTAATTGAATTGGGAAAATGATCGGATTAAATGATGCAAAATTTACAATAAAAATCTATTGATGAGAATAATCACGGATTCTGAGCACCTTACGCGGCACGTATACCGGTCACTCGTCCCCAAAGGGTTAAAAGCGCTACTTTGGTATAGGCCTCGTTCCAGGAGTTAACAGACAAAAAAGTCGCCCAGAATAGCTATTTACAGATGCCACTTTTATTGTGATCATTTCTGTGGTTTAAGCACGTAAGTTCAATTGCATATCTTAATTTTTTATTTTATTTAAATTTTATTATTATTTTTTATTATTATTCACGAAGTTTTAATTTCGTTATGGAATAGAAGCCGGACGTAGATACTCAACTATTTATATTAATTTTAAGTGCAAACTGATTTACCTTTAGCTATCGTCTGCACGCGCTATAGATAGATTTAAAAAAAAAAACTATATTTGGAAATCATTTTAAAAACATAAAAGTAAATAAATTGCAATACAGTTTTCAAACAAATTGCATTTGAAAGTACATTCTTTTCCATATTCGATGGTGTAAAAATTTAAAAAAATTTCAGTAAAAGCGAAATTGAATTGTCTGCTGTATCAACGTCTAAAGGTCATCCGCGTTACGCACGTGCACGTTTGTCTTTTATAATATAGATAGCAATGGAAAGAATTTGTATTAATATATTAGTGTAGGCATATTCTATAGAGGTGGAATGGAAAGTCCAGTACTAGAAAAATGCTCTTCAATTTTATCTGTTGGAAATTTAATTGGACAAGGGACCTTAAAATTCATTTTTTTATTTTTTTAATTTCATTTTGAATACTATTCAAGGGCACAGTACATGCATTATGACATAAATTTATCACACAAGAAATTATGTATTTATTTATTTATTTATTTATTTATTTTGCATGAAAATAAAGAATTTTCCTGAATATTTTAAACGTTACGAAGAACTTTTCAAAATGCAGCATGCACATTCCATGTGAATTAAAATCCCCAATATCTTTTTTGCAAGTATGGTTTGTATATACAAAAAAAACTGTGGATCGACTTTTCTATATTTGAATATAAAGTTAAAGAGAAAAAATATTTTCCAAATTTTATTAAATTTTCAGCATTTTTTAATCATATTTCTGCAATTAATTACCTTTAACTTTTCTACTTATATTTAGATTTAAAAATCTATGCACAGTTTTATTTGTATATATAAACCAAACTTGCAATAAAAAAAATTGGGGGTTTTAATTGATATTGAATGAGCATTGGGGCATTTTGAAAAGTTCTTCATGAGGCTTAAAATATTCTGGAAAAGTCCTAACTTTTATTTATTTTTTTTTTTCATTTCTTGTGTGATAAATATATGCCGTAATACATAGAGTGCCCTTGAATGATATTTAAAGTGAAATTAAAAAAAAATAAAAAATGAGTTTGAATCTCTTGCACCTTAATGAAAACGAAAATTAAACTTGATGAGAGAGGTATTGCTCCCACGCTATGACAATCCTTTCAATTCTAGAAATAAATATGTTGAAAAGTAGTTCGGTTATTGGAATCTCTTCTAGTAAATGTTTCCATGGCACTATGTTTTCTGTCTCTTTAGAAACTTCGGGAAATTTGCTTTTCTGGACCTTGTACATCACTGGTAAACATAACTAGAATATTTGTACAATCTACAAGAATTTACAGTTAAGGTATCAGTACTTATATCATTACTTTGAATGGCTGAACAACTAATTTTTGTATATCTTGTTGCTATAGAAAAAATGCCTTCAGGGAGGACTTATGAAGGAAAAGTTACTTAACTTATCAGTCTCGCACAAAGAAAATCCAGGAAACCTTGTACAGTCACCTCACTCAGACCGCGCTTGTATCGAATCTGCGAACTTCATTTGAAGAAAGGCGTTCTGAAATTTTTCCTTCGAAATTTGTTTCAGCTAGGTTACTAAGAGATATTTAACTTGTTTAAAGGTAATATACAAGCATTTAAAAAATAATAATCCGTCAAGTGCGAGTATTAATCATGCACAGATGGTTCCGTACAATAAATATATTAATTACGTAATATTGCAAAAAAATTGCTACTAAATAAAGTAATAAGATTTTGTAAAAAAACTCTACAACATAGAGTTGGGTATAGCTATATTTACTAGAAAAGTATAGATGGATATACCATGAAACTTCAGAGAGATATGAAACCTAAATAGTATCAAATATTGCTATTCTGTATAACTTTTTAAATTTTTTATCCAAATCTGTTTCTGATGACGAAAAAAGGAAAAAATATATAATGCCACATTGCACGAGGATGTTGTGTTGGTGAATACATTGTCAATAATTGTGTTTTCCCCCGATATTAGATTCTTGAATTTTCAGACATTTTAAAATGTCTTAATTTTTTCAGGCGTCTGAATTTCAGACACTTCAAAGTTCTGAATCGCATCCATTTTTTGTAAGCATCATACGTAGCCATGTTTGACCACGTTGAATCCTGGAAAAATATTTGGCTGCGGTCCTGCCCCCTCAACCCCCATACAGCCTGATTTTTTTGGTGCTCCCAATTTGGTATGCAATTTTCGTTAAGCTGATAATTTAAATCTTTTACGTCATTGTACTGATTATAATCAATATTTTGAACTTCAGGAGTAGAACAGGATTAAAAACAAAACTATTTATACAAATGTTAGAATTATTTTTTGTTTTGTTTTTAATCCTATTTTACTTTAAAATTTCGAAATATTGATTATAATCAGTGCAATTTCGAAACAGATTTAAAATATAAGCTTTACAAATATTGTACATCAAATTTGGGGGAACTAAAGTCTAAGGGAACGAGGCACTGCCCAGTATGACCATGGTTTAACTAAGAAGTTCTTTTGCAAAAAATGCAACCCTGCATTATTGAGATGTCCGGTATTTGGGAGTATCCGTTGTGGATGTTAATGGACATTTCCGGATAGCGGACACCTCTATTTAGCTAATACTTTTTTAATCCGCAAGGCATACATATTTGAATATTTTTACCTAAAAAAAGCAGACATCTCCGATCATCGGACAAATTCCGCGATCCCGAAGTGTCCACGATTAAGGACTTTTAATGTAAATTTAATATATATATATGTATGTATATATATATAATCTTAACCTACTCTAAAAGTTCAAAATATTTATTATACTCGGTTGAACGTCGAAAGACATTTAAAAATGTACGAGATTGCAAATAAATCGCCCCCACACCCCCAAACAATGAAAATTCGTATAATTAAAAAATTAGATTCTTTAAACATTTATATTGCCACATAGGCCATTTTACATATATATCAGATGATAATCACAACAGCTTTATCCAAGAAGTTCTTTTGCAAAAAATGCAACCCTGCATTATAATTATCTAAATTGAAGTGTCCGGTATTTGGGAGTATCCGTTGTGGATGTTAATGGACATTCCCGGATAGCGGGCGCCTCTATATCGCTAATACTTTTTTAATCCGCAAGACATACATATTTGTATATTTTTACAAAAAGCAGACACCTCCGATTATCGGACAAACTCCGCGTTCCCGGAGTGCCCACTATTAAGGGTACATGGATAAATATATACATTTTTTATAATCTTGACCTACTCTAAAAGTTCAAAATACTTATTATACTCGGTTGAACGTCGAAAGAGATTTAAAATATCAGATGTACGAAAATTGCAAATAAATACCCCCCCCCCCCCCCAAAATGAAAATTCGTATAATTAAAAAATTAGATTAAAAAAATTATATTGCCACATAGGCAATTTTACATATATATCAGATGATAATCACAACAGCTATTTAACTATGAATAAAAAAATACATATTCTACTTTAATAACATTGAGAAAAAAATTACTTCGGTATTTTGTTAAATATATTTTGAGTTTTTAATCTTATCCTTACTCTAAATGTTCAAAACTTTCACTATAACCAGTGCAAAATTTAAGATATCAGCTTTACGAAAATTGCATACAACCCCCCCCCCCCCCACACACACACACCAACCCGAAAAAAAAATAAAAATCCTTATCATTTAAAAATTAGATTTTTTTTAAAAATTTATATTGCCACATGGGCAAGTTTTTATGTAGATCATAAGGTAATCACAAAAGCTATTCAACTATCAATAAAAATAAATAAATAAATATTCTATATTAATAACATGATGAAAAAATAACTTATAGTTTGCAAACTTCTTTTGTCTTAAATATATATCTTAACATCTAATTGTCATTTTTGTATAAGTGCATGTAAAGTTATAAAAAACACAATTTTAAGTGTAAAATCTAGTTATAGCTTTTTTCCTTTTTCCCATTATAAATTTCAAATTACTTTTTTTTATTAAAAATAACAAAAAACTAATATTAAAGTTGATTTCAAATCAAATACATATGTATAGTTTTACTGGCAGTTTTAAAATTACTCGAACACATAATAGATGAGTCTCATGTACTTTATTATTTTTAATCTGAGGTTTTAGGCTAGGAAGAAAGAAAGCATTAGATCTTTCAAAGCTTTGTTTTAATTCCTCGTGGTCGTTTACTGTGAGATTAGAATTAGTCATTGAAACTAAGAACTGCCATTGAAAATAAGAGAATGTATTTAACTTAAAATGTCTGTCTTTTAGTGATATTCTTACTTTAATTTTGGGAAAAAAAGATGAGAATTTAGAATATATAATTTGTAATAAAAGACAACGTCATAAGTTTAAAAATATATACTTCTAGAATTAGTGATTTTTTGCAAACAGATTCAAAACTAATTGAATTTCATGCAAGATTTTGTTTAGTGCAATAAATAAAATAATAAAAGACACTAATTTTAGTACTACTATAAAGAAATTGTGACACTTACTTGAATCGCTGTTGCCAGAGGTAAGAAAACTTCCTAGATTTGAAATTTTAAAAACTACCACAGTGAGGGAAAAAGACTTGCATCAATTTAGAAGAAAATCCGTTAATATATCCGGCTAACCATATTAAAAAAATTAAATGTTTCATCCTCAAAACATAACCCGCCAGACAAAAATTGCCTTTTTTGCCAGTATTGACAGGACGAAGACAAATAACACAATATTATTGATATAAATTAATAAAAATTAACATTAAGTCCATTGCACACGCTTTGTAGAGTTCCCGGGTGTAATCTTCAAGTGTTGTCTACTTCTTTGTCTATCCCGTACTTATAGCGACGACAGCTTATAAGAGACATTTAGTGTCGAGTACACACGTCAGATGTATGTAGTCAATAAATAAATAAACTTAGTGAATACGAATTAAAATCACAGAACTTCACATTCCTCAAAAAAAATATTAAAATATATATGTAGATAAAAACAAACTTTCAGTTTGAATTAAAACGTATACCAAGTTGGAACGAAAGACATCTAAAACGCATGCGCAACTGAGAGTGCCCCCTGGTGGTTATTGCGCAGGAAGAATAGAAGAATCAAAACGTTTTAAATTAAGACACGTTTGATGCAACGAAGTATCTTAAAATAAGACGTTTGCGGGTATTTTAGACACTATTCTCAGTCCGTTTACACCATGATCATAGTGTAACGGAGCCGGTGTCGTAAGGTGGTGTGGTAGCGGGCTACTTCAACGGCCGAGTCTTATTAAAATCGAAGAAAATATTTTATTGCATTACAAGCAATTAAATGATGGTTTTCTAGATTAAATAATAACTATATACAACATTCTACATTATTGGGTTCGTTTACAGCTTCTAATAAAGTGTTCATCGATTCAAGTCCAGTCCTCAAATAGCAGATCGCTTTCAGTAGAGTCAGTCTCTTATTTATTCTAAGTCCACAATTTTCGAAGATAAGAGTTCGAGATGCTCGACAGGAATGTCGCACTTTTTATAGATATTCAACCGAGGTTTGGGAACCTCCGATGTTCCCTACGTGATGGAACAAACTTTACAGCCACGCCTGGCTTCCACTTTACCGTGCTTCAGAAAATGCTCCGAAGCCGTTAATCCGTGAGAGATTCCCACTCTACACGGCCAGAAACTATTCGAAGTCTCAACTTTAACAGAAGGGAAAAAGCTCCCGAGCATCCTCTGCATCTCCCTTTAACAGTTCTGTTTTTCGTCTCGAACAAAAGCTACTTCCCTTAGCCACTCACCATCCGTGACCCATGAGCTCATAAACAAGCTCGTTCTCTATAGGCTGCAGTCAGTAACCTGACGTCAGGTTAATATGCAGTTTCCCTATCTAGTTTTTCACGGGAAAGAGATCCTCGTGAACATCAAAAGAATATTTTCTCTCGCTAAATAAAGGAGTACCTTTCACACTAGTGTCACCTGAAAAGATGGATTGAAATTGATATATTTGTTTCATCTTTTGCGACATTTTCTAGGACTCTGAAGAAATTTTGAGACTACGTGAAAATACATTAGATTCCCTATGCTGGCTTCTCCCTTGTAAATTGAGAGTTTCGATATGAGATATCGTCGAATTCTCACAACACCCCTCCCTCAAATCATATTTCGGCTGCAAGATGCAATATTCTGCAAGGGAAAAGGTTAGCTCATACATTTAAGTGGCCCATATATAATTATATTAATTCCTTAAAAAAAAAACCTTTTCCTGCATTTTATATTTAACTTGCAAATGCTGGATACATTTGGTTACGAAATTTCACTTTAACAGACAAAACACATTTAAATTTTACACGATTACATTTACACACAATAAAATGAAAATTAATATATACATATATTTAAGTTGAGTTTGACTCACACAATCCTCCACTAAATCCTTAACTGCATCTAAAACATGTCACTAAAACATGTCATTTGAAAGTTTATCTCTGAATTTTGCATAGTGTTTGGGCCGCGAAACTTTACGTGTCAAAGCGTTTCTATTCTCCACGCCTTTTTCATTAGGTTTCAGTATGTTTACTCTATAAACTTGAGACTTTCCGCGTCTACTAGAGACGTGCGTGAAATGATTAGTCGCGGAACTTTTATAATCGATTCTCCCCCGATTAATCCTTAACGTACCCCTTTCATGCGACTCATGTCTGGTGGAACTTAATCCTGCGTCTCCTGACACTGAATTTCTTTTTAACGCATCTTTATCGCGCCTAGATTTCCTATTGTTCCTGGTCTGCACAATTCTTATCGGCTTATCCCTTTGATCGGCCGTTAAATTTATTCCTAGACGGGAGTCACTTGATTTCTCGAAATCCCCACAATTACAATGCGTCTTCTTTATTTTTGACCTTCTTCTAGCTTCGCTTAACGACTCGTCCGCTTCTTGTTCTCTTTTAAGCCTTTCTTTCCCAACCTTGCTTAATACTACGCTTAAATCACCCTCTTGATCGGGTAACAAAAGGTCCCCTCCGTCTACTTTTAAATTCCCATTCATCTTCCTTGATCGGGGTTCGGCTTCGCTAGATTTTTCTCCCGTATTCCCGTCCATCATTTTTGACTGGGGGTTTCTCTTTTTTGTCTCATCCCCTTTCGTCGGATAGGACCACTGTTCTTTTAGTTTCGTGTTGGCCTCACTACGGGTTCTCCCGGAGTCTAAAGTCTCTGTCTTTCCCTTCTTAATTTTATCAATTAATTTTTGAGTTTCGTTTCCCAAGATGTAATATGACAAGTCTGATTTACTCTCTGCTACTATGGCCCTCGTTTTTATCTTCCGCACTCCTTCAATTTCTAAGACAACGTGGGCGGTCGGTAAACGACACGTATTATTCGTCAACGGCTGCCTAACTCGTATGGCACCACCGTCTAACTGATTGGGATTAATCAATTGCCGAGGCGTCACATCAAATAAAGTCTCCGAATCTCTTAAAGTCGTGCATTCCTTTCCATTAATTAGAGCACGGCTAAGATAAGGTTTGAAACTTTCTTCAAAATTTGTACCTACGCTAATGTGGTGAACGCTAGTAATAGGTTCTAAGTTCCTTTTGTTTTCCGGACAATTGGCTTTTAAATGCCCAATTTTGGAGCAAATAAAACACTTATTCCAATTTTTACGTTCGAAGATCTTTTCTCTTTCTTTTTCAGCGTTTTTCTCTCTCCAATTAGTTTTGGTTTCCGAATGTCCACCTCTCGTCTCGTCCTCATTTTCCGTTTTTTCCATTCTCCTATCCCGCGAATTTCCTTCAAATTTTGGTTTCGTATTCCACGATTTTTTTACTCTCCTTTTATCGCCTCATATTCGTCTAGTGCTGTAGCGAGCATCAAGGGGTCTTTATAATTCGCCCACGAATCAATGAAATGCTCTTTCAAATCGACCGACGCGCGTCGTTTGATCTGATCAGTGATCAACATGTCTTTTAATTCAGAAAATTGCTTAACCCCCAAACCGTTTATCCATCCTTCAAGAAAACTATTCAATTCGAATATGAGATCTCTCCACGGGTTTCCCGGATTACGTGCATGTTTATTCAATTTTTGATGGTACGCTTCCGCACTCAGTCTGTACCGGGCTAATAAAAGCGATTTAACGTGTTCAAAATTGTCAATTTTTTGAGTTGGTTCGCGTAAGATCAATTCCGCAATTTCTACCGCAATAATGCTAACAGATGTGTGACGTATTCGTCTGGCTCTATTCCGGACCTATTTGCCTGCCGTTCAAACAAATTCAGGAATAATGTTATATCGGATCGCTCAGGATCAGAACTATGCATAATGGTTTTAAGGGGTAATTTAACGGATCTTTCGGAATCGCTGCTAGCCGTATAATTTCGCCTTTCTGAACTCTGCGTTAATTTTAGCTATTCTAAAATAAACGCCCTTTCTTTTTCTTTCTCTCTCTCTCTCTCTCTCTCTTTCTCTTTTTCTGTCGCGATTCGTTCTTCACGATCTTTCACGATATACCCTGCCTGCACTAAAGTCAGTTCCTCGTCGTATTTTTCTGCTGCTTTAATTTTTTCGATTATAATTGCCATATTATCTTGTTCATCTATTTCCACCCCTAAAACTTCTGCGAGATTCTGTAAACCCACTTTCCTGCAGTACTTAAGTGAATTTAACTTCGACCTGACTACAGTATGTTGAAATAATACAAACGGAAACTATTCGTTTTGTTTTTCAATTTAAAATTATATGAACCTTACACCTCACAAGAAATATTTTACCCCTAAGCACACAATATAAACAAACATTTTAAATGCATAACCAATATGTAAAAATAATTTTATAATTTTGTCAAAGATTTTCAGATTTTCTATATTTGTGTGCCAGTCGTAAAACAAAAAAATTCAAAATTTTAAAGCTTTAGAGTCCCTATACATACAATATGAAAACAATAAGTAATTTTTCAAATACTATAGTCAAACCACCTTCCCAGTATTTCTCAAGAACTGAACACTCTCTGCAACCTTTATCAAAATGCACCTATACTATTTAGGATAAAAGTTAATTTACTCTGTTTGTCATTTAGCTATCCAACATGCATGAAAATTTCTCTTTATAAAATTGCTCATAAAAATATATTTCTTACACAAGTTATATAAGGGAAAAAAATTTACTGGACTTTTTTTTTTTTTTTTTTTTTTTTTGAGTAGTTATGAATTCAGCCTAGCTAATACTTTCTGCTTTCCAAACATTTAAAATAATGATAAAGATAACATAACATATAAATTTGCTTTAATCGTTAGATTTCAATTAACTATACATTATCGATTTATCATAATCTTAATATTTTCATTTACCTCAAAATCAAAAAGTTTCTCGTATTTTTATCTAAACAACATTTTAATATCCTATCAGTATGATAAATAATAGTTTAAGAGTCACTCAAAATGAAATGAGCTTACCTGTTACAGTTGTTGCTGGAAGTATCTTGTCTGGGGAACGGTCCGTTATGGCACTCCGCGGGTGTCGTCCACTGTAACTCAAGGGCTCGTATCGGGCATGTTGCGTCCCACTATTTGTCGTCCAAGGTCCACGTTGCACTGTCTCGAAGCACTGTCTAGTTGATCTAGATGAACTGTCTCATTGCCGTTGTTCTGGATGAACTTTCTTTTGCTCTGGATGAACTGTCTTTTGTTCTGGGTGAATTGTCTTTTTCTCCAGAAGAGCTGTCCGTCTGTCTTCCTGTAGTTATGTATGTCTTTATGTATGTCCAAACCGTCCGTGTATTTAAAGATTATTATCTTGACTAATTACCGAAATTTTTCTTTCGAAAATCCTTATAAACAATCCTTTTACACTTCCTTGACGATAGGTGTCTCGATAGCCTGCAAAGTGAAATTTGTGTGTAACGGAAAAATGCGATTTTCTCAAAAACTATGTGACCTAGGGTAATCACTATAGTTCTCCTACAAGGTTTAAATAAACTTCTACTACCCCTAATTTTTTTTTTAATTTTAGTTTCAGTAGATTTGGAAATAGATGGGCGGGGGGACATATTTTTGCATTACATTTTCGACGATATCTCTGAAAATATAATACCTAAAATTAAAACAAATGTATTTTTGAGTTCGACGTTACGAGAGTTTCCACACAATTATCATAATTGATATATATATATATATATAAAAGATTTTTTTCCCAGTAACTTAATTACCCCCCCCCCCCCCGAAAAAAAAAAGAAATTCTAAATACTTGTGAATGGTTAATAATCAATTAATAGGTAGGTCAATAGCCTTTATTACTTATACCAAATTTGAACTTTCCACGTTCCATAGTTTTCGAGGAAAACGGCTGTGACAGACGAACAGACAGACAGACACACCAGTTATCTTATAATGGTTCCGTTTTACTTTTAATGAACCCTAAAAAATAATAAGTTTTTTTTATTTCCTATTGATAAAAATGTTATATAGTAGTTGTTATTAATATTGTATAGGGAAAAATGGGAAAATATACTTTAGATCTAGCTTTCCCAAACTGAGTTCTAGAGTGTCGCATAAAAAATGTTTCTGACTCACTTTCAATAAAAAGAAAATTATTTTTCATGAATACTAATACTTCATTAGGGTAAAAATAAAACGAAAGGTTTTCTCTTCCACTTAAAGAGTAATATATTACACGTTAATTTCTTTTACAAAAATGACAGAAAAATATGAACAAAGTAACTAATCCCTGCAGAAAAGAGCCTACTAAATAAATAATACATTTTTATATTCATTTTTGAAACTTTGAACCTCGTCTTGATTTCAAACTTTCCTAAATTTCCCACAGGTAAAGTTTCCACCTTACACGTACATCTATCTAAACGTGAACAATTTACCTGATTGCGTAGCTTCCGTATAATAATAACCTATCTGAAGCACGTAGTGAATTAATACCTAGATCACCTGTCCCCTAGGTCCTATGGTTGGGCAGTAGAGCATGAATTCCATCTGGTAGATGAAGAAGGGGTGGGGCCTTGGGGAATACGGAGGAAGGGACCCCTGGGTCCTGATGATGACTATATCAGATCACCGCCTCAATACGTTGACTCATAATGGTCCCGCCCTATACCCTTTTGCACTATTCAAGATGTATTAGAGATCCGGTTTTGATTGCTTTATCAAGTTCAGGAAGTGTTCATCGTTTTATTGACTTGTTGAAATGATAGACTTGGCAGATTCCGAAAAACAGATACGTAGTTGTTCTTTTAATTCATTTTCATAATCATTCCTGATTATATGGCTCTTTCCGTACTTAATATAGTGGATGATTGACACTTACACTTTCAAATGATTATTAAAATAAATCTTGTCTCGATCCTATTTACTCTAATATTCAAGATCCATATTTTATGTATACCATTTAAAGCGCAATTTTATAGCATTTTCCATCAAAATTAGCACAGATCTCTCTAAATACAACAGTTTTAAATTTTTAGTACACGATTTAATTCTATTGTTTCCAGTTTCTAAGAAAACATTTTAGCCGACCGATACTGAGCATTTTTAATAAACGCTTTCTAAATGAAAACGAAGAATAGAAAAGGAACCGTAAAAGAATTACTTTAAATCAGGACACGCATACCATACTCCCAAGTATAATTTTAACAGCGTTTTGCGAACTCACAAAGAAAGGAAGTAATTCAAATTCAAATTCACCTTCTGAAAATTATTTAAATTCGCACTCAAATTCAAAATTTATTACACGAATCCGTTAAATTCAAAGTCGTTTTTAAAAAAGAATGAAACTCGCTATGGATTATTTATTTATTTACATATTTATTTTTATTTATTTTTTACAAAAAGTATTTAAAAAAAGGAAAAAAGGAAATCTATAAAAACAATAACAAATAATCTTGCATCAAACATAGATTACGAAACACTTTGCAACAACAAGAGAATATTATCAAGAAATTTCATATTTTCATACAATGAAATGAGATAGCTAAATAAGGAACTTAAAAAACACATAACTCGGTAAAATTCCATTTTCAGTTCAGTTTCCATTTTTCATTGTCAATTCTTTCGTGCAGTCCTATATATGAGCTTATAGCCCTATATGATCCTGTATGATATTTTTATGATCTATACAATTCACACACACCACGTAATACACTAAAAATTAGACAAGTTAAAAAATGCACGCCGCAGCGAAAAACGCACTTCCAGCAATTATCGAAATGTCAGCTATTTAACCGAATTATTTTGTGAGTCTCTGTAAATGAACAATAATTGCTACGCAATACACAATCTACAGAAAACTTGGTGTAGCGCACTTCAGCAAATGTTTTTAATTTCATTATGTTTGAAGAGTCATAATATCATTAAAATGCACCGCAACAGATTTTTCCCTAATAGATCATAATGTTAGAGATTCTTTTTGTGCGTTCCTATAAACGAACTATAGATGCTACTTATTCTATACTTCTGGACAGGGCTTAATTTCTAACAAAAAAAAATACCGGAGCCTTAATATTTTGCGGTACCGGTACAACAACCGTACCGTTCCCCCTCCCCCCCCCTGTCACTTTAATCTACATATTTATATTTCGTACATTATTTGCAAAATTTAAAGAATTTTTTTTTTCTTTAGCAAAATAAAATTTTTAAATATATCAGTAGTGTGAAAATAAGAGTTCTCCGCCACGGGCGTTCAATCAAGGTCATCCGGGAGGTTTTTTTTTTTATCTTAGAGTATGAGGCTGATAAGAGCGTTTCGAAGCGGAAGTAGACCGTTATTTTATTTTTTTTTTTTTTTTTACTTTAGATAGAAATGTTTTTTCTTCATGTGATAGAAAAAAAATGTGAGTTATTTTTCGTTTTCGCGAGATAGAAAAATTTTGGGAAAAATTTTTTTCTTTTTTAAATTTTTCCTTTAATTTTTCTTTTATTTTAGGTACTTACTTTTTTTAATTATCAGTAGTTAGAAAATTAATTTTGAGAATTAAAAAAAAATTTTTTTTTTAACTTAAGTGAAAACGTTTGCTGAATTTCTCCATTATCTAGGGGGCGTTGGCTTGAGTCAGTCCAGCCCAAATCTCCATATCCTACGTGTGCGACACATTAGGTCGCATATAAGTGTTTTATTTTAAAAAAATACAAAAGCTTGGAGATGGGAAGGAAATGAAAAGGAAATTTAGGCTACAGTTTTTCCGAAGCGCTATTGCACTGGGCTCCGGAGCCCTGTATTTATGAGCTCCGGTGAATTCCGACCAATATTTAAATATTCACTAGAAACAGAGAAGTACCAGAGCCGGGCTCCGGCGCAAATTAAGCCCTGCTTCTGGGAAAGCATATTGTAGTCCACCTCAGTGATGCATATCAATCTCGTTATGTTTTCGTAACAAATATAAAATGCACCGTAATCATTTTAACCCATAGACCATAATGTAAAGGAACTCTTTTTTTTTTTCTTTTTGTATCCCCTACAGACGAGCAATAATCGCTACATACTTCGTTTTCAATACCAAAAATTCTATCCTAAACTGCGATAACATTTAAAAATTACATAGCAATCCGAGTACATTTACGAGAGTAAGAGGACGGCCAGACATACAGACAAATCAAATTCATAAACACTTTTAAACTTTGTTAAAAAGTGTTGAAAAGAGAAAAAAATATTTTGCTTAATTTTATGAATTCGTTTACTGTGATGTCAAAATCTCTTTTATTAATCTAGTAATAGAAAAAGGCTTAAAATAATTAGGTGTAACTGAAATATTGTAATTAATATCTACTAAAAAACAACTTTTCAAAAGTAAAAAAAAGGCCAAGCAAAAAAAAAAGAAAAAAAGGTGAAAGTTGTGGCTAAAAAACAGTGTGATATCAAATTTCCAAGCTTATATTATGGTACTTATTTAACATTTTCCATTAAAAATTTACCATATGTAAGTCGAGTACCTAAGTATGCGTTGATAGAAAGCTTTTTCTCCTTTACTAAATACATCATAACGTGTTTCTGAAAATTAATTTTTTTTAAATTATGGATGATGGGCTTGGCGGCCATCTTTCCATATTTTACACAAATTTCTGAGCACTCAAGCTCGTAACATATTTGCATTATTAAGAATTTCGAACTTCTAGTTTTAGCTACAGACAGATAAATTAAGAAAGTTTTTTATTTTGAAAAAACAAATTGATTTTTACTGCTTTAACTAATTAATTAACCCCCCTCCGAAAAAAGAGAATCATAAGATGAAACCTGAAGTTACTTCAGCTTTATTTTAAGACACAAATTTTTAGGCACTCATTTCCATAAATTAAAAGAATAAAATGTTTGCTTTAGTAACAATTTCGAACTTCCAATCTTAACAATGAACTTGTGTGCTTAGAAATTTGTGTAAAATATGGAAAGATGGCCGCCAAGCCCATCATGCATAATTTAAAACAATTTAATTTTCAGAAACACGTTATGATGTATTTAGTAAAGGAGAAAAGGCTTTCTATCAACGCATACTTAGGTACTCGACTTACATATGGTAAATTTTTAATGGAAAATGTTAAATAAGTACTATAATATAAGCTTGGAAATTTGATATCACACTGTTTTTTAGCCACAACTTACACCTTTTTTTCTTTTTTTTTTTTTTTTGTTTGGCTTTTTTTTACTTTTGAAAAGTTGTTTTTTAGTAGATCGACGATACTGCTAAAATCCCAAGTGTCGATTGCAGCGAAATCTGCGGGATTTTCGTATTACATTGTATAGACTAGCAATATCTTGCAGTTATAGAAAATATCCTGCAGATGTCGCTGCGACCTGTATATTTCAGCAGCATCGATGCACATTTAAGGGATACAATATTTTAGCACTTTTTTAAGTATTACAGGGATAGCCAATTTCCACACTATATATTCTAGGCGCTATAATTTGGTCTAGACGCTGTAGCATTTTTTGTTTTTTACATTTTATTAACATACATCTGACCTGTGTGCTTGGTGTCAAGCCCGCTGTAATAATACGATGGTTTACTTTGAAATTTGAAAGTTATATCACAGATGTCGCTGCGATCAGCTCCCTGGATTTCAGCGTCAGTGCACATTTAAGGGATACAACTTTTTATCGCTGCTTGGATAGCAAATTTCCACATTATGTATTCTAGACGCTATAGCGGTGCATACACGTGTCTCATTCGTCTTTAAAAAATATCCTGCAGATCTCGCTGCAAATGACTGTTTGGAATTCAACATCGTTGTGCATTTAAGGGATTCAATATTTCCTCGCTTTTTTAAGTATTTCTGGGATAGTCGATTTCTACAACATATAATCTAGGCCTATAACAGAGCTATAGTGTCTAGAAGATATAGTTTAAAAATCGGCTTATTAAAAAGGTGCTAAAAAATTGTATGCCATAAATGTTGAACGAGGCTGAAAGATGAATGTCGATCACAGCGACATATGGTAATTCCAACGTTACTATTTCAAAAGACATCAATTGAGAAAACGTTTCGCTCAGAGAAGATCTAGAAAATGTTGCTGCTATCGACATTTGTCATTTAGTATTTTCCAATATTTATGGGATTCAATATTTAGCAATTTTTAAAGTATTACTGGAATAGCCGTTTCCACACCATGACCGTGATCTAGGTAGATTTTTCTCTGCACGAGCCGTTAATTCCCAAATTGGCTCAGCCGATCTCAGCAATCTGATTGTTCGTTAATAATAATATTTTGGATTACTTTACTGTGATTTTGATCAAATTTAACAAAATAAATCAATTTAAGTCATTGTAATTGCATTCTATTTTACATTACACTACTTCATAAGAAAATAAATATAATTTCTTCCATATAAATATCAGTTTTAGCCAATCAGATTGCTGAGTTCTTCTGAGCCAATTTGGGAATTAACGGCTCGTTTCTCTGCTATCGCAACGAGATTGACCAATCAGAAGCCAGAATTATTGCCAACTTTTCACTGTTTGAAAAAATGTACCTGGATCCCGGCCTATATTTCTAGACGCTATAACTGAGCTCAGGAATAGTACAGAAAGCAAACTCCGTATTTTGAAACATTAAGGCCGGGATCCAATTAGGAACAAGTGTGTCGCTATAACGAAGTAGCGACATATGGCAAATAAAGGTTTATTGATAGAAGTGATAAAAACAAATCGTTAAAGGTCTTTGCGAGCGTTTCATTATCGTCAGGCTAATGCATATTGAATTATTTCCCTAGTCTAATAAAGCTCGCCCATGCGCGTATCGTCTAATGGAGGATATTCCAAATATGGGTTCAAGGCTGAAAAAGTCACGTGGTATCGGCAATTTACCTAAAGAACTTCTAACTGATAAGAAGGGAAACAGGAAACTATTACTGCTTTCTCCCGTGACCTGTTTCATTGGCTAGCGGGCATTTACATTACGTCGACGGAGCTTTCCCTTCTTTACGTTAGAGGTTTTTGCCTTGACCACGTGATCTTAACATAGATAGAATATCCTCTTTTCAAGAAAGCGGATTGCCGTACTATAGCTACAGCGCCTAGAAGATACAATGTGGAAAACGGCTACAAAATAGTGCTAAAAAATTGAATCCCATAAATGTACAACGATGCTGAATAACAAGATGTCGATCGTAGCGCCATCGTAGTGATTTAAAAACGATATTCATTCTAAAAGAGACTCTTTAACCTATTTCACGTCATTCCTTAACTAAATTAGCTTATAATAGACTAAAATATCTTATATTTATAGTTTCCGATATTTAACATTCTATAATTTTTGAAAACACAGGGTTTATATTGAAAAGAGTTACGAGATGGCGCTCGTATCAGCATATTGCCGCTGAGCATTGTAGGAGATTTATGGGTTACAAGTTTTTAGCACTTTTTAAAGCATTATAGGAATAGCCGTTTTCCACACTGTATCTTCTAGGCGTGTACTATAGCGCCTAGAATATATAGTGTGGAAATTGGCTATCCCTGTAATACTTAAAAAAGTGCTAAAATATTCTATCCCTTAAATGTGCAACGATGCTGCTGAAATATACAGATCACAGCGACATCTGCAGGATATTTTCTCAAGCTGCAAGATATTGCTAGTCTATACAATGTAATACAAAATCCCGCAGATGTCGCTGTGATCGGTACTTGGGATTTTAGCAGTATCGTCACACATTAAAGGGATACAAATTTTTAGTGTTGTTTGGATAGCATATTTCCACACGAGGTATTCTAGACGCTGTAGCCGTATTTTCGGCAAAAACTTGAAATGAGCATGCCTCCTGTGCATATATCACCACTCTTATGTATAAAGGCTCTCTGTTATGGTGTTGATTCTGAGCGCTCTTTGTTAAATTTCGATATTTGTGTTATAGAGAAAGCAATACAGAAAAGTACTGTTACTATGGAAACAACAACTTCTTTAATATCGAAATGTATAGCAAAGGTACAGCGCCTAGAAGATACAGTGTGGAAAACGGCTATTCCTATAATGCTTTAAAAAGTGCTAAAAACTTGTATCCCATAAATCTCCAACAATGCTCAGCGGCAATATGCTGATACAAGCGCCATCTCGTAACTCTTTTCAATATAAACACTGTGTTTTCAAAAATTATAGAATGTTAAATATCGGAAACTATAAATATAAGATATTTTGGTCTGTTATAAGCTAATTTAGTTAAGGAATGACGTGAAATAGGTTAAAGAGTCTCTTTTAGAATGACTATCGTTTTTAAATCACTACGATGGCGCTACGATCGACATCTTGTTATTCAGCATCGTTGTACATTTATGGGATTCAATTTTTTAGCACTATTTTGTAGCCGTTTTCCACACTGTATCTTCTAGGCGCTGTAGCAAAGGAGTTCAGAATCAGTGCCTTAAATAGTTTCGAATATGTATTGTTGTTATGACAATCAATACCCTTCCTGGATGCGGAAATGCAAAATTGTGTTCAACATAATGGAAGATATTCCATCTACATTTTGATCACGTGTTCGAGGTAAAAACTTCTATCGTAAAGAAGGGAAGGCTCCGTAGACGTGTAATGTAAATCCCCGCTAGCCAATGAAACGATTCATGAGGCAAAGTAGTAGTATCTTCCCTTCTTATCAGTATAGAAGTTCCTTGGGTAAATTACCGGTATCACGTGACTTTTTTCAGCCTCGAACCCATATTTGGAATATCCTCCATTGGGCGCAATCTAGATAGATTTTTGGCTGTTAGAGAAACGAGATTCATCAATCAGAAGCCTGCCTTTTTGCGAACTTTTCGCTGTTTGCAGAAATGCAGGCTATTGATTGGTGAATCTAGTTTCGCTAACAGCGAAAAATCTATCTGGATCCTAGCCTAGATTCCTACAAACATTGCGCTTCATACATGGCACTAAAAAAATGACGCAAAACTTTCATGACATCGGCCGGGATCCAGAAACAGCAAATATTCTCAAACATGCAGGCTTCTGATTGGTCAAACTCATTTCGCTAACAGCGAAAAATCTATCTGAATCTCAGCGATAGTTTTCTTCGATGAAATCAATGCAAAAGGATAATATAAAAGAAAAGTATAAGATTTCTAAAATGTTTTGGCGGGTTTATCGCTATTTGGCATAATTTGTAAACTTTAGAATTAATTAACAGTTTTTCGCTAATTAAGAATAGAAAATTTATGTTTTTAAAGCTGAATTTTATAAAAGCACGTAGATTGAGTAAATATCTGTCCAAAAATTCAATACTTACTTTTTTCTGTTCATTATTTAAGTCTCTACCTCGATTGAAACATAAGGTGTGACGAAGAAAATAAATCTATCATTTTCAGTATCTCGACGTTATTTTAAAAAATCTATATATCTGTTTATAATTAATTTATGAGGATGCATTTGATCTCAAATTGAAGACCTTCTTGATTAGGTCCTTCTGGTTTTGGTTTTATTTTTCTGCGTTCTTTTGATATGGGAAGTTTTACGCTGCCATGTTTGGTCGATTTAACATGGAGAAGTTGTCTTCAGTATAATAAGCTGGTACGGTGTCTTGCCGTTATTCATGGCGTTTGTTTGTTTGGCGGGGTTAGCATTTCTTTCAGCTTGGCTTGGCAGAACGACTGTCCTGCTTGATAATTGATTTCATAAATAATCCTAAATTATTAAGTTACATGAGTGGTTTTTAGAGTTACATTCTCAGCATAATTTTCTTTGCAAGATATGATTTACCATTAATAAGTATATATATATATATATATATGTGTGTGTGTGTGTGTGTGTGTGTATGTGTTAGTTTAAGTGCTATCATGTCTTTCTTATTTTGAGACTAATGAAATTACAAATCGCCCTCGACAAAGAAGCTTTTTAACACTTTCTTACGCAAATGACTTCCGTTGCAAGAATATGGAAATTATTAAATATCACCAGAATTTAAGAACAAAATGATTTGAAAAAAATTAAATGCTTTTCGCAACGTACATTATAAAAGCAAAATTTTATTAAAAAATTCTTGTACAAATTTTGCATTTCAAGATTAAATTTGAGTAATTAATTAATTTCCCATTGTCTTAGAAAGGCTTAAATATTTTTTAAAAAGTCACAAGAAATAATGTAGGTTTCTTACATTATTTTCTAACTAATTCATGTATGTTTTTTTAATTAAAAAAATCCTAATATATAAATTTAAAATATTATTATACAAAATAACTAGCCCGATGTGCCAATTCCAAAACTTAATACAGGGTGGTTATAATTAAACTTCCTCTATAAACGGCATCCTACAGCGCAAGCGGGTGAACGGAATGCAACGAAATTTGGTATATAGACTATACATGAGATGCGCTCACGGAATTTCGGAAAAAAAATTTTAGTTCCAAAATATCCACCAGAGGGCGCCTTTTCCGAAAAAAAACATTAAACTTAACACAATAAACGGTCAAAACGGTATACAGAAGCAATATTAACAATCCAGAACAAGAATTATGAGTAATAAAATATAAAACCGGCTGTTTTGGCCGTTTATTGTGTTAAATTTAATGTTTTTCCGGAAAAGGCGCCCTCTGGTGGACATTTTGGAACTAAATTTTTTTTCGAAATTCCGTGAGCGCATCTCGTGTATAGTCTATATACCAAATTCCGTTGCATTCCGTTCACCCGTTTGCGCTGTAGGATGCTGTTTATAGGGAAATTTAATTATAACCACCCTGTACTTAGTGTAATCTTTTAAATTACACTTCAGTCTTTTGTCAATAAATGCTTCAAAACCATGGAGAAGGAAAAAATATTGCAATAAAGCATAACCAACGGGCACTATATCGAAAAACGTGAAAAATTTTGCTTATTGCAAATAATCAAATTAAACTTTAGATTAGACAATTGGGTGATTCAGTGTGATTTTTTTTTTTCCAACGGCTATCGCGTCCATCCCGAAAATCGAACAAAATTTGTTATCACAGTGCCACCTTCAGGCAGATATACTCGAAAATTTTATAAAATCTACGGGCTATGACATTACATCTAAATATAAAATTTCATCGAAAGAATATTATGATATATGATATAATACATTGAATATTATTAATATTCAATAATTTCGAGCGTAATTTCAATGATGATAATTAATTAAAAAATTAATTAAAATTATATATTCATCGAAAGATATCCAGAAATTATTCACTTTACTGCGAAAAGTCGAGAAAATCGCAATCACAGTGCCTCTTCCAGGGGATTATCCCTAATTTCAACAGGGACCTGATGGCCAATAGTAAAAAATATATACAGGGTGTTTCACTACCAGACCGACAAACTTTGAGGGGTGATAGTAGACATGAAGACAAACATTATTAAATAGGAAACCATGGGGCGCAAACGTCTTCTATAGGAGCTAGGGGCCATTAAAGTTTAAGGTCTAAAACTTCAAACGATGATAAAAAATGCCAAAAAGGGTCGATTCTTTTGCGGTTTTCGCTAAAATCGTTCTTTATATCACGATTTTCATTAAAAAAATTTAAAAGGTTACGTTCAAAAATTGTCGATAGAGGGCACTTTAGACTTTAGAGTAACGAACAACTACTTTTTACGATTATTTTTTGTATGGGGTTAAAATTTTTCTAAAATTTAGACTTCAACTTAAATTTTAAGCCCAAAATCGAAAGCATTACGATCGGGTAACTAGCGAAAATTGAACTGTGAACAGAGGGGGGGGGGTTAAACGCTCATAAACATCGGACAAACTAATCGATTTTGTTGCGGTTTGCGTGTAGATCATTCCCTTGGTAATGATTTTATTCAAAATGACGTACAGCTTTGGTGTCCTCATTTTTTGATAGAGGGCGCTTCCGACACATCTCCGACATTTCAATGACATTACTCCTGAGTGTTTTACTATCAGACCAACATACTTCCAGGAAGTGTTAGAGATGCAAAGCCGAATCGGAATCACATAGGAATGTAATGTTGAAAATGCCTTTTTTGCGAGTTATGGCTAAAAGAAGCAGAGAAAAAAGCAACTGAAAGAAGCAGAAAAATCGCAACATCTTAATGTGACAGAAAATAGTTTATTTAAAGGTTTTACTACAAAAGATCAAATGAAAAGTTGGGTGTATGAGACTCCCATACCTTCAGTTAAAGACCTTTCGGCTCATATTTCTGTAGCTGCCAGAAAGCTATCAGAGATGCGAGGAATTGTCCAGAGCATGAGGAATTCCATGCGACGCCGCTGTCAAGCTTGCCGGAGTACTTCTGGTCGTAATTTCGAACACCTTTTATAATAAAACCTTTAAATAAATTGTTTTCTGTCACATTAACGTGTTGCTGCTTCTCTGCTTCTTTCTATTGCTTTTTTCTCTGCTGCTTTTAACCATAACTCGCAAAAAAGGCATTTCCAACGTTACATTCCTATGTGATTCCGAGTCGTCTTTGCTTCCCTAACACTTCCTGGAAGTATGTTAGTCTGGTAGTAGTAATGTCAAGTAATGCCACCCAGTAATAATGTCATTAAATGTCGGAGATGTGTCGAAAGCGCCCTCTATCAAAAAATGAGGACACCAAAGCTGTACGTCATTTTGAATAAAATAATTACCAAGGGAATGACCTACACGCAAACCGCAACAAAATCGATTAGTTTATTCGTTGTTTATGAGCGTTTAAAATCCTTCCCCTATGTTCACAGTTCAATTTTCGCTAGTTACCCAATCCCAATGTTTTCGATTTTGGGCTTAAATTTTAAGTTAAAGTCTAAACTATAGAATAATTTTAACCCCATGCAAAAAATAACGGTAAAAAGTAGTTGTTCGTTACTCTAAAGTCTAAAGCGCCCTCTATCGACAATTTTTGAACGTAACCTTTAAAAGAAAAATTTAAGAAAATCGTGATATAAAGAATGATTTTATCGAAAACCGCAAAAGAATCGACCCTTTTTTTCTGTTTTTTATCATCATTTGAAGTTTTAGGCCTTAAACTCTAATGGCCCCTATCTTCTACAGAAGACGTTTGCGCACCATGTTTTCCCATTTAATAATGTTTGTCCTCATATCTACTATCACCCCTCAAAGTTTGTCGGTCTGGTAGTGAAACACCCTATATATATATGAAGTTTGTTCAGCTCTGTGCGTAACTTCGTACACATTCCGATGACAAAAAGACAACACACAGACAGACGTTTTGCAAAATCGTGTTTTTCGTGATCGCTGACCCCTAAAACGAGTATATCCATTATCCATCGAAAACCGGAAGTCGAAAAAAAATTCGATTACTTTGATTTCTTCTATTTTAAATAGCAGAAAGTAAAAATTTTATGTTTAGTTTTAGTTAAAATTTTGACTCAAACACGTGGATTTTTCGAGTCTAATTCAAGGCACGCTCCCTTTCCAAAAAGCGAATTAAAGTCAACCCAAAACTCACAGAAAATTAATCAACACTGTAAAAAAATAAATCATTTAACAGTACAACTACCGCATTTTTTTCTTCAATGAAATGATTACGTGAATGTGTCATAAATTAGTGAATATGGATTTTAGAATATCCTTGACAGATAATAATATCAAAAGTCTAGCTATACTGTCAGTATATCTAAATCTATAAATTTCTTTAAAAATTTATTTTTGCACTCTAAAAATAATGTCCATATTTTGCCAATATAATTCCAGTGTCTTTAAGGCTTTCTTTTTTTTTTCTCTCTCTTTGCAGTATAATAATAAAAAAATAAATCTTACAGCTATAGCTATAATGCACAAATTTAGCAATATCTATCGAATATATTATAAAATCCATATTTTTTCGCACATCCACGAAATCACTTACATCGAGGAAAAAGAATTCTCTAAAAATATGGTAATTGTACTGAGAATCAGCGGTTCTTTCTACAATTAAACTTAAAATGAGTTCGCTTCTGCACAACACTGATTTAGTTAGCACAAAGTCTGGTTCCTAATTTATTTTTTCATAATAAATACAGTGCATTCATATTAAAAAAATTACTAACTTTTTAATCTTAAAATGGAAATTTAAATATTTGTTTCTTACCACACCCCGTTCTATTCTTAGCTCGCTTTTTTTAAATTCTTTTAATCAAAATTCTGTTTCAGTCTAGCGATGTTCTACAGACATTTTAAATGTTATATAAAGCATTTCGCAATTATCTATTGCTTTTCCACTTGAAAACATCCGAAGATTTTCTATAGGCTAATTCCATGGGTCTTTGTAGTGTAAGTCACACAGCTGATTTCTGGCCACCGTTATATTCAAAAAGTTTACTTAGCTTTATTCAATTAATGAGATATCTCCGATAAAATAAGTCAAATTTTCAGTTCTAAAATTCTGGTAGCGAACATTATATAAATTTGAAACTATGTGACTTACACTACAAGTACGCATGGAATTAGCCTATAGACATTTGGAACAAAGCAAAAGATCTTTTTTGCCCTTCGGGCTGTGCTATACATTAGTTTTCGATGTAGCATTGCACCTTGACAAGTAATAAAAAGTTAGTTATTTGGAAAAATATTTTCATTTTTAGAGAAAAATAAATAATTTTAACACATAAGTTGACCTGAATAAATTAATTACATAATATTTATACATAATTGCACATATAAACACATAAGCAACATAAATACACATATTAATACATAAGTTGACCTGCCCGGCTTTGTCCGGGCCCTTAATAATATTCTTAAATATATCTTAAGTAAGTCATGAATGATTTTATATTTTTAAATTGAGAATTTTAAAACAACAGTTGTTTATTTGGAAACAAATATTTTTGAAAGGGTTAATCAATCCTTTTTTAGTTTTAAAGGAAAATAAGCTTAAGCGTGGTATTTTTGGGTTTTTTAAGGGTTTTGATTTACGAAGTCGATGCAGAATTTTAAACATCGGAAAAAAAAAACGGAATTCGTAAAAATGAGTTTTGGAAAAGAATTTTTCAAAAGGTTAATATTCATATTTTTCGAAACAGATTGAAGTATTCGAAATGAAAATGAACGTAGACATGGCGTGGCATTTTTAGTTTATTCCTGTTTTGATGAGAATCCCGGATGCAGATTTTTAAAGATCGCAGAAATCGCGAAAAACACCGAAACGGCTCTCGAGAAACAATTTTTGACAGGGTTAACGTGGATATTTTTTCGATCGAATTGCAGCGTCTTAAACCTAAAAGTGAAGTTTTTAATTTTGTGTAGTAGGTTTTTCCTATTCCCAGAAAGTTACGAGCATAGACTTTACTCTGAGGTTACGAGCTTCGATAAACGAGGAGGGGGAACACGAATTCGAGGTTTCTTATTTAATTCTTTTGAAAGGATTAACTTTTTTTTTTTTTTTTTCAAAACGGATTGCTAAGTTAGAAAGCTTAAGGAACGTAGATGTGGTTTTGTGTCTTTTGTTTTTAACTATTTCGAACAGTTCGGACAACGAGCGTTTTGAAAATTGGGTAGGAAAAAGCCTCTTCGGCAATTTCGGATCTTCTCTGCTTCCGCGCTTTTGAATGAGTCGTTTGGCATGCCCCGGCACCAAGTTTTTTCGGTCGACCTTTTTAATTATAAGTTGTAATTATTATCGCGGCTAATTATCAAAAAATGAAAAATCTGAACATCAGGTGTTAAGATTTAGTTGGTATCATCTAATGTAAATATTTACCTTTTGAGTGCGAGTTTTTGGTGTCTGTTTTCGAATTTAATTCATTTTATTCTAAACTTGTCATTTCATTATTAAAATTCTTATTAATACATAGTTTAATTGTTAATTATTGCATCTTAATTTATTCCTCTGATTTTATTGAGCATCTGCTTAACCTTTATCTACTGACAGTACTTACCGAATGTCCTAAAAATTACCGATGATTTTAAAATTCAATAACTTGCAAACGGCGACAGAAATAAAAAAAAATCTCGCAGGAAGGTTATGTATGATGTCAGGAGTTTTTTTTTACTGTGATTCTTCATTTTAGCTCGAATTTCAAACAATAGATGGCACTGAGAGCAATAGGTGCTCAGTCCAGACCCAATTTTTGGTACTTCGGTATCCATTATTCAATAAAATTTAATCTCCTTTTTTCGCATGGAAGAAGAGAGGCCGAAAAATCGAGCCCGGATTTAGCGGTTATTGCTTGCAGCGCCATCCATCCCCTATCGCCCAGTTCATATTTTTCTACATTGTCGATAACAGTTATTGCAACTTTCTTATTTTTAACCCTTTTACTGACGCAGCTCCCTTATTTATTTCCCAATGTTTTTACTATTGTTATTTATTATAAATGTTAACATTGCTTATATGCCCTCAAATTTAATTACTTACCCCCACCCCCTACCAAAATTTCCCCAAATAACCATAAGATGCCATTTTCTATAATTCCCTTAATATTTTTGTACTGTATGAGTCGCATTGTGCCTTTTTAGTTTTATTTAATTAAACCGCCCGCTAACAAAATTTTTCACAATGATTCCCAAGATGCCATTTTCCAAATTTAATAACTAAATTGTTTTGAGTCACATTGAGCCATTTTAGTTTAATTCCCCCAAAACCACCCCCTGTATTTTTAACTAAAACTCATAATCGCAGCATACAAACTCCTGACATCTTACTAACACTCCTGCAAGATTTTTTTAAATATCTGTTACCGTTTGCAAGTCATGGAATTTTAAAATCATCGGTCATTTTTGGGACACCTGGTATAAGTACCATCAAAATAACTTGTTATAACATTCATATAATGCATCGATTAGTAGTAATACAGTTTAGAATGAGTTATAGATGCATTACTTTATCTTGTTCCAAAAGCATTATTGGTTACACAAAACAAAAATATTTTTAAAACGATGATTTCTTTTGCCTTTCGATCTTTTCAGCTTCCTAGATGTCGGGGGGAGGGGGGGATTTTTCAATTCGGAAATATTTCTATATTTCTTTTGTAAGAACATTATATTTGTACATTTCCTAATTCTAAAAAATACTAAGAAAAATATTTAAAATAAAAGATTTGAGTGGGGTTATAAATATTGCACAAAATCCCTATAAATTCAAATTTAATTAATCCTTCTGAATCCTTCAATCCTTCTAAAATCCTTTTAAAATTTATTAAATGATTATGTAAATCTTCTAATGTAGTTTAAAAATTTCACGAAAAATGCTTTAGAAGATAACATTTTTATGAATTAATAATTTAGTACATAAAGGGTTAGTTACCGAATTCATTATTAATTTCTATTGTTAATGTTTTCTTTTTGCACGTGCTATGGGTAAATGTTGACAATTTTAACATAATTCCTAAAATTATACTATCCAATTCTACAATTAATAGCATTCAATACTAATTACCAGTTGATGAGCCCCGTATTTTTCTCGGAATTTCTGAATGTGGAGGAGCCATAGTACCAGTTTCTGTGATTTATTTAATTGTTACTCTATTTATTTATTATTTTCAACCCAGTTCATATTTTTCTACGTTGTTGATAAGAGTTAACACGACTTTCTTATTTTTAACCCTTTTACTGACGCAGCTCCCTTATTTATTTCTCAATGTTTTTACTATTGTTATTTATTATAAATGTTAACATTGCTTATATGCCTCAAATTTATTTACGTACCCCCTCCCTTACCAAAATTTCCCCATAGAACCGTAAGATGCCATTTTCCAATTTTATTCGCTTTATATTTTTGTACTGCATGAGTCATACTGTGCCTATTTTATTTAATTAAACCGTCCTCTATCAAAATTTTTCACAATGATTCCCAAGATGCCATTTTCCAAATTTAATATCTAAATTGTACTGCATGAGTCACATTGGGCCATTCTAGTTTACTTCCCCTAAAACTTCCCCCTGTAATTTTTTCTAAAATGAAACACATGATGCCTTTCTCACATATTCATTTCCTACTATTTGTACAAAATGAGTCACAATGTGTTGTTCTCAAATAATATCCCTAATTCCTCTCCCTGCAAATTTTCCCAATGATGAATCACAAGATGTCATTTGCCTTTTTCAATTGTTATTACTATTTGCACAATATGAGTCGTCATGTGCCTTTTAATTTTAATATCCCCAAAACCTTCTCTTGCTAAAATTTACCACAATGAATTACAAGATGGCATTTTCTCGCATTTATTTAATTTCCCCTTTCCCCTGTCAAAGCTTTTCTCATAATTCGCAACATGTAATTGTCAAAATTTAATGTCTTCTCCATGAGACACATTGTGCTATTCTATTTTTATCATCCTAAAAACTACTCCTCAAAAATTTCTTCTATAATGAATCACGTGGTGCCATTCTCACATTTTTGTTTGCACAAAATGAGTCAGAGTGGGCCTTTTTTATGTAATATCCCTAATACCACTCCCTATAATATTATTCAATAATGATTCACAAGATGCCACTCTCCATCCTTAAATGCTTATTACTCTCTGTACAATCTGAACAAAATGTACCTTTCTAATTTAATATTTCTAAGTTCCTCGCCCTGATAAATTTTATTACAATGAATCACAAGAAGCACAAGATGTCCCTTGTCCTTTTCCATTTGATTTGTACTCCATACGTCACCTGCCATTAAGTTACTCTTCTAAAATTACTATTTTGACTCAAACGATGCAGGTTTTATTCAGTTGCCTGTTCACTGAACTTCGTCATCCTTGATTTAGCCATACAGAGCTAACTTTTCCCATAGTCTCCATAATACTTTATTTTTATTTTGCCTCGTTTTAGGCCACACTATACTTTTAAACATTTTTGGTGGAGGATACGTCCACTGGTTTTTTCTATCTTCTTTCCTCGGGTTCACTTATTATCCTTTCCTTCTTCGATATGGGTCTCGGGTGCTTACGTGCAGGTCAATTTTCTTGATATCACTATTGCTCCTCTTCATTAAAAACATTATATCCTCTTCTTGTGTTTTTCACAGGAAGCTATATAAAGGGAGAAATAGACATCAATATTTCACTGTGATTGCTTTGAAGTCGGAAAACGAGTTCTGTCCCTCTTTTCTGCTTCCGCCCTATTTGAGTTTGACCGACAGTAGTCCAATTAGCAGTCTTCAGTGCAAGACGCGGCTAAATATGGCAGGAGAGGGGTTATGACGTGATTTATGACTGCTTCCTTTATTGGATACTCTTTGATTTTTCCTCAGCTTATATTTTATTTATTCTCTGCTAGAGCATAATCCTCAGAACAACAGAATATAATCTTCTTTGATGTATTTTGACATACTTATTCCTCTCAAATATGTCTCGAAGAAGAATAACCATCACTGATTCAAATATGTTCGGAAGCAAAACACTTGTTACAGATAAATATAATCATTGTTGTCGCAATTTACCCTAATGTGACCATTCAGGTAGAAAGAAAAATTACGAACGTCTTTCAGATTTACAAGAAATCCGTATAGACGTTGACTTCTCTTCTAGCCGCTTAGTGTGGCACTTGACGATAATCCAGCTCTCTTCAAATTCTCGAATCCTTCAATTGATGAAACTTTCATTAGAGTTATGCCACCAATGAGTCCTCGGCATTCTGTTATTACTTCTCAAATTCCTCAGTTTGACAATCAATTGTAAACATTAAAGTACTTGATAAACCAAAATAAATTGACAATTATTCAAAAGCTTAAACAATTTTCTATAAAATGAAGTACATGTGTTTTTGAATCATGGAGTCTTTTTAACTAAAATACATAACAAAAGTTCGAAACAAAAATGTTTAAATATACAAAAAGGAAGAACTTTATCTTTAACAGTCTATTACTGCTTTTCTCTTATTTTCAGACAAACCTGAGATTGTATGTTCAGCTATAAAAATATAACGTTTAATGATTTTAAAGAGAATATTTAATTTTTGCGACGTCACTAGGCGAAAATATACGGCTTATCTATCCTTATCCTTTGGAACACTTCTTCAGTCTTCTTTTCTCCAGAATATCAAAATAATTACGAGGGTGATTTGAAAAGTTCGTGAAATGAATCACATGTGGCAACATCAATTGTAATAAAATATACGCAACAGATAGCACCAGCTGCCTTGTGCACAAAGGTCAAATTATATATTATTCTGTTAAGCAGAAATATATTTGGCATTGCTTTGAATAAAGCTAGTTTTGCGAGTGTTGCAAAAAGAATAAAACTGAAACGAGCGCTGTTATAAAATATTTTGTGAAAAAAGGTTGGAAGGCATCAGAAATTCACAAAGATATGCAGGATACTTTAGGTGACTGTGCTCTATCATTAACGAATGTGCATAAGTGGATAACGGAATTTAAATATGGTCGTGAAAGCCTAAATGATGTCCCGTGCAGTGGATGACCAAAAACTGCCACAACGCCTAAAATAGTCAAAAAGTCCACGATATGGTTATGCTGGATCGTTGATTAAACGTCTGAGAAATTGCTAAGGATATAGGAATCTCAGATAAAAGAACATTTCATATCTTATCCGCAGAATTAGGGATGAAAAAGGTTTCGGCAAGATGGGTGCCGCGCATATTAACAATGGATCAAAAACGCCAGAGAATGAGAATTTGTCAAGTGAGTCTAGACCGTTTAAAGGTAAATAAAACCGACTTCGTCTGTCGATTTGTTACAACAGATGAAACTTGGATTCACTATTATACCCCATATTATTATTATTAGACAAAGCAGCAATCAAAACAATGGATACATAGTGGTTCTTCATCACCAAAGAAGGCGCTATCCGTAAAATCAGTTGGCAAAGTTATGGTTTCAGTCGTTTGGGATGCTAAGGAAATATAACTGACTAACTTCCCAAGGGCCAAAAAATAAACCAATATTACGCCAAACTTCTAGACCATGTGGATAAAAAGTTTATGAAAAAAGACCTGGTATGCGTAAGAAAAATATCATTTTCCATCAGGACAATGAACGCCCCCATACATATGTGGTAACAATGGGAACATTGAATGAACTGAAGTACGATCTGTTGCAACATTCACTTTATTCGCCTGATTTTGGCTGACTTCCATCTATTTCCAGGACTAAAATTTACCTCAGGGGAAAAATATTTTCCACAGAAGAAAAAATAAAAGCAGCTGTCGACGACTATTTTGGAGGACTTGAAGAATAGCACTTTCGTGATAGTATAATGGCTTTGGAGAAAAATAAAACATATTAAAAAAAAAAAAAACATTTCTCGTTTTCCTTTCATTTCGCAAATATTTCGTAATTCTACAGCGAAATGTTGTCTGTCTTCCTTTTAACTTTCACATAGTGTAGAAGGATCTCCGGAATTTGATTGCCACAGGTATATTGCGAATATATGTTAATTAGTTGCGGCGTTTGTGTATTATGTACAGTGAAATTTTAGCAAGTACCTTTGGATTTGGAACATATCTCAATGAAATACATTTACTGTCGGCAAGCTAGTTCCCTTACTTTACTTCTCGACCCGTGGAGATTATTTTTAAGTAGAGTTTCTTAATTTTCAGTTTCCGATAGAGCCAGTGGCTGTTAGTTTTTTCTCTTTGGTAGTATGAAGATTTCTATATACTTAGAATGGAATAAAAAAGTACCGGGATCCACGGAATTCCATGAGAACTTTGTGTTATCTTCTAAGTAGATTTTCAGATTTTTCTAAAAGAATAGTTAGGACATTGTGAGCTGAATTAAAATACTTTATAATTTAATAGTTTTAGGAAAGTATTTCTCCCTCTTAGTTTTTCTTAATTGAGCTTAGTTTCGAACCATTAAGTTTATCTATTCCACTGCTTATATCCCCTACTTATTGTTGGAATAAATTTGTTGTGTCTGTTAAATTTTGTGTCGTGGCCTCCTTTGAAACCAGCAGCCGTCATGTCATGAAAGAATTTTTGCAACCTCAAGACAGTAAGACTTTTATTTGTAGAAACAAACTAGATATATGACTTTTAGTTTTATTTATTCATATTTGAATGGTTAACTTAGATTTCTAGCTAATTTCTGTTGCTCTTCTCTTATTTTACTGGTATGTTTTTTTAAATTTAGCATTAAAACAATAAAAATAAAGATAAGAATTATGATTTGTAAGGAAGGTGATTTGTCATAATGCAGGTCTTAGTAGATACTATTGCGATCTAACTTTTGAAATTTTCACGCTTTAAAGCGTTCTGAAATCTTTATTTTTTAATTATCGTTTCATCTACAATTTGTCCTTCTTGTGATTCTGTGGTTATCTTTTGAAAGTAGTCATATAGTGTAACACTGGGCATTTATTATAAGAAAAATACAGTCTTTACAGGAACTGTAAAAATAATTTAATAGTAAAAGCACTTAATTCTTTATAATAGGTTGCATTCTAATTAGACTGAGATTGCCGTGTAAAAAAGGGGGACTTTCAATATACTGGGTGCAATATGTTATCTATCGCCAACCTTTAATTTCTAAACCGTTGGTCGTAGACATACAGTTGTAATTACAATAAAACGTTTCAAATGAGGTAAGTATTCATGTTGTGGCATTATTTAAAGTAAAAAATCAATTTTATAAAAATTACAAAATCTAACTTTTTATACGCTCCTCCAGTCCCTATAGTTATATTTAATAAAAGTTTACACATATCAGAGCAGATATAACACAAAAAGTTTGACATCTGTACTACAAATATTGACACAGTTATTAAATTTCAAAGTTTGAGATTTTTGCACATGATTTTGTCTTTCTTTGAGGGATTAGTTAAAAGATGAATTAAAATAATTCGAGATCAAAATCAGGGTGCAATGTCCTTTTTACGGTGAAACCACCTTTAGCCCGTATCGCTAAAGAGGGTTATTTCATCAAAAAATTTGAGCTGACTTTTAGGGGTCGTGTACAAAAGGAAGAATAAAAGATTGAAATTAAACAGAAAAATAAATATTTATATAACTTTTATGAATCGAACAATATACAAACGTCAAAGTAGGTAGAATCGACAACCGGAAAATAAAACATACTCACTAAGGACTAGATAAATGGCAGCGGAATGCAAACGATCAGCCGAGCATGAAAATTGGGATTATGCAAATTACAATAGTACCGCAGCACCACACGTTCGGGATAAAACACGAGCCATCTAGTAGTAGGCATGCCAGTCAGCGCTAAGATCGTGATGGCAAACTACGCATAATGCAATATGCCGAAATGATATTTATTTATGGTGAATGTCAAAGGAATTTAAGAGAAGCTGCGAATGTTTATTCAGAACGTTTCCCTAAGGATCTACATCTAACGAATGAAATTATAACTGATGCACTGCACAATCTTAGAGAGACTGGCTCTGTTTCACCAAGACCCAGAAGAAGTAGACGGGCAAGGCGTAATGCTCGAGTGCCACTGGGGGAGGTGCTGGCAAACGCCCCTTTAATTCCACAACTGAACACGGCGGAAATAAGCGAGGCATGTGGTCAGCATGTCTGGCATTTGTTATATGCCCATGATGCGCATCCATAACCATCCGACACTGGTGCAAGCATTGATGCTGTGTGACCAAGCAGGACGATTTGATTATTGTAATTTCATGCTCAACACCTTAGAGGAAAATCCGTCGTTCCTTTGTGACATTCTGTGGACAGATGAATCAATGTTTACACGGGGTGGCATTGTGAACGTGCCCATTGAGCATTACTTGTCTTTGGAAAACCTCAACATCGCCCGTACAGTACGACACGTGTGGCACGGCATATGGGGAACCGAGATTGTTGGAATAATCTTCTACGGTGGGACCTTAACTGGCGATCGTTACCTGCATCTGCTACAAAACACGGCATGTGACTGATATGAAGAGCTGCCTCTCTGACATGCCTCCTGGGTGTGGTTTCAACATTATGGGACCCTCTCCGTATAAAAAATCAAAGGTCCGGGCGAATCTGGCCACCGAATTCGGTCAGCAGATCCTTGGATATGGTGGTTCGGTAGAGTGGCCACCGCGTTCCCGGACTTGACTCCCGTGGATTTCTACCACTGGAGTTACATCAAGGCATAGGTCTATGTGACTGAGACCACTGCTATAGTTTATCTGAAGCAGCGCATCATCCTTGATTGTCCCACAATTTTCAGACCTGCTATGCTCTAACATGTTCAGGACTCTGTATTATCACGCATTCAATTTACATTGCCACCAGTGGAGAACACTTTGAGAAGTATCTCTAGCATATTCCGACGTTTGATGTAGGGGAGACCGGGGCAAGATGAAGAGCAGGGCATGATGACGAATGTCTTAATTTTTCCGTTTTTCACTGGAGGGCAGCATCAAACGGACACTACTGGCTCTCCTATCGGCCGTTCGTTAAACAATAGAATAGAGACGCTGAAATCGCCATTTTGTGTTAGTTGTGAAGCTTTGATTGTTTACCACTGCCACGTTATAGCTCTTGTGCATGTGTAAATAGGCTCTGCTACAGATACAGGTAAAATATATCGTTTCTCTTTAATATTTATGAGTAACTTAGTTTAAATACTACCTATTACCATAAATAAATATCAATTAATTGCCTTCCTTCATCGCAATGAGATGAATATTTTTAAATAGGTTGTCCGGGGCAAGAAGACGAGCTCGTCATCTTGCCCCGTGTTTCGGAATTTATTAAACTATCTTGTCCATTCTATTTAAATCCTGTAAACGCTTGTTTGTGCGACCTTGCGGTTAGTGTTTTTGAATTCAAACCATTGCCTAAAGCAACACAATGTGAGAAAAAAAAACAGAAAAAGAAAAACACTGAGCTCAAGCACTCTTACAGCACATCCATCAAATAAATGTTAGAACAAAGGGAAAAGCAGGAGGAAGAGCAGGAACGTTTAAAAAACAGAGTAAAAAAGCTCATGAAGCTAAAAAGGGAGTAAAAAAACTCAAACTAATTTCCTGCAGGCCTAAGTCTATCCAGGCCAAACAGTCCAGTTGCATCAACTTTAAAGGATGGTGTTTTCAGTAATCCTGCTTGTGACGAGAATATTGTGACCCACCAACAGAAGAATGGATCCAGTGTTGTAAATTCCAAGAGTGGTGGCATGAGGAATGTTCCAATTATGAAAATGGCAGTTTTATTTGTGATTTTTGTTAGCTGCACAACTAAACACTTCAACATTACGTTACAATGCATTATGCTTAGTTTGATACTTTGTAAGATGTAAAAACACAGTTATGATTTGTTAAACCATGTAACATATTCAAAAGATAAAATATGTTCAACCTTTTTCAGTGTTGTCATCTTGTCCCAGTACTGGGGCAAGATGACGACTTGTTAATGTTATGAAAAAATAAAATTATCCTTTATTTTTTTTATTTGAAAAATTAAATGGTAATATATTTAATACTACAAAGGAATATTCTAACATTTCATGCAAATTTAGTTTTACTATACTTAAAAATAAATTAATAAACAACAAAAATTGTTAACATAGTCATCTTGCCCCGGTCCACCCTATTCATTTTTTCTAGTAGACAGTTTTTCTGATATTGTAATACAGTGATATTTATTTTTCTGTTTAATTTCAATATTTCATTCTTCGCTTTGTATAAGGCCCCAAAAATTCAGCTCAAATTTTTATATGAAATAACCCTCTTTGGTGATTCCCCGATTTGGCGATACCGGCTAAAGGTAGTTTTCGCCGTAAAAAGGACATTGCACCCTGATTTTGATCTCGAATTACTTAGTTCATCTTTTAACTGATCCCTCAATGAAAGACAAAATCATGTGCAAAAATCTCAAACTTTGAAATTTAATAACAAATGTCAATTATAATAATATCAATTTTTGTAGTACAGATGTCAAACTTTTTGTGTTATATCTGTTATGATATGTGTAAACATTTACTAAATATAACTATAGCGACTGCGGGACCATATAAAAAGATGGATATCGTAATTTTTATAAAATTGATTTTTTACTTTAAATAATGCCACAACATGAATATTTACCGCATTTGAAACGTTTTTGTAATTGCAACTATATGTCTACGACCAACGGTTGATAAATTAAAGGTCGGCGATAGATAACATATTGCACCCTGTATATCTGCTGATGTGAAAAAAGGTAAAGGAATAAGATAGAGCTAGAAAATCCATATATTTTTCATCCTGCTAAATGTTTCAAACAGTCGATCTTAGGTTGAAATTGGTCTTGACAAAGTCATGAGATCATTTATTTTCCCCTTCTCGAGTTATTTCCTTAATTTGGAGGTTAAATTCCGACTAAAAGAAACAATTTTATTTAGAAATTAAAGATACATTCCCACACCCTTAAATAACTGAGATTCAGTTCGTAATATTTCCCCTCATATTAAGCTCATTACATGCAAGGGCTCTGAGGCATACGTGCGTTACTGTATCTTATGGAAGCAGGACGTTTCGGTCCCGACACTTCGGTCCCGCCATTTCGGTCCCGCCGTTTCGGTCCCAAGACATTTCGGTCCCGAGACTTTTCGGTGCCAAGACAATTCGGTCCCGAGACATTTCGGTCCCAAGACATTTCGGTCCCGAGACACTTCGTCCCAAGACATTTCGGTCCCGAGACATTTCGGTCTCGAGACATTTCGACCCCGAGACATTTCGGTCTCGAGACATTTCGGTCCCGAGACATTTCGGTCCCTGGCCATTTCGGTCCCGAGACATTTCGGTCCCTTCTCCAGCAAGCTGAAATTTTGTGCACTTGAAATAGCTAATTAAAATAGCCACTAATTTTATAGGGGACATTGTAGAGTTTTTTAAATAAAGGCCTTAAAATTTTATTAACAGCTCACACAAATTTCGTATGGCAATCATTTTAAAAAGCAGGGGGGGGGGGGGGGATTGACATTATCTATATTTTAGTGTATTATAAGTATAAGATCCTGATAAATCAAAACATTTATAACTCGATCTATAATTATCGCAAAACACTCATATTTTGTATGGTAAACGTAATCTTTATAAAAGGAGGGTCATTATCGGATTTTTTAACTGTACTCCCTAAATTTTAGTATAACCCGAATATAAGGACTCCAAAACGCAAACACTTATAACACAGATCAAAATTGTCGCAGCCCACACAAATTTTCTATGATAATCGTAATCGTTTTAAAAAGCAGGGGGAGGGGAGTCTGTTGACTTTTTCTTTATCTTAGCGTATCTTAAGTATAAGGTTCTGATAAATTAAAACATTTATAACCCGATCTATAATCATCGCAAAACACTCATATTTTATATGGTAAACGTAATCTTTATAGAAGGAGGGACATTATTGGATTTTTTAACTAAACTCCATAAATTTTAGTATAACCCGAATATAAGAACTCGAAAACGCAAACGCTTATAACACAGATCAAAATTGTCGCAGCCCACACAAATTTCCTATGATAATCGTAATCGGTTTAAAAAGCAGAAAGGAGGGGGGAGTCTTTGACTTTTTCTTTATTTTAGCGTATCTTAAGTATAAGGTCCTGATAAATTAAAACATTTATAACTCGATCTGTAATTATCGCAAAGCACTCATATTTTGTACGGGAAACGTAATATTTATAAAAGGAGGGACATTATTGGATTTTTTAACTGAACGCCTTAATTTTAGTATAACCCGAATAAAAGGACTCGAAAACGCAAACACTTATAACACAGATCAAACTTGTCGCAGCCCACACAAATTGCGTATGATAATCGCAATCGTTTTAAAAAACTGGGAGGGGGGGGGGCACTCTGTTGACTTTTTCTATATTTTAGTGTATCATAAGTATAACGTCCTAATAAATTAAAACATTTATAACTCGATCGATAATTATCGCAAAACACTCATATTTTGTATGGTAAACGTAATCTTTATAAAAGTAGGGATATTATCGGATTTTTTAACTGAACCCCCTAAATTTTAGTATAACCCGATTAGTCATGGGACTCGTCATATAAGGACTCGAAAACGCAAACACTTATAACACAGATCAAACTTGTCGCAGCCCACACAAATTTCATATGATAATCGTAATCGTTTTAAAAAGCAGGAGGGGGGGGAGGGGCTTTGTTGACTTTTTCTATATTTTAGTGTATCATAAGTATAAGGTTCTGATAAATTAAAACATTTATAACTCTCTCTATAATTATCGCAAAATACTCATATTTTGTACGGTAAACGTAATCTTTATAAAAGGAGGGATATTATCGGATTTTTTTAACTGAACCCTCGAAATGTAGTATAACCCGAATATAAGGGCCCGAAAACCGCAAACACTTATAACTCGGATACAAACTGTAGCACATCAAGAGGACCCCAGAAGCCAAGGGATACAAGTGACAAAATTTTGATTTGGAGTAAATTGAGTTCAAAGTTTATCATCAACAGTAACTGACTGAATTAAAATAAAAACTGTTGCGTATTTCACGGCGGTCTTTGAACTGTTATTTCAATTACTGTGAAAGAAAAGTGGAATGAAGTATTTGTACAATGTTGCATTATTATTAATGTTATTATTATTATGTTTAATTAATTAATTATTACTTAGACTATATTTTTGACTGATTTTTCAAAAAATTTCTATTTTATTTTTTTGAAAATAATAAATCAAAAATTTTGTATAAAAACTTTAAGTGTGATCAATAATTGCTATTAATTAATTCTCAAAACAGTTAGTAATTTTAGTATAACAATTAAATTAATATTTTATTAAATATATTTTTTTATATTTAATGTATCCTTAATTTATTAAACTAATAACATTATTAATACACATTACAAATTTTTACTTTAAAATAAAATCGATACATAATATATTTTATATTCAATTTATCATTATATTTTATAGTAGTTATAAACTGAAATTTATCCGTTACCTGTTTATTTTTATATTTAAAGTTACCGATATGTAAAACTATTAATATAATTATTAATAAAAGTAAAATAAAAATATATTATTTTTTTTTCTGGGAAAGTGGGAGGAAAAGGGTAATATAAAAAATAAATAAATAAACGACAAACATAAAAAAAGTTAGTTTTGTCAGTTAAAATTTACAAATAAAATTAATTAAAATAATAGTTACATTATTATATAAAATAAAAAATAATAATCTTTTTACAAAGAAATAGGCCCAGATTCAATAAAATTAGCTCACAAAAATAGTCTCCAAAGGGTGAGAAGACTTTAAAAATTGAAGCAATAATTGTAAAAATTTTTTTTAAAAAAAATGAAGTTGTGGGTGGAGTTTTCTGAAAACAAAATATTTTTCGTAGCAAGCCTAGTTACCAAATCACTATTGTTTTCCCAATGTTTATAATGGTAAAGTAACTTATGAAAACAAATTTATAAGATGCAACTGTGTATTATAAAAAGTAATAAGAAAAAATAAATTTGTGCTTCAATAAATATATTTCATTTCTGAATTATTAAAGGACAGGTTGTAGAGGGGGGTGATTGGAGGAAATATTTGCATATAATAGCTTATAAGTGTCTAATTGAATTATTGAAGACATTTATGATTAATCTAATTGGAAGAAGAAAAAAATAAGCAGAGTTTAATTATTTAATTAATGATAATTTAAACGTTCTAAATAATATATGGAAACAACCAAAAAAAACATTTATGGCAGTTTATAGTACATATAAAATACCTAATAATAATAATAAATATTAAAACTTAAAAAATCCATTCTGGTAAATAATAATAGTTAAAAAAAAAAAAAAAGACAATGTCCCCTGTAAAATTATATCACATTGTTCAATCAAACAAATTTTCAGCTTGCTGTGATTTCATAATCACGAGTTATAAAAGTTTAAATTTATCAGACTGTTATATTCAGCTTTTTATAAAATTTGAGGGGGGGGGGGGATATTTTTTAAAAGGGCCCAAACCATGTTCAAATTGCAGCGTTTGGCGGGCCCACGACAATTAGAATCCGAGTTATAAGGTGGTGAGCACCAAAAGTGCCAGGGACCGAAATGTCTCGGGACCGAAATGGCCAGGGACCGAAATGTGTCGGGACCGAAATGGCCAGGGACCGAAATGGCCAAGGACCGAAATGTCTCGGGACCGAAATTGCCAGGGACCGAAATGTCTCGGGACCGAAACGGCCAGGGACCGAAATGTCTCGGGACCGAAATGGCCAGGGACCGAAATGTCTCGGGACCGAAGTGTCGGGACCGAAATGTCGTGTACCCGTATCTTATGGTCTAAGGGACAGCAAGAACGTGCCTTAGGTCCCTAGATTTTGAGATGTATTGAAGAAATTAAAATGTTTTATTTTAATAATAGACGCAGACTCAACGGGAGCAACGGGAGAAAATCATATAAACTTCTACCAGTAATTATTTTAAAATGTTATTTTTGCCTTAATTAATCACAATTATTAAACGGGACAAAAATTAGTGGTAGAAGTATATGCCTCATTGCCTATTTCGCTCCGTGAAGTCGGCGCCTTTGGTTTTACGCTAAAATCTTACATTTTTCTATATATACAAGATATAATAGTAAAAAATGTCTTAAGAATATTTCAAATAAAATTTATTCAGACCTTTTTCGCACTTTAAATGCTTATGGAATGAGGAGAAAAAAAAACTCTTATATGCTAACATCTTATGTGCGAGGTTTACTCAATCCAATAATTTTGTTCAAAATATCACTAGCGAGATTTTATTTTTTCTTATTGATCATGTAGTTATGAACAAAAAATGGATAATGGCAAAAATTACAGATTTGTGTGAAGTTTTCCTTGTTATGGGTTGTCAATATGTTGCATTATATATAACTAGCAGGAATGACCGAGCTAAGCTCGGTCAAAATTAGCTTTGTGTTTATCTCGACATATTATTCCCATTGAATCATTCTTGCTGATGTTTTAGATGCAATTAGCTTGACCCTGACACATAGTGACCCAAAATGACCCACTAATCGAATTTTTTCGAACATGCGACCTAACACAATGCTCTTTTCGAGCCTAAAAACGGTGGAATACAAAATGTAGTGAAAATCGTTAGCCGTTTTCTAGATAAAATAAGCTCGACCCACATTGATTCAAAACCCCACTAACCGAAATTTATCGTACATGTGAGCTATTTCAATGGTCTTTTTGTACTGTGAAACGGTATAGCAAAAAAATATTGTCAAAATTGTTTGAACCTTTTTGAGATGCCGTTAACATCATCCCGACCCATTATCAACAAAATGACACTCTAATAGAATTTTCTTGAGCATGCAACCCAACCCAATGGTTTTATATTGTCCAGAAACGGTGTAGTACAAAGTTTTGTCAAAATCTTTTGAGCCGTTTTTTTAGATACAGATAGCTTGATCCTGTTCCATTAGGACCCAAAATGACCCAATGATTTTCTTAAACATGCGACCCTGTTCAATGGTCTTATCATGCCCGGAAACGGTATTATACAAAAAATTTTCAAAATGTTTTGAAGCACTTTTTAAATACAATTATCTTGACCCTGACCTATTGTGACCCAAATTGACCCACTAATCGAATTTTCCTGGACATGCAACCTAGCCCAATGGTCTTCTCGAGCCCGAAAACAATAGAATACAAAATTTAGTCAAAATCGTTTAAGCCGATTTTTAGATACAATTAGCTGGACCCTGACCCATTGTGACCCAAAATGACCCACTAATCGAATTTTCTCGAACATGTGACTTAGCAAAATTCTCTTATCATGCCCAGAAACGGTATAATATAAAATTTGGTCAAAATGTTTTGAGCATGTTTTTAAATTCAATTAGCTTGACCCTGGCCCATTGTGACCCAAAATGGCCCACTAATAGAATTTTCTCCAACATGTGACTTAGCAAAATTCTCTTCTCATACCCAGAAACGGTATAATATAAAATTTGGTCAAAATGTTTTGAGCATGTTTTTAAATTCAATTAGCTTGACCCTGGCCCATTGTGACCCAAAATGGCCCACTAATAGAATTTTCTCCAACATGTGACTTAGCCCAATGGTCATCTCATGACCAGAAACGGCCGTATGTTAAAAAAAATTGTGAAAATGTATTGAGCCGTTTTTAGATATAATTAACTTGACCCTGACCCATAATGACCCACTTATCGAATTTTCTTGAACACGTGACCCATCCCAATGTTCTTTTCATGCCCGAAAACGATAGATTACAAAATTTCGTCAAAATCGTAGAGCCGTTATCTAGATAAACTTAGCTGGACCCACGGTGACCCAAAAATGACCCACTAATCGAATTTTCTCGAACACGTGACCCATCCCAATGGTCTTTTCGTGCCAGAAAATGGTTAGATACAAAATTTAGTTAAAATTGATTGAGCCGTTCTTTAGATATAATTAGCTTGATCCTGACCCATTATGACCCAAAATGACCCACTAATCGAATTTTCTCGAACACGAGAGCCATCCCAATGGTCTTTTCGTGCCCGAAAACAGTAGGGTGAAAAATTTCTTGAAAATCGTTAGAGCCGTTATCTAGATAAACTTAGCTTGAGCCACGGTGACCCAAAAATGACCCCCTAATCGAATTTTCTCGAACATGTGACTTAGCCCAATGATCTTCTCCTAATCCAAAACTGTAGAATATGGAGTTTAGTGAAAATCGTTAGAGCCGTTTTTTAGATAAAAATAGCTTGACCCACAGTGACCCGAAAATGACCCACTAATCGAATTTTCTCGAACACGTGACCCATCCCAATGGTCTTTTCGTGCCCGAAAATGGTTAGATACAAAATTTAGTTAAAATTGATTGAGCCGTTCTTTAGATTTAATTAGCTTGACCCTGACCCATTATGACCCAAAATGACCCACTAATCGAATTTTCTCGAACACGAGACCCATCCCAATGTAGGGCGAAAAATTTCGTCAAAACTGTTAGAGCCGTTATCTAGATAAACTTAGCTTGAGACACGGTGACCCAAAAATGACCCACTAATCGAATTTTCTCGAACATGTGACTTAGCCCAATGATCTTCTCCTAATCCAAAACTGTAGAATATAGAGCATAGTGAAAATCGTTAGAGCCGTTTTTTAGATAAAAATAGCTTGACCCACAGTGACCCGAAAATGACCCACTAATCGAATTTTCTCGAACACGTGACCCATCCCAATGGTCTTTTCGTGCCCGAAAATGGTTAGATACAAAATTTAGTTAAAATTGATTGAGCCGTTCTTTAGATATAATTAGCTTGACCCTGACCCATTATGACCCACAATGACCCACTAATCGAATTTTCTCGAACACGAGACCCATCCCAATGGTCTTTTCGTGCCCGAAAACAGTAGGGCGAAAAATTTCGTCAAAATTGTTAGACCGTTATCTAGATAAACTTAGCTTGACCCACAGTGACCCGAAAATGACCCACTAATCGAATTTTCTCGAACACGTGACCCATCCCAATGGTCTTTTCGTGCCCGAAAATGGTTAGATACAAAATTTAGTAAAAATTGATTGAGCCGTTCTTTAGATATAATTAGCTTGACCCTGACCCATTATGACCCACAATGACCCACTAATCGAATTTTCTCGAACACGAGACCCATCCCAATGGTCTTTTCGTGCCCGAAAACAGTAGGGCGAAAAATTTCGTCAAAATTGTTAGACCGTTATCTAGATAAACTTAGCTTGACCTGCGGTGACCCAAAAATGACCCACTAATCGAATTTTCTTGAACATGTGACTTAGCCCAATGGTCTTCTCCTAATCCAAAACTGTAGAATATAGAGTTTAGTGAAAATCGTTAGAGCCGTTTTTAGATAAAAATAGCTTGACCCACAGTGACCCGAAAATGACCTACTAATCGAATTTTCTGGAACACGTGACCCATCCCAATGGTCTTTTCGTGCCCGAAAATGGTTAGATTCAAAATTTAGTTAAAATTGATTGAGCCGTTCTTTAGATATTATTAGCTTGACCCTGACCAATTATGACCCACTAATCGAATTTTGTCGAACACGAGACCCATCCCAATGATCCTTTCGCGTCCGAAAACTGTAGGGTGCAAAATTTAATCAAAATCGTTACAGCCGTTTTCAAGATAAAATTTACATACACACACACACACAATTTTTGCTCGCATTATAGTATAAGATTATTATTAGAGAACCTTACTAAATCCGAGAGAAATACGTTTAGCAATGTATAATTTTTTTTTTTCACGTGAATTTAATATGCGCCTTTATTAGGGATGGGCATTAACGTATTAGGATAAATAACAATGTTATTGTTGTAAAGTTCCTTATTTCGTAACAGATTAACGAAAAGTCCCTGTTAAATTTATAACACAATCCCAGCAAAGTATTTAAAAAGAAGTGAAACAATTGTTTTTTAGAAGTACACATTAAAATTATAATAAAAATAAAATTTCCGAAATTTGTTTTCTATATTAAAAAAACATCTTAAAAAATGTACTTAAAACAGTTCTATTTTAAATACTTATGAAATCTTATTACAACGCGCCAAAGCGAGAATAAATCAAACATCTGCTTTTCATGTCTTTGCAAGACTTCAGCGGCTAAACAAGCGGTTGAAAAAAAGTGAATAAAGCTTAATAGCTGGGAAGCGATTTCTCAATAAACCAATCACACACCAATTCCTTAGAAAAAATCTGGTCATTCATTGGCTGGAAAATAACATGTATTTTATTATTCATTTTTAGATAGCTTTCATTACAAAAAGCTACCTATTGCAGCCGTTCGGAGGAAAGCGATTTCAAAGAATTTTGGTATATTTTCATCGATCATGACCCCCAGACCCCGAAACCACCCTCCGTTCAAAAGTTGATATATGTATATATATATATATATATATATACAGTGTGTCCACGTATAACTTGACCGACCTTTATTTTCGCAACCGTTGGTCATAGATGCATACTTCCAATTACAAAAATGGTCAAAATTAGGTGCAGAGTTAAGATAAAAAAATGTTTGAAGCAAAAAAAAAAACAATTTAGTGAAGAATTACAGAATCTAAATTTTTATACGGTCCCCCGGTCCTATAAGTTATATTTAGTAAAATTTCCCTGTTACACTGGAAAGTAAGGCAAAAAAGTCCCGTTATTCTACGATTAAAATTGACCGAGTAATAACTGTTTAAATTTGGTGTATATTTTTTGCTGCATATTAGGGGTCATTCACAAATTTAGTAGAAATATAATTTCGTCAGATATATTAAAGTAATGGTTGAGAGTAAAATTAGCATTGCAATATAAATTTGAAATCTTTAATCAGCCTGACATATTACTGCAAAATGTACAATTTGTACTGAACATTATAAGAGGATAAAAATAACAGATTTTTTGTTAAATAAAAGGATGAAAAACAACAGCCTCAATTCTTTACAAAGTGATACATATTTTAAAATGCTGTTAGATTACACTGACTTTCAAATTTTGGGTTGTGGCATGTTTTTTAGCTTTTGAAAATTAATTCTTATGTATTTTTTAGCACTGAATCCTAAAATGACCTTCATTTTAAACCATCACGTCAGGAATTTTCTCAAATTGCAAATTTCAAAGTTAAAAAGCTAAAAGTTAAAATTGATCCCTCCTCCCCTCTCAACCTCATCGGACCCCCGAGCAGTTTAACTGTAAGAAACCCAGTATAAGCCAAAAAATCTAATAAATTATTGAATTAAATAAAATTAAACTGACTAAAAAAGTATTACATCTATTTTATATCAGATTTTTTGCTATTTTTTAACCTTGAAATTTACGATTTGCGAAAAAATCTTGACATGATGGTTAAAAGTGAAGGTAATTTTTTGATTCAGCTTTAAAACATACATAAAATGTAATTATAAAAGCTAAAAAACACAACCATCGCAGGTTTATGTTATCTAATCTAAAACGCTTTCTTAAACTTCTTGACGTTAATCTATCCAATTTTTTTTGTGTTATCCTCTAATATAAGTATGTATAAGAATATAAGAGTCGAAAATCATAATAATATTGCATTGTCATCGGATTTAAGTCAGTATGTAAAATTTAACTTCGATCGGATATTTGAAAGTAAGTTAAAGTTCTACAAATTTTAAACTGGAAAGACAATCATTGCAAGTTAAATACAACCTTATGAAAATAACATAATTTTAGTTAAAAGAAATCATAGCCTCAAATCCTTACAAAATAAAACATATGTTAAAATACAATTATTTTAACTAATCTGAAACTAAACCTTTAACTGGTGTCACAGAAATTGTTACATAACTATTGTGAAGCGGTCTGTGAGACCGCTCCATGGAAAGATGAATAAAAGGCACGATTAACTCTTAGGATGGTGTTTTTGTACTTAACTTTTTGGACAGGACTGTTATAATTAAATTTCATCTGTTCAAAAGTATCTGGTGATAGTACTAAAGTTCCAAACGGAACGAAATTTCGGTAGCGTTTGTAGATAAACTGAAAATTGCAAGTTATCTATAAAAATTGAAAAAAAAAAACCGCGGTCTGAGAGACCGGTAACATCAGTTAAAGGTTAACTAATAAAAGTTTATCGTAATATTTGTACGATTTCTTTCAAAGCGCAGATACCTTGAAATAAGTTTAAGTAATACACGACCCCTGAAAGCATGATTGAAATCATCTGTTTTGATATGCAAAAAAGTGGTATAAGTCATGCATTTCAAAGTTTCATAACTCGGTCAATTTTAATGTTAGAGGAATGAGACTTTTTATGTCTTACTTGTTAGTATCACAGTAAATTTTTAGTAAATATCACTTATAGGACCGGGGGACCGTATAAAAATTTTAACTTCGTAATTTTTTAATAAATATTTTTCTTGACCTAAATCGCTTTAAAAATAATTCTTTACCTTATTTAAACCATTTTTTTAATTGGAAGTATGCATCTAGGACCAACGGTTGCGAAAATAAAGGTCGGTCAGGTTATACGTGGACACACTGTATATATGATCTTTGTTACACTGTAACTCTCGTATTTATGAACCGATTTGGATGTAACTTCGTGGTTACATAGTGCATACCAATGCCTCGACCGAGTTCGTTGGCCAGTTTCATCCGTCATCTAGTTTCCAAAATGGCGGCCATTTCAATTTAAAAAAAAAATTAAAATTTGAAATGTGGCACCAAAAAATTGAAAATTGAAAAATATTGTTTTCTTATGTCTTTTACCTTTATTCAAAGATTCCGAAGCATTTTTTGTTTCATCTATATCTTAAAAATTGGCTAAGTTATAGCACTTTGAATTGCTAGCGTGGCTGACATTTTGAAACGACCTGATTTTTGTCACGCGATAACAGGCGTATTTATGAACCGATTTGGATGTACCTTGGTTTATACATAATACGTACCAATGTCTCGACCGAGTTCGTTCACCAGCTTCATCCGCCACCTTGTTTCAAAATGGCGGCCATTTAAATTTTTTTTTAAAATTTAAAGTTTAAAACGAGGTATCAAAAAATTGGGAAATGAAAACGATTTTTTTGTATGTGTTTGACCTTAATACAAAGATTCCGAAACAGTTTTTGTTTCGCCTATATCTAAAAAAATGGCTGAGTTATAGCATTTTGAATTTCTGTCGTGGCTGACATTTTGAAACGACCCGATTTTTGTTGCGCGATAACAGGCGTATTTATGAACCGATTTGGATGTAACTTCACTGCAAATAGAAGCGTCTTAAATTCAGACTCATATGTGACTGAAAAAGTATTTTAGATACTTAAGCGTCTGAATATGAATTTCAGACATCACAGATGTCTGAATTTAAGACACATAAGTGTCTTACTGGGATTATGGTATGGATGTACGGAAAGAAGTGTCTGAATAATGATGAACCGCCTTAGATTAAGACGCTTAGAAATTCAGACACTTAAGTGTCTAAATGCAATACAATTGTATTATATGTATGATGACTATACATATACAATTGCATTGCAATATATATGCCAGCATAATCAAGAAACGTTTTCGAATGGATGACATATGTTTAAAATACTTTTCAATGCACTAAATTTGGTATTATTTTATAAAACAATCAACGCGATTAGATCATAGGACGTCTGTCCAAATTATAAAAGTCCGTTTATTAAGTTTTGGAAATAAGATATTTTTAGTGCAATAGGTAATTAACGAATTGTTTTTCACAATATATAAAGTTTTCCAAATAATTATATTAAGATAATCTACCAGCTACCATCCCTCCCCCCCCCCCCCCCGCCTCCTCCACAAACACACAATTACCTAATAATGTTTTAGGGTGGGTTTCGTCGACCAGAAGCAATTTAAAATAGTGCGACCCTTACCGTAGTGGGCTATTATAGTGTTTTTAACGGCTTGACGAAGGGAAATGCTGTATAGAAGTAATCCCTGGATTTTTTAAAATGTAAAACAAAAATCTGAAATGTAAAAATTACTTAAAAGTGTGACGACGAAATTTTTATTTAAGAGGCGCTTCAGTCAAGTGAAAAGATTCGTTCGCTAATGCTAATCCCACAGAAGAAATTTATAAAGATATCTCGGTTGCATTTCACTATTTTTAAATGATTCTTTTTTACATTGGATAGCTGTGATCGATATGTACAAAGGCCGTTTTTTATACTTACGATTTTTATTTTACATTTTTTTATGAGGATGCTTTGAGTTTCGAAACCGGTTCCGAAAATGAAAGTGTCCTCATTAAAATTATCTGCAATCAAAATCGAAAAAGTGAAAAACGGCCGTTATACAGGTCAATCTCAGCTATTCAATGCAAATATATATATATATATATATATATATATATATATATATATATATATATATATATATATATATATATATATATATACATATATATATATATATATATTGAAAAGATATTTTATAAATTTCTTCCATAGGATTAGCATTTGCGAACGAGTATTTTCACTTGACTGAAGTATCGTCTTAATGCCTTCGTCTGAAAGCATCATAACTTTAATAATTATATCTTATAATGGATAATTGTGACGGATTAAACAAAATATTAAAGGAGGAGTAATTAAAAAAAATCTGTTTGTATTCGTACACCATTTCACTTGCTGTGATAAAAATCTAATGATTTGAACTCCCTTCTCGTAACGTATTTCCATTCGTGTCAAGTCCGAGATCAAAGTCAATGATTACGTCACTAACGGAAAGCGGAAAGTGCTGAGACAGCGTAAATCTTTTGTGAAGACACATCAAGCTTGTTTCAACAAGTGATTTTGGAATGGTCTCGGGATTTTTTTAGTTTAAATTATCGAGAAATGCTCGCAGTAATATTTGTATTACAATACTACTATTCGGATTTGGATTGCTGTTTGATTAATTGCATTTACCCTTTAAACAAAAATACTATTTGGATTTGGAAACACATACTCATATACGCGTTCTTATTACGGAAAGTCTAGTTATTGCTTGGTGTGTGTTCAAATCTAGGCATATGAAAAAAGAATCTTTATTAATCGAGAAATTACTGCAGATTTTTGAAACTCTCATTAATAATAATTTTTATTATATTTGTTATTCATTAGAGCGCATTAGGTAGAAGAATGCAGTGCCAAGAATATTTAAAAAATACATACAACCGTTTTTCAAAAATAGTGGTGTACCGATACTTTGTGAAATATATTGTTCATCATAATGGATTACACTTTCAAAGGTAAGAAAGAATGCATTTGTATGATTAAGTGAAATCAATTTCAAATAGAAATTTTATAGTAAAATAGTGAACTTTATGTAATGCTATTTATCATTTACATTCTTTTTTTAGAATAATTTGCATATTTAAGTTTTTTTTTTTTTTATATCCAATAAATGTTTTTTGTTTTAAAAGGATCGTGTGTTCATTTGTGTGTTTTCAATAAATCAAGACTTTCAATGTAATGAATTTGTTTAATATTTTTTAGACTTCCGTTTTATAAATAAATAAATATTTTATAGTTCCGAAGTCAATTTTCCTGCTTGTTATGTATATATTTATTTATTTATTTAATGATTGCTAAATAGCTCGATCGAATTGCAATTTTCATTTAACCTATAGATAAACAAAGCTCATATATAAATAAAAAGAATCTTTCTAATGATATCTCATTATTAAGTTTTTTCCTTACAATTTCCAGTTACTTTATATTTATGATATAATTTTACATATTAATTTTTATTTTTTGCAACATCATGATAAGAATATCATTTCATTTAATTCTCTTGCAGAGTGTATTTTCGAATTAAATGTTTTAATATTATCAAATTTAAATTTATATATGGTAAATCTTTTGAAAATGCACTAGCTTTATATGACGGATATAGAACATGAAATGAAATCGTGAAAGCACCAGAGTGAAGTTAATGTGAATATCTGGATATTTTATTTTAAAACTATAGTTTTTCCGGTGGTAAATAAATCCTACTGATATAATATTCATTTCTTTTTAAATAATCCTACTAAATGCTTGTTTAAAAAATACAAAATCTGCTTTGATTTTCTGTGCTCCATATCAATAACATATTTAATTTTCAAGACTCTGAGCCATCCTGATAATATACTTTAAACAAGGAATAAAAATGGTTGTAATTATCCAAGTTGTGCTAAAAATTACTTAAAGAAATCAAATTGCATAAAATCCTATTAAAGTGCTGATATTTAATATTTTGAGAAGGTGATGATGCTTGAAGATATAAATATTTTTATAATTATGTTTGATCTGAGTATATATTTTTATACTATCATTTCTTTTATCACAATATTAAAATATTTTTTTGCTTAAAAGACGTTATAAAAACACATTAAAAATAAATTAAAAATCTATATTTACATGTTTCAACTGGTTTACTGAGTCGTCATCAGAATGTATAACAGAAAAATTACAAAATACAATGCATATATGCATTGCATATGCAATCATCAACGTCTTTTAAGGCTGTTCTCAAATCCAAAGGGTCAACTCTCTGACACAAGTTTTAATTCATTTTTGTTCGGAAACGCGTGAAACTAGGTGTTGTCATTCAGAAACTACGTCATCGAACTGTTTTTTTCCGTTTTCTTGAAAACGCAATAGATCTTTGAGAAAATACTGTCAAAGTTGGCATTTTGAAACAAACTTCCGAGTGAAAGAAGAAAATCCAGTCAGTAATGGGAGAAAAATGCCGCGTCACGTGATCAAAATCGCTTATAACTCCATAGGTAATTAATGGATCAAAAAATGGAAAACACAGTTCGATTCCAAATCGCTTCCGTGGTCAGGCTTTCCACTTTTATATCTTTCCGTTAAAAAATGAATTTGTAAATATATCAAAACGTTTTGCGCTTGTTGAACAGAGCAGTTGAGAACAGCCTTAAGCAAAATATGCATTGTATTTTGTCATTTTTCTGCTATACATTTTGATGACGATTCAGTAAAAGAGTTGAAACATGTAAATATAGATGTTTAATTTACTTTTAATGTGTTTTTATAACGTCTTTTAAGCAAATAAATGTTTTAATATTGTGATATGGTTATTAGTGGACGTAATTTTGGCTTATAACTCGCACTTATTTACATTTGTATCATTTCATTTTATAAGTTATTTTTATCGGCATGTTAACAGAAAAGAAAATATGTTTTTAACTTCTTTCTCAAGTCACTTTTTATGTATCTAATGGGGAGAGAGAGATCCATGAAAAAAAAAAAAAAAAGGAAAAAAAATTTGACTTGGGGAAAACAAAAATCGGATTTTTAGGATTATTTTGTATGTGATAATGTAGCATCTCAACGCACGTTATCATACTTAAATTCAAATTTAGTCTGTTTTTATAACCAAAATAAATAAATAAGATAAACGCGCATTGAGATGCTACAAGTTAACCCTTGGTATCATTGCGTAGCAGATCTGCACCATACGCAAAAGTCAATGTTACTTACACAGTAAGCTTTACAACACGATTTTTTTATTGTTCTTATTTCCCAACACAGCAGAATATGAATTGATCATAGAATTTTCAACAGACGGAGATAATGAGTTAATTTTTCATTCCAAAGACTTTTTATCATTTTTAATAATTTTTTATGAATGGGAATAATTTGTTACATAAAGCAGAGCTGGTTGCAGCATGGGCAAACTGGGCTGTTTCTATGTGGCTTTTGCTTTACGGGTCCCTAAATTTGGTATGAAATTTCCATAAAGCTGATATTTTAAATTTGCTTTGATATACTTATTTTAATAAATATTTTGCACTTTTAGAACATGATTAGGTTAAAAAAAATGATATATTTATTCAAATATGTATTTGACGGCATCGAATAGGCTTTTTATTTATTTATTTATTTATTTATTTTTTTTAACAGTATATGAAGGCAGAAGGGGGAAGGGGACGAATGAATACTAGGTCTTTGGACTAGAATTTGAAGTTCTAACTAAAAGTAATAAACATTTTTGATGCCGTAGGCCATATATGATATCACATAAGTACATATTTAGGTGAATATTTATATACATGTATTATCCTATTCTGAAACTACAAAATACTGATAACAATCATCATAAGGTCCAAACAGATTTAAAATATCAGATTTATGAAAATTTCATACCCAATTTGGAGTACCCTAAAATTAGGGGGCAGAGAGACATCCCAGTTTTCCCATGCTGCAATCAGCTCTGCTTTATGCTAACAAATTATTCCATTTATAAAAAAATGACCCACTGTGGTCAAACATGGCTGCGTATATGGCTTAGAAAGAAAAGTTGTCAAAGATGGCTTCATATTACCCCCCCCCCCCCCCCCCAAAAAAAAAGGCTCAAAGATGGCCACAATTAAGACATTTGAAATGTCTGAAATTCAGACTTAAGAAGTGTCTGAAAAAATTCAGACGTTTTAAAACGTCTGAAATATGAACACTCTCGTTTCAAACACTTAAGTGTCTGAAATTTAGACGCAAGAAGTGTCTGAAATTTTTAAGACATTTTAAAACGTCTGAAAATTGAACACTGCGTTTCAGACACTTAAATGTCTGAATTTCAGACATTTCAGTTTACAGTGTTGGTGTGTACATAGTACATACCAATGCCTCGACGGAGTTCGTTGGACAGCTTCATTCGCCATCTTGTTTCAAAAGGGCTGCCATTTAAAAAAAAAATTTAATTTAATATGAGTTATCAAAAAATTGAAAAACAAAAAGATTGTTTTTATGTGTTTGACCTTGATACAAAGATTCCGGAGAAGTTTTTGTTTGGTATATATCTTAAAAAATGGTTGAATTATAGCACTTTGAATTTCTAGCATGGCTGACATTTTGGAACGATCTGATGTTTGTCACGTGATAACACGCGTATTTATTAACCCATTTCGATGTAAGAAGGGATGTGGATAGTATATCGTAATGTCTTGATCAAGTTCGCTGAGCAGCTTCATCAGCCATCTTGTTTCAAAAAGGAGGCCATTAAATTAAATAAAAAATTACATTTAAAGTGACGCGCAAAAAAATTAGAAATTGAATAAGGTTTCTTTCTTAAGTATTTGACTATGATATAAGGATTCCGGAGCATTTTTTGTTTTGTCTTTATCTTAAAAAATTGCTCAGATATAGCAGTTTCAATTTCTAATGTGGGTGACATTTTGAAAAATCTGATTTTTTGCCTGCGACAGCACTTGTATATATCAACCGATTCCGATGTGAGTGAGCATGTGCACCGGAATTACTAAGGTCTCGACCAAGTCCACTCGTTAGCCTCATCCACCATGTTGTCTTAAAATGGCAGGAACTTCAAGATATCGCCGAATTTGGCAACCAAATATAAGTTACTTTGCATAAAAGCAGCTTGGATAAAGGTGACTAATTTCGCGAAATTCTCATTCATAATGATTTAATATTGATAAAAGTCCTTCCGGCCAGTGCCGGGAGGAAGAGGTAGCTTTCATATTCAATATTTTAAAAAAGCCAACTTATATCATTCAAACACACGAAGCTCAATTTAGTGGAAACCGAATATAGGAGATTCAATACTAATTTTTATCAATGTAATGAATGAGAATTTCGCGAAATTACTCAGCTTTATCCAAGCTGCTTGTCTTTAAAGTAACTTATATTTGGCTGCCAAATTCGGCGATTTCTTAAAGTGCTTGCCATTTTTAGACAACATGGTGGATGAGGCTAACCAGTGAACTTGTTTGAGACCTAAGTAACCTTTTTCAATTTCTAATTTTTTTGCACCTCACTTTAAATATATATATTTTTTTTCATTTAATGGCCGCCATTTTGAAACAAGATGGCTGATGAATCTGTCCAGCGAACTTGGTCGAGGTATTGATGTATACTATCCACATGCCTTCTTACATCGAAATAGGCGAATACGTGTGTTATCGCGTGACAAATACAAGATCGTTTCAAAATGTTAGCCATGCTAGAAATTCAAAGTGCTATAATTCAAACATTTTTTTAAGATATAAGCAAAAGAACAAATTTTCAGAAACAAAAACTGCTCCGGAATCTTTGTATCAAGGCCAAACACATAAAAAAATCTTTTACATTTTCCAATTTTTTAATACCTCATTTTAAATTTTAAATTTAATTTATTAGGTAGCTTTCTTTACAAAAAAGCTACCTATTGCAGCCGTTCGGAGGAAAGCGATTTCAAAAAATTTTGGTATATTTTCATCGATCATGACCCCCAGACCCCGAAACCACCCTCCGTTCAAAATTTATATATATATATATATATATATATATATATATATATATATATATATATATATATATATGTATATATATATCTGAGCTATGTCACACTGTAACTCCCGTAATTATGAACCGATTTCGATGTAATTCGGTGTGTACATAGTACATACCAATGTCTCGACCGAGTTCGTTGGCCAGCTTCATCCGCCGTTTTGTTTCAAAATGGCGGCTATTTAAAATTTTTAAAATAATTTAAAACTTGAAATGTGGTACCAAAAAATTAAAAAAGGAAAAATATTTTTTTCTTATGTATTTGATCTTTATACAAAGATTTCGGAGCAGTTTTTGTTTCGTCTATATCTTAAAAAATGGCTGAGTTATAGCATTTTGAATTTCTAGCGTGGCTGACATTTTGAAACGTCCTGAATTTTGTCACGCGATAAAAGGCGTATTTATGAACCGATTTGGATATAATTCGGTGTGTACATAGTACATACCAATGTCTCGACCGAGTTCGTTGGCCAGCTTCATCCGCCATTTTGTTTCAAAATGGCGGCCATTTAAAATTTTTTTTAAAATTTAAAATTTGAAATGTGGTACCAAAAAATTGAAAATGGAAAAATATTTTTTTCTTATGTATTTGACCTTTATACAAATATTTCGGAGAGTTTTTGTTTCGTCTATATCTTAAAAAATGGCTGAATTATAGCATTTTGAATTTCTAGCGTGGCTGACATTTTGAAACGTCCTGAATTTTGTCACGCGATAAAAGGCGTATTTATGAACCAATTTGGATGTAACTTCGTTTATACATAGTACATACCAATGTCTCGACCGGGTTCGTTGGCCAGCTTCACCTGCCATCTTGTTTAAAAATGGCGGCCATTTAAATTTTTAAGAAAAATTAAATTTGAAATGTGGTACCAAAAATTGAAAATTGAAAAAATATTTTCTTCTTATGTGTTTGACCTTGATAAAAAGATTCGGGAGCAGTTTTTGTTTCGTCTATATCTTAAGAAATGGCTGAGTTATAGCATTTTGAATTTCTAGCGTGGCTGACATTTTGAAACGTCCTGATTTTTCTCACGTAATAACAGGCGTATTTATGAACCGACTTGGATGTACCTTGGTGTGTACATAGTACATACAAATATCTCGACCGAGTTCGTTGGCCAGCTTCATCCGCCATCTTGTTTCAAAATGGCGGCCAATTAAAAAAATTAAAAAATAAAAAAAATTAAATGAGATATCAAAAAATTGGAAAATGAAAAAGATTTTTTTGTATGTGTTTGACCTTAATACAAAGATTCCGGAACAGTTTTTCTTTCGCTAATATCTAAAAAAAAACGGCTGAGTAATAGCATTTTGAATTTCTCTTGTGGCTGACATTTTAAAACGACCTGATTTTTGTCACGCGATAACAGGCGTATTTATGAACCTATTTGGATTTAACTTGGTCTGTACATAGTACATACCAATGTCTCGACCAAGTTCGTTGGCCAGCTTCATTCGCCATCTTGTTTCAAAAGGGTTGCCTTTTTAAAAAAAATTAAATTTAAAATTCAAAATGAGGTGTTAAAAAATTGGAAAATGAAAAAGATTTTTTTTATGTGTTTGGCTTTGATACAAAGATTCCGGAGCAGTTTTTGTTTCTGAAAATTTGTTCTTTTGTTGATATCTTAAAAAATGGTTGATTTATAGCACTTTGAATTTCTAGCATGGCTAACATTTTGAAACGATCTTGTATTTGTCACGCGATAACACACGTTTTCGCCTATTTCGATGTAAGAAGGCATGTGGATAGTATACATCAACACCTCGACCAAGTTCGCTGGCCAGATTAATCAGCCATCTTGTTTCAAAATGGCGGCCATTAAATTAAAAAAATATATATATATTTAAAGTGAGGTGCAGAAAAATTAGAAATTGAAAAAGGTTTCTTTCTTAAGTATTTGATCTTGATATAAGGATTCAGGAGCATTTTTTGTTTGTCTTTACCTTAAAAAATGGCTCAGATATAGCAGTTTCAATTTCTATTGTGGGTGACATTTTGAAAAATCTGATTTTTTGCATGCGACAGCACTCCTGTATATTAACCGATTCCGATGTGAGTGAGCATGTGCACAGCAATTACTAAGGTCTCGACCAAGTTCACTGCTTAGCCTCATCCACCATGTTGTCTTAAAATGACAGGCACTTTAAGAAATTGCCGAATTTGGCAGCCAAATATAAGTTACTTTAAAGAAAAGCAGCTTGGATAAAGCTGACTAATTTCGCTAAATGCTCATTCATTATATTGATAAAAATTAGTATTGAATCTCCTATATTCGGTTTCCACTAAATTGAGCTTCATGTGTTTGCATGATATAAGTTGGCTTTTTTTAAATAAGGATTATGAAAGCTACCTCTTCCTCCCGGCACTGGCCGGAAGGACTTTTTTTAAATGGCAACACTTTTGAAACAAGATGGCGAATGAAGCTGGCCACCGAACTCGGTCGAGACATTGGTATGTACTATGTACAGACCAAGTTACATCCAAATCGGTTCATAAATACGCCTGTTATCGCGTGACAAAAATCAGGTCGTTTTAAAATGTCAGCCACAATAGAAATTCAAAATGCTATTACTCAGCCATTTTTTTAGATATAGACGAAACAAAAACTGTTCCGGAATCTTTGTATTAAGGTCAAACACATACGAAAAAAATCTTTTTCATTTTCCAATTTTTTTGTACTTCATTTTAATTTTTTAATTTTTTTAAATGGCCGCCATTTTGAAACAAGATATCGGATGAAGCTGGCCAACGAACTCGGTCGAGATATTTGTATGTACTATGTACACACCAAGGTACATCCAAATCGGTTCATAAATACGCCTGTTATTACGTGACAAATATCAGGACGTTTCAAAATGTCAGCCACGCTAGAAATTCAAAATGCTATAACTCAGCCATTTCTTAAAATATAGACAAAACAAAAACTGCTCCCGAATCTTTTTATCAGGGTCAAACACATAAGAAGAAAATATTTTTTCAATTTTGAATTTTTTGGTACCACATTTCAAATTTAAATTTTTCTTAAAAATTTAAATGGCCGCCATTTTGGAACAAGATGGCGGATGAAGCTGGCCAACGAACCCGGTTGAGACATTGGTATGTACTATGTATAAACGAAGTTACATCCAAATCGGTTCATAAATACGCCTTTTATCTCGTGACAAAATTCAGGACGTTTCAAAATGTCAGCCACGCTAGAAATTCAAAATGCTGCAACTGAGGCATTTTTTAAGATATAGACGAAACAAAAACTGCTCTGAAATCTTTGTATAAAGGTGAAATACATAAGAAAAAAATATTTTTCCATTTTCAATTTTTTGGTACCACATTTCAAATTTTAAATTTTTAAAAAATATATAAATGGCCGCCATTTTGAAACAAAATGGCGGATGAAGCTGGCCAACGAACTCGGTCGAGACATTGGCATGTACTATGTACGCACCGAATTACATCGAAATCGGTTCATAAATACGCCTTTTATCGCGTGACAAAATTCAGGACGTTTCAAAATGCCAGCCACGCTAGAAATTCAAAATGCTATAACTCAACCATTATTTAAGATATAGACGAAATAGAAACTGCTTCAGAATCTTTGTATAAAGGTCAAATACATAAGAAAAATATATTTTTCCATTTTTAAATTTTTGGTACCACATTTCAAATTTCAAATTTTTTTTTAAATTTTAAATGGCCGCCATTTTGAAACAAAACGGCGGATGAAGCTGGCCAACGAACTCGGTCGAGACATTGGTATGTACTATGTATAAACGAAGTTACATCGAAATCGGTTCATAATTAAGAGAGTTAGAGTGTGACATAGGTCATATATATATATATATATATATATATATATATATATATATATATATATATATATCAATTTTGAACGGAGGGTGGTTTCGGGTCTGGGGGTCATGATCGATGAAAATATACCAAAATTTTTTGAAATCGCTTTCCTCCGAACGGCTGCAATAGGTAGCTTTTTGTAATGAAAGCTACCTAAAAGTTAGTATTTAATCTCCTATAATAGGTTACCACTAAATTGAGCTTCGTGTGTTTGAATAATATAAGCTTGCTTTTTAAAAATAAGGGATATGAAAGCTACCTCTTCCTCCCGGCACTGGCCGAAAGGACTTTTCATTAACAGTTAAAGTTTCGGTCAATTGTTTATAATTTGACAGTTATTTTATAGCAAATAATCGGTACGAAGCAAAGATAGTTTTAATCTTCAGAGTTATAAAATCACGGGCCGCGCATAAAACTTTAAATAATTGCAATTTTTTGAGTAGATAAATAAGCTAGTGCGAAATGATTTGTGTTGGTGGAGTATTTTGGAATGAAACGGAAAAAGATTTCTCGCGTTTTTGGTATTGGAATGGAAAGTTCATCGATCAAGTAACGGATATTAGTGTAAAGGTGTTTTTTAATTTCGATTCTTTAGGCGGCGCGCGTTGACTTGGCATGGTGGTTTCTTTGAATTTAAATATTTAAATTGAAGGGAGAAGGTTTCTGATGCTAGATTTTTTTTCGGGTGGGGGTGGGGGTGGGGTATTTTCTTCTTCTTCTTATCTTATTATTATTATTAATTTCTTTTTTTCACTTTCTTATTATTGCGTTTTTAAAAAATAAGAGCTGGAAAGCTTTTTCTTTTATCTGTGATTTTATTTTACTGAAAAAATGAAAGAAAGAAAATAGTATCGTAAAATTTGTGAGGACACTTAGTTTTAATATACAGCTGTAATTAATTTAAAAACCCTATTTTTACGTAAGAAATTTGGTTGGATGATTTGAATTCTATTAAAGGTGTATACATAATATTTACGTATTCTTATGGCATTCGCTTTAAATATGCTTTAATGGATATGGTTGCAATGAAGTCGGGGATCAAATTTCTGTTTTTTTTTACCAATCGGGCTTTTAAAACTGTGTTTATGTTTATACAGAGCATCTTTTATTATCGTTTACCAATAGCTAATGTCAGTTTTAGAGGTTTACTTCCAATTACAAAAATCTTTTACATTTTATTCTGCATCATATAAAAAATGATTTATGTTAAAATAATAATTTTTTAAATGGTTAAGAAATTCCAAACTTTACACAATGCTTAGGTCGCATCATAATTTTTATTTAGAAAATGTTTCTCCGTGTTCTAATAAGTAAAACATTAAAAATTGATTCTTATGCGACCAAAAAGTACTGAGATACGATACTTTGAATTTTAGGAACTTTTACAATAAATGGAAAAATGTGTTTTTAGTGCCAGAAAACACTGAAAATGCATGAAGTTTATAGTGTCATAACTGGGTAAATTTTTGTCTTGCAGAAAATAATTTTTTAACCACAAACTAATTTAATGGTGTGGATTCATTTCAATGGAAAACAGCGTCTTTACTTACGTCCCAAAACTATTTCAAGCATTTTGTTTAAATACCTTCTAATTGAAACATTCATTGACATCATACGCAGCGTAACAAAATAACAGGTTGTTGGAACCTGTTACCTGTGCAAGAGTGAAACGATGGAACCTGTTAACCAAAATTAACTATATTTCCCATCTCTAGCCTTTATATTGTCTTCAGAACTGAAATTTTATGTGTAGTGCGTTTTAAAAATTGAATTTAAATTCAAATACACCCCCCTCCTAAAAAAAAAAACCTTTTGAAAAAGGCTTCTTTTTACAAATTTCACCTTTAATAAGAGTGGAAGGTAAGTGAAAAAAAAGTTGCTGAACTTTGAAATCATTTATTTATGACAGTGACTGGGGCCAACCAACGAATGCTGTCCCTAGGCAATCAAACGTATATTAATAGGATCTTGCATACATTAAGAATTTTAATTGTGAGAATAACATACGTCTTTTTCTAAACGGTCTGCCATTAAATTAGACTTATTAAAATACAGAAATATATTGAACGGTGATTTACATAAATGTTTCTTTTGAAACGCCTAATGTTCCAAAAGAATAAAATAACTACGCGACCTATTCAACAATGAACTAAACACCGTTTTATAAATGGTTTCAAGATCAGTACGTGCTCGCCTCATATTTCCATAAAACAAACTTCAGAATGAAGATTTATTGTTTGGAGGGAGTCGACAAAGGCGGTATCTCGCAAACGAAATCTTCTACTTCGAACGTTGCTTTCTATTCTGCTATTTTTCTTCAATGTACATTAAAAATAAACAACACAAAAAGTATTTTGGTATACATATTTTTCGTAGAATGTCAGAGAAATTGTACCTCTGCGAGTTTGCAAGCAGGTGTTTTGTCACAGGCATTTGTCATCCAACCGTTTAAACGTCGGAGGCACGTACGTTCAGACCTTCATAACTCACCCAAGTTCTTAGAGTGATTACTAAAGGATTCATGAATCCAAGTTCTCTCCCACTCTCTTATGAATAATAAAAATCAAATATACCGGGAATGGTAATTTCAGACGACATTATGGTGTGCATTTTCTCGTACAGGCACTTACCAAAGTACTTAGATTTAAAGAAAGAGATTCAAAAGAAAATTTTCATTTTTGACTGCTAAAGTACCAGAAAGAATTATAGATCTCCACATTTTTATGTAGCTACCGAGGACGAAAGTGTGTTTAGTACATATAAATTGTTCAACTTCTGAAAATTATTATATATAAAATTATTATGAAAACTTGCGATTTCATAGACTTTTCTAAAGGCGAAGAAAAAAAGAAAAAAAGAAGAAAGAAGTATAACGGTTGTTTTCTAATCATTAATTTGCATATTCATCCATTTCTTCACAATTTTTGTTGTTTATATTTAGTTTTTTTTTTTTGTCATAACCTATATTTTGGCTTATAAATCAACTGAAGTCGTAAAGTATACTGTAGTAAAATAAATAAATCGCCTTTATTTACCTACATATATTTATTATTTTTTCGATGGCGTGTAAACTCATTCATAGACACTATAATTTGAGGGCAATTTATTAAAACAGATAAAAATAGTTATTTGAGTAATTACTAAATGTTTTACGAATCTAAGTTCGCTCTGCCTCTGTTTTCTATACTAATAAAAAAAAATGTATGTGTGTGTGTGTGTGTGTGTCTGTTGGTGATAGATAGGAAAATCTGCCCTGCTTAGAGGTCTGAAAATTTGGATGAGGATAGAGAAAGGCATGGCTGAATTCACCCGAGGCTCAGATTTTTCATTTTTTTTTATAATTAGCCGAGATATTAATTAAAAACCATAATAAACATAGCAAAATAACGTGCTTCAAATACAATTCCAGAAAAAGACTTAAATTTCAGGGCAGTCAAGATGGTGTTACTTTCTGATCCCCTAATATTGTTTAAAATAATAATCCTTTTAAATCACTTTTATCATATGTAAGTTGCTTCAAGAAAAAATCTCGAGCCTTTCATCATCCTTAACTCTCTCTTTTTATACTCTGATCAATCGCCATCTTACCTTAAAATATTTGCACATTTGTCTAAAACTGTCTTTCTCCTTGTTTTCACTCTTCTGATAATTAGAGCGGTCTGAGTAAATAGATGTTTAACTCAATTCTTAGTAGGAAAATAATATTTGTCCAATATTTTTTGCATTGAGTATATCTTGTTCAATACGGGCATAAAATGTAGCCCAAACATTGGAGTGCTTATACTTTGTCAAACAAAATATGCAATAAACTGTTTGCAATTTTGTCGTCAATATTTCCAATGTAAAGCCAATAATTAAAAAATATTATTATTTCATCAAAATTACAGCCAAGTGATCAAAATGAATGGCCAATCTCATTCATTATCACCACCCTGTATTTTCATATAGTGTCATACTGGTGCAATATTTTCACCAAATAAAGCCAATATCAGTTTTTTTTTTTTTTCTAGGAACACATTGTCTAGCACATTGCCTCATAAATTTACAATTTAAATGAAAAAAAGAATCAATTCAAAATAAATAACAATTCACAGAAGAATACCATGTGTTTATGATTCTAAACAGAATTATGCATAAAGGACTAGGGTCGATAAGAAATTGATTCCTTTTAATGCTGAACATAAAAATTAACTTTTTTTTATTTGTAATATTTATTAAAATTATTCATTTATTTTTTTACTATTTACTATATGTATTTGATTATATAATATTTAGGCTCACTGGAATTGTTAAATATATCATTGTGGCCAAATTATAGGCAACTTGTACGCCTTTGCTATATATATATATATTCACATTTGACTTTTTTCTTTTTTCCACACAGAGTGAACAAAGGTATCATTTGGGTTTTGATATATATTTATCTTAAAAGTATAAATATTTGTAAAACATTAATATAAACTGGGACTTCAATTTTCTCATCCTTAAAAATTACTTTTTGTTTACAAGATTAGTAACACTTATAGATCGGGAGGAGGGAGCACAGACAATCACCGCATCGAATTCACGGCTGAAATCCCAGAATTAGGTAAAATTCGATTCGCATATTGCAACGCAATCAGTCTGCCAAGTCATATTTTGGTAAAAAAACACCTTGAAACTTAAAACACTGTTTTAGCGGTTGACTCGTAGGTTTACTATTGTGTTTTCCTGCTCCTCCATGTTTTCATAACTTTGGGTGCAGGAAAGCACAATGTTAAACCTACGAGTCAACCGCTAAAATCGGGTTTTCAGGTGTTTTCCACCAAGATATGACTTGACAGACGGATTACGTTTTAATATACGAATCGAGTTCAAACTAATTCTGGAATTTCATCCGTGAACTCGATTAAATGATTGTCTGTGCTGCAGCCTCCCGGTCTATTATTATTATTAAAGAGTGAACTACCTTTAGTGTGGATTTCCATGTAGGCCATTTTTTGTCCGCTCTAACTCAAATCTGCGTTAAATGGTGTAAAGTAATCCCCTTCATTGACTAAAGAAAATTCGGTTTTCGGCATAAATTAAATGAGTTACCAATTTAATGCAAAACTTTTTCGTTAGTCTAGTAATTTTAGTTTAAAATCATGTTAGTGACAATTTGTTAATACAAAAGAATAAATTGCTGACGACAAACAACATGTTAAAAAGAAATTACCTTACATGATTTTAACTTTAATTAAATTATTTTTCTTTGGGTTTCTTGAACAAATGATCTTTTTCCACATCATTTTCCAACTTTGCGACACAGTTGAAAATTTGGTCTGTTATATAACAGTTTGATTGGTAATACTGGCGAACAGCCATTAATAATTTTTTAACCTTTACGCTCCGAAGGTACTTTAAAATACCATTAAAAAAACCTACTATAAAATTTATGTAATACGTCGATTAAGTAGCAATAGAGTTTAGAATGGGTTATAGATACTTTACTATATCTTGTTCCTAAAGCATTATTGATTGCACAAAACAAAAAAATTTTTTAAATGACTATTTTTCTTACGTTTGTATCTCTTCAGCTTTCTTGACTTTGGACGATTGTGGATGCAAAGTTTCACTTCTGAAATACTTCTATATTTATATTGTAAGAGCCATTTTCCTAATCCTATAAAATACTAAAAAATATATTTTAAATAAAAGATTTGAGTGGAGTTATAAATATTGCACAAAATCCCTATAAACTCAGATTTAATTAATTAATTTTAACTGGCAATATCCTACTAAAATTTATTAAATGATTGTGTAAATCGTATAACGTAGTTTGAAAAATTCAGGAAAAATACTTTAGAAGACTAGAAATACCTTAGAATTTTTTATGAAATTCTAATTTGGGACATAATTATCATATCCACCTATCACATTTTTTGTGGAAAAAAAAATCTTTCTTTTCATTATCGACACTAACAAATCTTGATTTCCCCATAACCAATGTTACACCAAAATTGCTTTTGAAAAAATAATGTACCAAAGCAGTTTCGATTTTGTTCGGTCACTTCCTGAAAAAACGTGTCCACAGTATCCTATATGTAATACGCTTTAAACGATGTCTTTAACATAAATTGCATATAGAAAACAATAAGGAAAATGAAATTTCCTCCATTGGCCGGATATACGTCTTAAGGAGCGACTCATTAACGAGAATCCAGTGTATTAAATTTTTATAGATTTATTTTATAATTTTTATACGTTTTTATAAATTTATACTTTGGTGATATCATTAAATAAATTATATTTCTATAGTGCAATAATTAAATTCATTTACTGTGCTATCAATTTATGTTACGCTATTTTAATACCTATTATACAGGGTGGTTCAAAACTATATGTCAAAAATGTAAAAGCAGATAGAGGGGACCTAAATAAGCAGATTTCGTATAGGAATGTGGGTGCGGAAATGCAGCGTTGTGACAGTCGATGGCGCTGTTAAGTTTGGCAGATGAAAGCGCTACGCTGACTTGAATCGCCATTCTCCGCAAGAATTTCGAGCAACACGCATCATTACACCAATACGGAGCTTGTCGACATGCCTTTTATGTATGGGGCTGCGGAAGGAAATGGCTCACATACACTGCACATCTAACAGCTCTCGAGGCTGTTGAAGGACTATCGTCTACTGCTTCTTTTAAAGCAAGAATTCTGCGATATCTTCCAGTGCCCGTATCACGCCTCGAAGCATAAACGATCTACTCGCTCACAACTCCCCATGAAAATGCTAAAATATTCGGCGATCCAGCAGATTACTACTCGGGAATCTTTCCATGTACATCCTCGCTGAGCATAGATCTGAGCAACCTCTGCATCTCCTTGCGCATGAAATGCATGTCAGCAAGCTCCGCATTCGTGTAACAACGCATGTTAGTCGAAATCCGTGCGGAGAATGACTATTCAAGCTAGCGATGTGCTTTTATCTACTGAACTCAACAGCGTCCTCTACTGCCTCAACGCTGCATTTCCGCACCCACATTCCTATACGAAATCTGCTTATTTAGGTCCCCTCTACCTGTCTTTACATTTATTTGCATATAGTTCTGAACCATCCTGTATATTACTAGCAGACCCGTCCGTCATTACCTGGGCCCTGAAGTATATCTAAAATCACCTTACTGTTTCAAGGGATTTTTTTTATATATGTCTAACTACGCTGGTCGGTTTTTCCAAACATGGGAACTTAAAAAGAAATCGCGAAAAGTTAAAACATTACTGTGCGAATCCTGAATAAAGTTTATTGAAAATAGGACAAAAATTACTATATTTGCCTAAAACATTGAAGTTGGATTGTTTTTATGAGTTGATCAAAATCGACCTCGCACATGTAAAATCGGGGGCAAATGCGCGACTTGTTCTGTTCAATATAAAATAACAAAAGATCTAATGAAAAAATTAAAAAACTGAGATTTAGGTACATTCGACATGTGTTTGTCTATCCGGAACCGAATTTTCCCAACCCGTACACACACAAAAAAAAACTTTCTTTTAAGTAGCTTTCATCACAAAAAGCTACCTATTGCAGCCGTTCGGAGGAAAGCGATTTCAAAAAATTTTGGTATATTTTCATCGATCATGACCCCTAGACCCCGAAACCACCACCGTTCAAAATTGATATATATATATATAACCATTAATTAAACATAACCTACCACCATCAAAAACCGTAATATCATGAATTAAAGCTGTCAGTATAAAAAAAGTGCCAAATAATTTATTATAAGAATTATTATGGAAGAAAAAAGAAGAAAGTGGACACCGACAAATAATGGAAAAGCTTATATATTGAATTACGTTTTCAAGGGCACAGAATTCAATGATATAAGCAATATGGTTGTTTTCTGTGAGAAAAAAAAAGCTAATGCTAAAAATTATTTTTCTCTGTGCCCGAACAACCATTATAATCAAGTGAATAGATTAAAAATGAAAACAGAATAGAAACAAATAATATGAAATGGAAAAATCAATAAAACCTGTTTAAATATTTATAGGATATAAAATAGAAAAAATACACAACATACCGATTAATATTTCAGTATTTTTCAATATATCCACACGCAGATGGCTCCCATAATATCGTAAAGATTAAGGTGAATAAAACAGTTAAGAAATCACAGTAATTGATACCAAAGGATGCAGTTAATACATTTTGAAATACCATGATAAATACAATTAATATAATATAAAATAAAATAAATAGAAAGTAATTACATTATTTAAAATAACTAAAATGCACTATTAAATTACTTAATTACTATTTAACAATATCGTCAAAATTTAGCTAAAAATCCACCTGGTGTAGGAAATTATAACTTAAAAGGAGCTGCAAAAGAAAAAATTTATAACTTATCGTCTCAAGAAAAATTTTGGTGCTGCCATCTAGTAGTATTTTTATTATTCAAATGTCACAAGATGAACAATTGAAAGCCTTTGAATGTAAAAAATTTATCAACAGCAAAACCAAACAAATCCTTATATATAGATAATTATAAACCTAATATAAACCACACTATATATTTTTTAAAAAACTATTGTTAATAAAATTTTTAAAAAAGCATTCAAAATATTCTATTATCTTACTCATTTAAACTACACTAAGAATTTAAATAATTCTGTAACATTGATAATATATAGCATATAGCTATATGCTATAAAATAAAATAAATTCAATAATAATTTATATATCTGACATTTGTCACACTGTAACTCTCGTATTTATGAACCGATTTCGATGAAATTCGGTGTGTACGTAGTACACACCAATGTCTCAACCGAGTTCGTTGGCCAGCTTCATCCGCCGTTTTGTTTTAAAATGGCGGCCATTTAAATTTTTTTTTTTATTTAAATCTTGAAATGTTGTACCAAAAATTTGAAAATGGAAAAATATTTTTTTCTTATGTATTTAACCTTTATACGAAGATTCTGGAGCAGTTTTTTTTTCTTCTATATCTTAAAAAATGGCTGAGTTATAGCATTTTGAATTGCTAGCGTGGCTGACATTTTGAAACGTCCTGAATTTTGTCACGCGATAAAAGGCGTATTTATGAACCGATTTCGATGTAATTCGCTGTGTACATAGTACATACCAATTTCTCGACCGAGTTTGTCGGCCATCTTCATCCGCCATTTTGTTTCAAAATGGCGGCCATTTAAAATTTAAAAAAAAAATTAAAATTTGAAATGTGGTACCAAAAAATTGTAAAAGGAAAAGTATTTTTTTCTTATGTATTTGACCTTTATACAAAGATTCCGGAGCAGTTTTTGTTTCGTCTATATCTTAAAAAATGGCTGAGTTATAGCATTTTGAATTTCTACGTGGCTGACATTTTGAAACGTCCTGAATTTTGTCACTCGATAAATGGCGTATTTATGAACCGATTTGGATGTAACTTCGTTTATACATAGTACATACCAATGTCTCGACCGAGTTCGTTGGCCACCTTCATCCGCCATCTTGTTTAAAAATGGCGGTCATTTAAATTTTTAAGAAAAATTTAAATTTGAAATGTGGTACCAAAAAATTGAAAATTGAAAAACTATTTTTTTCTTATGTGTTTGACCTTGATAAAAAGATTCGGGAGCAGTTTTTGTTTCGTCTATATCTTAAAAAATGGCTGAGTTATAGCATTTTGAATTTCTAGCGTGGCTGACTTTTTGAAACGTCCTGATTTTTGTCACGTGATAACAGGCGTATTTATGAACCGATTTGGATGTACCTTGGTGTATTCATAGTACATACAAATATCTCGACCGAGTTTGTTGGCCAGCTTCATCCGCCATTTTGTTTCAAAATGGCGGCCATTTAATTTTTTTTAAAAAATTTAAATTTTGAAATGTGGTACCAAAAAATTGGAAAAGGAAAAATATTTTTTTCTTATGTATTTGACTTTAATACAAAGATTCCGGAACAGTTTTTGTTTCGTCTATATGTAAAAAAATGGCTGAGTTATAGCATTTTGAATTTCTATTGTGGCTGACATTTTAAAACGACCTGATTTTTGTCACGCGATAACAGGCGTATTTATGAACCGATATGGATGTAACTTGGTCTGTACATAGTACATACCAATGCCTGGACCGAGTTCGTTGGTCAGCTTGTTTCCAAAGGGTTGCCATTTTTAAAAAAAAATCAAATTTAAAATTTAAAATGAGGTATTAAAAAATTGGAAAATGAAAAAGTTTTTTTTATGTGTTTGGCCTTGATACAAAGATTCCGGAGCAGTTTTTGTTTCTGAAAATTTGTTCTTTTGTTTATATCTTAAAAAATGGTTGAATTATAGCACTTTGAATTTCTAGCATGGCTAACATTTTGAAACGATCTTGTATTTGTCATGCGATAACACACGTATTCGCCTATTTCGATGTAAGAAGGCATGTGGATTGTATACATCAATATCTCGACCAAGTTCCGGTTTCCGATGTGAGTGAGCATGTGCACAGCAATTACTAAGGTCTCGACCAAGTTCACTGGTTAGCCTCATCCACCATGTTGTCTTAAAATGGCAGGCACTTTAAGAAATCGCCGAATTTGGCAGCCAAATATAAGTTACTTTAAAGAAAAGCAGCTTGGGTAAAGCTGACTAATTTCGCGAAATTCTCATTCATTATATTGATAAAAATTAGTATTGAATCTCCTATATTCGGTTTCCCCTAAATTGAGCTTCGTGTGTTTGAATAATATAAGTTGGCTTTTTTAAAATAAGGAATATGAAAGCTACCTCTTCCTCCCGGCACTGGCCGGAAGGACTTTTTTTATATAGATTTATTTAGCTCGCTTTTTAAATAATTTTTCATTGCATATATTGTTAATTAGTCATATTTCTATGATACTTTAAAATTTACATGGATATGGCAGAGGCCATATTTAAAGCCTTATCGACCATAGTCATTTATACAAAATATCAAATATTAAATCTATGCGGGTTTTTATTTATTTATTTATATCTTATTTTGTAAAAATAATCTTATTGTTTGAGATCAAATTACAAAAGAGAAATCCCTCACAAAATATTTTATTGATTACTTTATTTTCAATTTAGTAAAACACGAATGCAATTTCCTAAAGGAGAAAAAAATAGGTTTTGAATATTTAATATCTTAAGTTGGCAACGCTTGGAGAAACATTTTTCTCGGGAAATAGCTCCATAAATAATACCTAAGAAAATTGAAGTTGACATTCTTATGATAGATATTTTAAATCGACAAGGGAGAAAAATGTTTAAAAATTGGTTCTTTTAAGCTTTTATCGTCAGCTTCGAACAAAATTACAGGAGACTAAAATGGAAATTAGTGCCTGTCTCAAAATTCGTTTTATGACGAGCTGAGAGTTGATTTGTTTATCATAGTAATATGTCTTCAGATAATGCCATTTTAGAGAGATTTCGTATAATGATATTTAAAAGATAAAAGTTTATTATTTTTTCGTTAACTCTTCTTTGAATGTATTAGCAGTATTAAAAATTATTAGTAAATTCAAGTTGTTCAGTTTTTTCAATTGTAGTATTAATAATTGAAGTTGACGTTTTTAAGATATAGGTACATTAAATCGACAAGAGCAGAAAACATTTGATGATTATTTCTAAGCTTTTACCATCAGCTTCGAACAAAATTATAGAAAACTAAAATAGAAATTAGTACCTGTCTCAAAGCTCGTTTTATGACGAGCTGAGAGTTGATGTGTTTACCATAGTAATATGTCTGAACGCATCAGACAATTCCATTTTGGAGAGATTGCATATAACGATATTTAAATGATGAAAGTTGATTTTTTTTTGTCGTTAACTCTTCTTTGAATGTATTCGAAGTATTAAAAATTATAGTAATATTCAAAGTTGTCAGTTTCTTAAATGATAGTATTAATAATTGAACTTGATATTCTTATGATAGATATTTTAAATCGACAAGAGTAGAAAATATTTGACGATTGGTTCTAAGCTTTTACCATCAGCTTCGAACAAAATTACAGGAGACTGAAATAGAAATTAACGTCTGTCCCGAAATTCGTTTTATTACAAATTGGGAATTGATTGGTTTATCACATTGATATTTCTTAATCCTTTCAGAAACAAAATAATTCTGTTTCTGAAATGTTGAAATGGTTAAATGCCACCAGAATCTGCGAACAAGTTGATTCAAAATAAATACATGCTTTTCTTCCCATACATTACAAAAGGAAATTTTTATTGAGGAGGTCTGACTCAAATGTGGAAGTTGAAAATAAAAATTAAGTGGCATAAATAAATAATATACCAACAAAAGGGTTAAACTATCAAAAAATGTGGAATTTTGGGAAGATTTCAGCTAATGATGTTTAAAAGAAAAAAAAAAGATATTTTATACTTGGCTCTTCTTTGGGTGTATTATACACAGTACATTTACGGGTTAAAAGTTTGTGACGAAGAACTTTACCCATGGTTCTAAGAATTTTAAATAGAAATCTTATAAATAATGATATCAAATTTTGAGTGACGCTATGCTATTAATTAAATATTTTTTTTCATCATTTTCTATTTTATATTCACTACCGCAAACATTATTTTCAACATGAAAAGATATATAAAATTTATCACTGATTCTTTTTCTTTCATATTTCTCATAAATTCAAAATATGGGTTTAAAAAGAAATTATATAAAAATTCGATTGACGCCTTGATGTGACTTTAAAAGGTTTGTTTTAAAAACCAATCAAAATTATTTTTATTTTATTTTCAAAGTATATTTAAATATTCAAACAATATTTTTAATTTGCCAACATACTGTTAAATATATCACTCTTTCACTGAACCTATATTATACATTAAAATATATTTGTTTCAATAAATTGTTTTATCTTTTTCGTCACGCTATCCAAAATCTTACATAAAATTTATATAAATAGTTACTTTGCGTCATAGTATCAGAAGGAGTTCCTCCCCCTTCTAGCATACAAAAAAAAATTAAAATATTTTAAAATCTCCATTTATATATCTAAATATATTGGATGAAATAACGCATCTTCACTTTGAATTAACCAACAAGCACCTCTGATTATTCTGTGGGTTATTCATAGTTTCTTATTTTACATACTGGTTTCCTACACTCTCAGAAATAAAACTCTCACTTTTGACGATTCAGCAATCCTCCAGCTGTATTTCGTCGTTTTTGACGATCATTTCCTATGAACATCACGTGACTTTTAACAAAACGTAAACTCTCAAATATTTGACGAAAGTTTTGCCTCAATCACGGCCAGACTCAATGCATTTTAAGGAAACAGTTGCTGTACCTCCTCAAATCCTGCGATTTTAGCAAGCAGATATTTGCTTGTTTATGTTAGCCCTGTAAAAATTTATTTTAAAACAGCACTTTTTAGTGCTTTTCAGAAAATATTCAAATATAGGTAGTTATTGTTTCTCCATTAGTTATTTTTTTAGCTGTTAAAATTTTTAGGAATGCTTATTATTATTTTTATTTATGTTGTTGTTCATTATGTTTTAATTCGAAAAGAATATATTTCCCGTGTTCTTCAAAAACATTCAAAAAGAAAATTTGGTCAATAAAATTTCAAACTTCCAGGATATCATTTAAAAAAAAATTATTTAAGAAGTATATTCTGTTTTCAATCCAATAAAAAATAAACATAATTGATCCCTCTTCCCTTTATAAACAGTAAAATGTTAAAATCTTATCCACTTACTCAAAGTGATAAAATCTCACGCAATATGCACTTCACAATTCGTTATTTGTGAGCAACAAATTAACCAGACCATATTCCAACCATTCATTGAGCAAAGAAAATTTCACTCGGGTTCGAATCACTCCGAGGAAAACGAGAAGTGAATTTTTTCTTCCCCTGGTCAATAAATACAGGAGCTTCCAAACTGTTCGATAGATGGCACCACCAGCCCCCTTTTGACGAAACTTTTGAGGAAATGTATATTGTCAAGCAAGTGAAGAAAGTAATTTCATCAATTTGAAGAAATATTCGCTCGGAGCATTTCCCAGGAAACCGTTTCGTCAAAAACAAAGAAAATTTCGTGAAACCTGAGTATTCATTTCTGAGTGTGTAGGTTCATATCTTGTTCATCTTTAGAATTTTACCATTTGTTCATGTATTTGTGATTTCATCTTTATTATATATATATATATATATATATATATATATATATATATATATCTGGTTTATGTAATGTTTGTGATTTCATATTATTGGTCATTTTCATTATCTTTCAATGGTATTATTGTGCAGAAAGTTTATATATATATATTCTGTATTTAATGCTCTTTGGTGACAATAAATAATCAATCATATTAATAATCCACCTGCCGCCGCCCCCCACACCCCCAAAATATATATACAGTTGGCTCTCTGTTTAACGACTTTCAAGAAACCTCGAAAAATCGTCCTTAAGGGAGTTCTCAAATCTAAAAGGTCAACTTTCTGACATAAGTTTTAATTTATTTTTGTTTGAAAATGCATGAAACTAGCTGGTGTTGCTGTTAAATTAAACAAACTGTGTTTAATTAAACAAATTAAGTTTTTAAAAAATCAAAAAATGTAGATTGTTTCAATGGTGGTCTAGTTTTTAGTACCCTTGCTTCAAGCGTCTTGAGAAGGTTGAATGAGTCATATTCAATATTGGATGAAACAATGTACTGACGAAGAATATCCAGGGCAGAATTCGCATATGAGTAACTGGAAGCTGGTGTCTCGTTTTCTGTATCATCAGCTTCATCACCATCTTCTGCATCTGATGTTGCATTTTCATTTGCGATGTCTTCATAAATTTGATCTAAATTTCTGAAGTCTGTTGTTAAAACGTCTTTGTGATAATCGATAAAATCTCTTACTGAAACATCTTCATCACCAACAAGACTTTTCAATTCTTCGGTGGTGATATCTACACTGTAAAAAAAGATCTTAAGAAAACAGAAAAAAATCATCGAATTCAGACTGTAAAAATTACGTTAACAGAATTCTTATGTTATTCCATCTTCATATGGCTTATTTTCCTGTCAAAAAACAAAAAAGCCTATTGTTTTTTTTTCATTACGTCTTCACTACGACAGAAAAGTCTGTCATATAGCATCAGAAATAGTTTGCTCGGGAAATCTCTCCTGACGTCTACAAGGTCATTTAGAATGACCGGTTATTATTGGTCGCATCCAACCCATACTGACGCTTTCATTCAGTTAGGAAAACTTGAAGCTTCTATCTTGAAATGTCTGTTGTGTGTTGTGTGTTGTAGAAAATATCAGGGTAGAATATTGAATATTGTTCATCTAAAAAGAATAAATAAGATCTAACAAATAAAATTCACAGCAAAAAAGTTCCCATTAAAAACACATATTGCGAAGAAGGGCCAACAAAAGGATTTATTCTGTTTTTTTTTTTTGTTGTTGTTGTTGTTGTTTTTTTTTTAACGAAAATAACGTGGTATGTTTTCATTCTTCTTTTAAATATTTAACATTGTTTTTCCGAAACATAATAATATGTATAATTTTTTTTTCAATTTGCTAAATACCTTAATTAAGCAATACTATTTATTTTTTTATAATGCAGGATTTACTTAAATTATGAGTATTACTTTATACTTCATAATTTATTTATGTGCATTAGTAACTAATTCATATAATTCTGTTAATAATTGGAGATTATTTTTTGATTAATTGTTTATTTTATACTAAATTCATAATCTAGCTTTATGATTAGTTAACAAATCTTGATTTTATACTTTTACATAGCTGTAGAATGATTACTTATTATATTTATTATTTTTATGACTAAGAGTTTAATTTTACTTCATATATATTGAGTTTTTAAATTAACTTTGTGAGCGATTGACATAAATAAGTTCTGGAGTGATAGTTTAAATAATAAGCACGCAGTAGCTGTATTAATTATTATAGTTATAGATAACTGATATTTTCATTTAATATTAACCAGAATAATATTTATTAGATCTGATCGCCGTTCATATATTTTTACTGTTTAAATTTATCACATTTGTTCCATTTAATGAAATAAAAATTGGAACTACAACTCTGCATTATTTTGAAAATTATTCCCAAGTTTTAACCATTCCTTTTATATTGTCAGCATGTTTAATTTTGTTTAAAAAATTTATTTAAATTATATTAAAATATTATTTTTTTCTTATTTAGTTGATTATCATTTACTATGTACGGAAAAACATTATATATTTTTAAGAAGAATGAAAACTCATTTTATTACTTTAGCTGAAATGAAATATATATATATATTTTACGATAACGTTTATTTAAATTTTAGTGGCTCTTCCGTTATGTTTTTCATTTTGGCTCTTAGCTACCAACTTTTATATTATCACTTTTTTCTAATGGAGATCGTGTCTCAGAATTTTTTCGATTGAATAAAACAAAGCTTGCTATTCGGGAAAACTGTAAAAATTGGCAGCTATTATTTACGTATTAACAAGCATCACTAACTTAACCTAATAAAATTTCTGAAATATTGGATAAATAAATAGTAAAGCTGGTTTAATTCGAAATAATATTCAATACATTCATATTTATTTTATTAATGCAAATTTTTAATGGGGGGTGGGGGCGAGTTACTGAATATTTTTTTTTTATTATTATTATTCTATGCAAAAAAAAGTTTAAGATAACTTCTTTCACTTATTCCAATTTTTAATGCATTTATGTTACAAAATCTGTATAAATGCGTTTGAATACTGTATTGCAAATAAGCTAAATTTATTTTGTAAAAGTTTCGAGGCGAATTTCTTATAAAGAAATATTTATAATTATTAATATAAACAAGTCGGTCGGTAAATAGAAATTTCCCGTGTACCTAACCTATAATATGCTATTCTTCTTTTAAATAGAGCCTCCGCCCCTCTCCCCTCGCCAACAGGAATCGACCTACAGATTTTGACTGTTGGGAAAAGTGTCAATTGTCAACACGAAGTGCCTGTATGACTACGTATTTCTGTCGTCTGCTAACGCATTCTTTCCTTAACAGATATTTTCTGGCAACTTTTTGCTGCCAGAAATTTTCTGTTGTTTTACAGAAATATTTTTAACAGTGTACTGTGTCGTGTTATGCATCTTTTATATCCATTTGTTCTTGAATATGCCAATTCCAGATGCCCGAAAGCAGTTTTTAATTGTGTAAGGAGAAACTTCTCTCTAGGCTGATGTAATCATGTGCATGACTTCCAACATTTTAATTTTTTTTTTATTTTTTTTTATTTTATTTTTTTTTGTCAGCAAAATTATTTAATAATTTCCTAATTAAGGACTTTCGGTAATATGCATTTACACTACGAATGATTCCCAGGTCTAATGGCTGCAACTTACTTGTGCAGTTAGCAGGTAAAAAATGAAGACACATTTGTAAGTCCTGGAATATTTGGAGGATGTGCCGAGAAGAAAAGAAATGTAGTATAAATGATATTAATATTGAAATATTTTGAAGTTTAAGGGCGGGTGGGGGAGGGTCAGCCCACTCTGTCGCTGGGAAATTGATATAAATAAATAAATAAATAAATAAATACACAAACACATTGTATAACCTCCTTTGTTAGAAATTGGTTAAAAATTTGTGATTGATGTACAAATCCAAAACTGTTTTTTTCAACTGGTAATCTCCTTTAAATGTTGATATATCGCCATGTCTTATTTGAAGTTGTTTTATTTTGTGACTTTTTACCACCCCCTATCCAGTTTCGACGCATCTGACCCGAGGTCACCCGATCTCGGCATCCTGCTGCGTGATTCTACAGTGCGGCTCCAGTAACTTTACGTGACCGTCCTGAAAACAGTGTTGAGAGTTTTCATTTACATACGCTCACGTGTCTAAAATGCACAAAGCTTTTCGGTTCTTTTGTTTCTAAAAGTGGTAGAAGTGAATTAATTGTTAGTTTTGTGTTTAGTATGTGTTGCAGCATCTGTTTATGGTCCTACTGATAATCGATAGTGATGTTAAAGACTGCGTAGCAAATGTAGTATTTTCGGTAGATTGATTTTCTTCTTTGTCTAACATGTAAACAAATTTATAAGTATTTTCGGGGGTTTTTTTCGTTATCATTATGTTAAGAGCATTTTTTAACCCTTCGTGCATGAATTATTTTCAAAGGGATAAAAAAAGCACTTAAAATTGAGTTACAGTGAATTATTAACAACAAATAATACTGATTTTAAAAATTCTTACATTTATTACAAAATTACGAAATGAACTCCATTGTGAAGTTATTAGTAATAATTATTTAATAGTTTTTTGCGATAATTTAAACTTTGGATGCATTCATTACAAAGTGGAAAAAAAAAAAAAAAAAAAAAAAAAAAGGAGAGAAAATGCCTCACATTCTTTATCTAATAGCAAAAATCCTGTGAGAAAATCTTCTCTCATGCAGAACAAAAAGAAATCTGCCAAAGGCTAATTTTCGAACAGAATATTTCAAAAGAAAATGATTCTGTTGTCTACACTTAAAAAATTTTCTTATAATTAATTTTCTTGGAAACTGGGATGCCTAGAACCTTTTATGTAACGGCAATAACAAAAATTTATGTAACAGATACACAATTGCACTGTAAATAAAAAAAATCTGTTAGGTTACTAAGATTTTTTTAGGAAACTGGGATGACTAGCGCTTTTTATGTAACTGAAACCCGGGTTACAGATAAAATTTTAATAAGATTACAGTAATTTTAGTAGATTCATTTGTAAAGCTACAGATTCCTGTAGCTTCACAAATACTAGTTTTGTAGATTTACATTTCCTTTTTGTATAGTGTATAGATAAAATTTTAGTAAGCATACAGATTTCTGCAACTTTACATCTGTAGAAGTACATTTTTTTTACAGTGTATAGCTGCATTTCATAAGCATTATTGAGCTTCATGTGAGATTTATATGTAATGAATGGGTAAAAATAAAATTTGCACAATTCCCTGAGGGTAGTTTTTCAAAACTATGTCATATGATGCCATCATATGGAAGTAGTTAAATTTTTTTCAGTTAACGTAAGTTTGTTTTTCTCACTAGCATTTACTATCACAATCCTTCTTTAAAATAACTTCTATAGCACACCGAACTTTTAAGTGAAAATATTCTGTTTTATTCTTAAATTCATTTTTAATTCAGTAAATCTTCGGTTATCCGAATCCAGAATATCTCAAATTTGTCTTAAACGAATGAACTTATATTCTGACTAACATGTTAGAGTGTTGCTTAAAATCTTATTTTATTTTAAATTTACCATTAAACAAATTTGAATGCATTTATTAAAAAATAAGTTATGAATATTTGTATATATATATATATATATATATATATATATATAATCGTAATCGACTTTAGGAAATTAAACGAGCTTTAGAAAATAACTTCAGCCCAACAGTGCTAAATGCATTGCTAAAACCCTCGAAACAGAAGAAAAGAACGATGCAATAAGAAAACGAGACCTTATGCAAAACGCATACATATACATTAGGGTGGTCCTTAAAAAATTAACTTTTAAATTTTCTATGGGGCATCCTCCTATTTTGTTCTATGTATAAAATAAAGACTTCCATAAAAATTTCAAAATTTTAAAACATTTTTTAAGGGTCGCTACCAAGGTTTGAATATTTAAAAAATAATAAAAAAATGACATATTTTGTAATTTAATAATATATTATTAATACAAATCCATAGTCATTACCAAATTGAATCATGGTATGATATTAAGCTTTAAAGACTGTCATTTCTTTCAAGTTTTAACATATTTACGCAGTCTATTGTCAAAACACAGACAGTATTTCATGTCTACACTCTATTTCATCTCAACATGGCAGTTTTGTGAAAGGTAGAGAATCTAACAACCCGCCTTGAAAAATAGTTCTCCGTTATTTTTTAATCTTAATGGCTAAAATGCGTAAAAATTTATAAAATGTATGATACACCCTCCTATTTTGTTCTATGTATAAAATAAAGACTTCCATAAAAATTTCAAAATTTTAGAACATTTTTTAAGGGTCGCTACCAAGGTTTGAATATTTAAAAAATAATAAAAAAAATGACATATTTTGTAATTTAATAACATATTATTAATACAAATCCATAGTCATTACCAAATTGAATCATGGTATGATATTAGGCTTTAAAGACTGTCATTTCTTTCAAGTTTTAACATATTTACGCAGTCTATTGTCAAAACACAGACAGGAGTATTTCATGTCTACACTCTATTTCATCTCAACATGGCAGTTTTGTGAAAGGTAGAGAATCTAACAACCCGCCTTGAAAAATAGTTCTCCGTTATTTTTTAATCTTAATAGCTAAAATGCGTAAAAATTTATAAAATGTTTATAAATTATAGAATTTGATTATTTGATATCTTGATAAAATGTCGTACTAAATGGACATAATCGTATCAGAAACCGAGCAAACAGAGCCCAAACCTTAAAAAAAGAGTTTTCGGCAAGCGTTCTTTTGACTGTTCACTGGGTTTTCAAAATTTTAGAAGGCATTTCAGGATCTGAAAATGTAGACATTCCGATTATCTTTTCAGATAATGAGAAAAGATAATGTATCTCATTATCTTTTCAGGAAAAAGTATTGACCAGTTACTTGTTGTTTCAAAACTTCAATCAGGAACAGGTGAGGCAATAGCTTGTGCTGATAACGAAATATTGGAGTTATGGGAGTACCGAGAAAGTAAAATGTATGAGTTTTGATATAACCTTTGTTAATACCGGATTATCAAGTGAAGCGTGTCCTCTTTTGGAACAGAATATGAACAAAGAAATGATTTGGATTGTCATCATCACATCCTTGAAATACTGTTTTTGTTCTTTATATTTTGTATGAAGTTTATTATATTCCTCCATGAGTGCTATCCCACTTTTGGCTACATCATTAACAACTTTTACCGGAGTCGCTAGTGCTTTACATGTCTTGTAAGATTCATTTCCATTCCAATTAGTCTATTTCAAAAAAGTGTGAAGGTAAATCTATAATTTAAAAAAAACCTCAGAGTGCTGCTTGTTACAAAATCTTGCAAGTCATTTTGGAGAATGACATCAGGATCAGCACGTATACGTTTCAAGGGTTCATAATTTTCTTCATTTTTAAAAGCATGCACCATTTTTCTTCTACTTTCAAAAAAGACATTATCATCGAAAACTGCAAAAGTAACTAGTTCTTCTGTGAAGTACAGAAATGTCCTAGGAACTTCTTCAAAGCACAGAAAGAAATGATTTCATTTTACGTTTTCGTCTTTTTTCAAGTTCTTCAGGAGCAATAAATCATTGGGCCTGATACCAGCTGTGAATGTAGATTTTCACCACAAACGAGCAAACTTGATGAACTCCAGATTCTTCCTGCTTAGAGAGTTTAAACTGATTTCTAAATAAATAAATCTTGAGCGAGTATATGGCCTTCACCATCCATGGAACCCGATACAATCCACCTGGGGCTCTAATGTAAAAGCCTCTTTCGGGTACTCTTCTTAAGAAAATGATGGCAAGCTCTATCAGTTCCTTGTAATCGTCCCTTGGTTGAAAAATCATTAAAATGATTGTGAGCAAATTCTGTAATTTCTGACGCATTATGTGTTATTTTTTTCATTGATTAAATTGTCTGTTATGGGAGTCTGAAATATGTCATAATCGATAGGCATCCAAGAAATTGTAAATTGTTTCAATAAAAGTATGTCTGTTCCTTTTGAAACTGAGAGAGACTTAACAACTTTCTCAAGCATAATTTCAAGGATGTGATGATGGCAAGCCAAATCATTTCTTTGTTCATATTCTGATCTAGAAGAGCACAAGCGTCTCCTGATAATCGGGTATTAACAAAGGTTATATCAAAAGTCATACATTTTACTTGCTTGTAATCCCCACAACTCCAATGTTTCGTTAACAGCAGAAGCTATTGCCTCACCTGTTCCTGATTGAAGTTTTGGAACAGCTAGTTAAATAGTCAGTACTTTACCTGAAACAATAAAGGGTAATCTGTCTACAATTTCAGGTCTTCTAAAATTTTGCAATCCCAGTGAACAGTCAAAAGAACGCATACCCAAAACTCTTTTTTTAAGTTTTGTGCTCTGCTTTTGAAACGAATATGGCCATTTAGTACGACATTTTACTACGAATATAAAAAAAAATCAAATCCTATAATTTATAAACATTATCTTATAAATTCCTACGCATTTTAGCTATTTAAGATTAAAAAATAACGGAGGACTCTTTTTGAAGGTGGAATGTCAGATTCTCTACCTTTCACAATGCTACCAAGTTGAGGTGAAATGGAGTGTTGACATGAAATACTCCTGTCTGTGTTTTGAAAATAGACTGTGTAAATATGTTGAAGATTGAAACAAATGACATTCTTTACAGCCTAATATCATACCATGACTCAATTTAGCAATGACTATGGATTTGTATTAATAATTTATTGTCATATTACAAATATGTCAATTTTAATTTTTTTTTTAAATATTCAAACCTTGGTAGCGACCCTTAAAAAATGTTTTAAAATTTTGAAATTTTTGTGGAAGTCTTTATTTTATACATAGAACAAAATAGGAGGGTGCCCCATAGAAATTTTAAAAGTTAATTTTTTAAGGACCACCCTAATATACATACATATAATATTATGCGTATAAATTTACAATAAATAAAGCATTGTAAAACTTTTGCAAAAATAAATACTAGAAGATGCCTATTTTGATTATTAAACTTTATTTATTTTCAAAATGTGCAGTGATTTTCTGTTACTATTCAGTTTGACATAGCTTCAAAGTAAATTTATCACGCCATCTTCTGTACAACAAAATGTCAAAAATAGTAGCATCTATCTTTTTGATTAATGTACAGAAGTGCTGCATTCGGTATTTTTGTAACTTTACTGTGAGTAGCTGTTATTTCCTGCATTTTCTTCGGATGTTTCTACAAATGCACAATCTTCCTTATTTACAGCTTCAACTATTTATTCATCTCTGAAACACTGCTGGTTATTAATTGAGTTAAGCTAGAATTTGATGTCATTGCCTATTAATTTCCCAAGAAGTTTTTTGAAAGTGTTTAAAATAAAAACTGTTCGGCATCGAGTTGCATTGTTACCTGGAATTCTATCATTTGAAGAGTCAAAATTTATTTTCCAAAGACTACTGACTCAACATCAAGCCCCTATTCATCCCAACATCTAATTAATGCTTGTATCTGAATTTCATCCCACGAAAAAGCTACCTAACTTTCTTTGTATTTACAAATTTTAAACATTCCACAAGTTCTTATCCATTGTACAATTCCTCAATTAAAACTGTAAAAACTGTTTTCTGTAATTTTTGTTCATGTTCTTAATAACCAACTGACCCATTGAGTGATATAAGTTAGTTCGAAGGCATGAAAAGTACTCTGATCACATCTTCATCCAGTTCATTTTCTTCTGCGTGATTGAACATTATCTAACCTAGGGAACATCCCCAACTGTCAGTTCTCGATTTTGATGAGCGTAGTATCGTTTAAAAGCTCTTGTCACGAGGATCAAGAAATGCATAGAAACTGTACTCCCTAATCCAATAATTCACGAGATATGGATCCTTTTCTATTTCGGAAGAAGAGAAATAAAGAAGGGGAAAACAGCATGCGATTTTTTCAAAAGCTAATCGAATGCAGGAACTTTGTCTTATAATTAGCCATGATAGTGTTTTTTTACGTAAAAGTGTTGAAAACGTAAGTGTTTCCAACACCAGCCACAAACGATGATGGGCATTATTGTTTGACAGTCAGCATAGGTTTGTTTAATAAGAGTGGAGCATACATGTTTTACTGATGGAATGACTAGTGTTGGCGATTGCCATGTGTTTTATAAATCTCGCTTTTAGCAAACATAATGTCTTTTTCTTCTCCCGCCCTTTTGAGGCTGGCGTAATAATATGATGCAAAAGTGTACAGGTTTTTTATTCTCACAGACTTGCAGTTTCAAAATTGGAGAAGAGGCTAGTTTTCACTGCGGAAGAAAAATGCGAAGTTTATGAAAGGAAAAAGAGTTCGGTTCGAATTTTAAAAGTTCGGATCGATAACTCTTAAAAATGTTTTTTGCGTTGATCACAGATTGAAATTTTCATTTTGTTGGTGAGTTTCCATATAAGATGAGTTCATACAGTTTTTATACAAGGGAAAGATCTGCTGAGTTAATATCGGCCAATTGCTGAGATCCACTGTCCAACAGGTTAGAATGAAATTAAAATTGAGGCAATTAAACTGCGCCACCTTTTTGAAAGTGAGTTCTTTTGCGTTTATAGTAAAGTGAGTTCCTTGCGATTTTTAGTATGATTATTTATCCGTAAATATTGTTATATAACTGTATATAGTGTATTGTGTATGTGTTCTAAATTTAATTGTGTAAATATTCTAAATTTAAGCGTCTTGTGTATAGTCAAAATTTAAGCAGTGCGTTATGTTTTTATGTCTAGGAGTTGCATATTTTGAGTTTCTGACAACTGGATTCGTGTTCCGCATTAAAGCCTTTTCGAAAGCATATTGAGGCACTGCATTGAAACTAGGTGAAAACAACTGGTTGTCGGCAAAAGGATGTATTTTTATATGATGCTTTCTACACTGTAAAAAAAATAATGCCAGTTTTCCGGTAGGAATCGGAAAAATAGTTGCCCTTATCGTACCGGAATAATTTCCGATCCAGCTCCGAATAAAATACGTAAAAATAAGGAAATAGTCAGTAAAACGGTATTTTATGGATTTTATTCCGAGCTGGGTTGGAAATTATTCCGGTACAATAAGGGCAACTATTTTTCCTATTCCTACCGGAAAACTGGCATTATTTTTTTTACAGTGTATAGCAGTAATGTTCATATCACAGCAAATACTTCAATGAGTTTTTGAATATTCGCCTGTTTCCTTTACCAAGTACTTGGAGTCTTGGAAGAAGTAAACATACGTTGGCTGAAGGTATTTTGTAGATCCAGTTGTGAGAAAGTGTGACTGTATAGCAGAACCTACACTGTAAAAAAAAAAAATCCGACCAGTTTTCCTGTAGGAATCGGAAAAATAGTTGACCTTATCGTACTGGAAAATTTTCCAACCCAGCTCGGAATAAAATCCATAAAAAATAGGAAATAGTCAATAAAACGGTATTTCATGGATTTTATTCCGATTTTACGGATTTTATTCCGAGCTGGGTCTGAAATGTTTCCGGTACGATAAAGGCAACTTTTTTTCCGATTCCTACAGGAAAACTGGTCGTATTTTTTTAGCTTTTGGATGCTTAAGTTTTCATTTGTTTGGCACCTACATTTGCCCAGTATTAGGATAACATTCTCATTACCACAATATCGTGAAGACCACTATCATGATTTATTACAATATAATACAAAGTTTCTACCTTCGATAGCTTTTGAAGGAATCTCATACTGTTTTTTCCTTTTTTATTTCTCTTCTTTCGAACAGAAAAGGGCCCATATTTCGTGAATTATTGGCTTCGGGAGTGTGGTTCCTATAAACTTTTCTTGATGCTTGTGATAAGAGCTTTCTAACGATACCACTTTCGTCAAATTCCCGAACTCACAATTGGAGATGTTCCCTAAGATTAACCCATTAACCGCCAAAACTATTACGATAGAAATTTTCAAATTTCTTGTTGAATGTAGTTTCCCACCACAAATTCAGTAAGGTAAATTTCACTTTACTAAAATAGCAAAATTCCTGCCAATAAATAAGACATTTTTTTAAATTCTAAAATAGTGGTGCCAATGTAATTAATTCATTGCATGAGCAATTATTTTGACTGTTGCGTGAACGCAACGTCAGCGGTTAATGGGTTAATAAGGTGACATTTAGAAGAAGGCTTTTGCCCTTTCAATAACACTTCACTTCTGGAAAAAAAAATTACGTTAAAACTAGGTTCTCGGTTATGCGAAAACATCTTGTAACTTCTGTTAACTGAAATTACTTTCGTCCCAATCCTTTCGGACAACATGGGTTCTACTGTAGTTTAAAATCATTTGTGGAAGAAATATATATATATATATATATATGGAAAAAAATGTTTACATCATAAATCTAAAACGATGCATACTTTTTTCTTACGTTTTTATTTTAAAAGTCTATTTTATTCATAAAAATATCTTCAACATGTTGAAATATCCAATGCAAAAAATCAGATATGGGGCATTCTCACAATCTTTTGACTTTTAAGTCCCTGAATAATAATTTTTATTTTAGTACGTATTCTTATTTTTTTTTCATATACTGGGGAACATACCATTGCATGATTGCATAACAATATTAACGGGATAAATAACTTTTGGACGATGTTGGGGGTCCAAATACCAGGAAAACTCATATACCCTCCCGCGTCCCTGATGCTGATTTTTAAGTTTGGAGGTGTCTGTATAAAATTCTTTCAATGAAAGTAATTCGATGTAATTTTTTTTCGAAACTGGGACAATTGTTTTATATAAATATGTAGCAAAAAATTAACCTGCACACATTTTTACGGTTGATATTATTTTTTTAACTCTGTCCCTGGGTTTTAGATTCCTTACCATCCCTCTTGTTAAACTTATACAGAAAATCACTTCAGATGCAGATACAGAATTTTTTTCAAGTTTTTTCTCATGCAGAAGTATGCTAGAGAAAGAATGTCTAAAATTCTTTGACAGAAAATTTACTGCAGAATTTAAATCAGCATTTAACTATCAATTTCAAGCATCGTGGCTTTATTCGTAGTCTTACCGTCCCCAAGGTTTATTCCTGCTTTTTTCGAGGTAAATAATTTTTTTTTTATTTAATCCAATGTAAGTAACTGTTTCTAAAAATCAATGAACACTGTGGCTACCACTTAGTCTTAACAAGATTTTCTTAAATATAGTGGTAGTTTTCCTTACCGTCCCATCCTTACCATTCCTTTTCTTCCTATACCATCCCCCTTTTTTCCCCTTCCGTCCGTTCTTTAATATCCCTTTAAGACAATGTTATACCAAAATTTTGTACTAAAAATACTACATTTGTTATTATTTCTTATTTGAATGTCCTGTGGGTACTATGCAAATTCGTTAGAAGTAAAAATTTAGAAGAAAATAGAAGGTTATAGTGGTAAAATAGTAAGAAATATTGAACTCGCAAGCTTAACTTAAACCTCAGTTAAATAATAAAAATAATTCGCTGCTGACCATTTTTTCTTTATTTTGAATCAGTAAGGCATTCGTCTATCAGATTAAAATGTTATTTTAGCAAGTTTAATTTCACCAAATTTTTATTCCCGAAAGTCAAAAGATTGTGAGAATGCCCCATATATTCAATGTATAACTGCATATTCACTCCAGTGGATTAGGTCATCAAGTAAGTTTTTTTGCATATTTAATATGATTTGGAGAAAAGCTTAGAGATATAAACAGGTTTTTCAATATATAAGTTTCCCTGTGTCATAAAGTTCATTGTAAATATAACTGAATACTACCTATGCACATGGCTGACGAGCCATGTGCATATTTAGTCATTATTATAGAGCCATTAATGAATTTGGAATGATCAAAACATCATTTAATCGTATTAAATTTTTACAGTAGGATTTTTGTCTCATATCTGGCTTTTCTACGTTTTATAAAATAGCTTGTAAATACTACTTTGTTTCTATTTATATTTTTACCATTAAATTGATTTATGTTTTATTTCGTTGTTAAGTATCCCTCGTTTCATCCAACATTTTGTTTGGCACAAACATTCTGCTGAAGTTGACTGATTTAAAGACTATCAACCAAATAAGGTCACACAAGATCATTTTTCATACAAGATCGCTTACTTTGGCCGCTGACATTTGAATCTTACTGTCTGACGGTTATGGTTTTCCTTGCTTTTTAGTGTTTGGTATTTAATTTTAACCGAATATGTCCGAATAAACTCAAATAACTTGTGAACGGATAAAGCAAGAATTATGGAACGAGTATCCACCTATAATTAAAGGACCATACACTATTGTACAAAAGTGATTCCAGCGCCTCTGGTGGCGAAATTCGGAATTTATCAACCTCTTCTCAAGCACCATGTGAGACAAGGGGGAAATCAATTGCAAAAGTGTGAAGCGTTCTTAATTTAGAATGAACTAATGTACTTGTAAAAGTACCTTTATTAGAATCCCTGAAATGTAAACTTTTTGATGTCCAATCACCGGCCTAAATACGTCACTAATCATGTTAGTAGAGTGTAGAAGTCTGGTATCATAAGACAGGTGCACAGTTAAGTATGTTCACTGCATTTACCATTGGCAGCAACACACATGCACATGCACATGCACAACCCATGCATTGCCACTGATGGACAAATTAAGCATACTTAATTGATTTTCTTATTAAAGTAAATTGTACCTTCCTTATCTTTTTAGTTTTATTAGTGCATATGCATCTACTTTATTAAGCCACACTTCTACATACTATTATTGACATATTTATGCCGGTGACTGGGTATCTAAAAGTTCGCTTTTGAAGGCGTCTAAGTTCTTTTAACATATAAGACATCATTCCTAATAAATCGAGAAGGATCTACACTTTTGCAATTTTTTTCGTTGTCTCTTGTGGATATCGAGAAAGAATCTATAATCTCTGAATTTTGCCACTATGGGCGCTTCTGTCTTTCTCATACAATGGAGATAGTAGTTTCACCATTTGTAGATACTTGTTCCATAGCTCTAGCTTTATTAACACAGTTATTTGAACGTATCCGGACTTCACTTTGCACCCTGCAGAAAACATCCCAAAAAAATTTCCTTTTTTATAGCGCACTAATTCTATGTGAAGTATCATTTCATTACAATACCTAATCTATAGCTGTTATTTTTTACCAATTTCCCTGAAAGGGCATGTATTGCTAATTGAAATAGCTTATTCCCGAACTTTTTTACTATAAGTAACATCAAACAGACTTCATAGTATTTCCAGTAAACAGCTTCATTTGCATAAATCACAACCTGTGTTAGCGTTTTGGTTCATACATGTTTATCGACTCTTGAAAAAAAAATTATATTTATGTCTTAATTATTTTTAATCAGCAGGAGAAAAAAGGATAAAACAAAATATTTTCGAATGAAAGAGAAAAAAATCGATGTTTCAATTATTATAATGAAAAACATCAACTATCTCAAGTACAGTTTTAAGTTTATAGAGAATACGCAAAAGGGATCATTCGAGAATAGTAAGAATTTATTGATATCAGAAGAAAAAGGCACAAACAGAAATTATTATTCACAGAGCCAAATTATAAAATAACTCGTACGGATCCTTTCAATAGCCTATGGAACTACCCATCCTAATTCACCCGTTTATGAAATATAGGCAATTTTCTTCTAGGACGTCTTGAATAAAGAAGAAATGAAAAAAATCCAGGAGATTTTTTCATGAGCTAGAATCTCGTCTTATAATTAATTGTGGTAATGTTTATCAAAGAAAAATAGATGTAAACACAAGTTTTTACAACCCCACGCAGAAATAGCGAATGTTATATCTGGTAGTTGCCAAAGGTCTTATGAAGTAGGTAGAAGCATACGTGTTTGACTTATGAGGGTAATAATTTGATTGGCTATAAAATAAGACGACGTCTGTGTTCCTAGCAATGTTTTGAAATGCTTATAACAGATTGATAACTACTACTAAGGAGCAGTGGCATATTACATAATAACTAATGATAGATATCGTTTGAAAATATATCATTAAGTACGCAACTAATGGATGTCCTGATATATCTTTATTAATGCAAAACGATACAGATATTGTTATATGGAAAAGCAAAAGAACAAAAGAACAACAAAAAAAAATGCTTCTTAAAATAATTTCCAACAGTGATGAAAAATGTCCGTTCTGCTCAAAATAAAAACAGTTCAAAATAACGTGGAGTGCGTCAGTATGGAGTGTGATCTCCTCGGAACCTGATCCACATTTGGCATCTTTTGTATATAGTGTCCAGTAAACGACTGAAGCGAACTTGGTGAATTCTATCCCATTCGTTTCTCAGGTCAATTTTGAGTTTCTGTGCGGTACGTGGAGAGTTGCGTCTTTAAGCGATACGTCTACAGAGTACATACCAGATCTGCTCTACAGAATTTAGGTCCTTAGAATAAGAATGCCATGTCATATGCTCAATATCGTCCCTCTCTAGCGTGAGGGACACTTCAACAGTCTTATGTGGACGCACATTATTACCCATGTACAGAAATTCTGGTCTAACTGCACCACCGGAAAGACGAATATGATCATGAAGAACGTTTGTGCAATAACCACTGCGATGCCACTGTATCTCATTCAAATATGTGAAGCGGGATTCTGCCCCTGTGCGTGACAACCACTCACGCCGTTACTGCTCGGACATAGCTATCAGTTTTCTAGACATTCTAGCGATGGGAATAAATTTCTTTCTTTTTCCACACTAACTGATATCGAGAATTCCTTTTTATAGTGAAGCAGTATTCATTAAAGAACATGACCCTGGACCACTGCTTCTGATCTCAATGAATACCACCAACGAAAATTTCCATACAATGATGTGCTTGCAGTGGAATGAAATGCATGCAACAAGCTTCCGTGCATCTAAGCTAGCATTATTTAACACGTTCACGCCGGCGCGGTGGGTCACACTCGACAGTCTCAGAGCTGAAAAGTCTCCGGCTTTTTGGATACCAGTTTTTAATACAGAAAATGTTGTTTTATTTAATTAGAACAATTGAGCGATTTAAATGAACAACATTTTCTCTAAAATAATAGTGGTGTGCAAAAAGCCGGAGACGTGACAACCCTGAGACAGTCAAGTGTGACCCACTTCGCCGGCGGGAACGTGTTAATCACCAAGAAATGGTTATTGTAGATAATCGAGTACAGGCAGAATTGGCAAGGTCTGAGGTTATCTGATCTGAAGAATCATTTCGATTCCTTTTGACCACTAAACAGATATATCGATGCTCTTGAGATGACCACGCCTTCCAGCAGGCTTCTTACAGCACTTACAGTTTTTCTGAGTTATTTATTATCAGCAAAGTGGGGTCCCGAATTTTTTAGAAAAACTATGGCCAGAGAAATGTTCAAGCAAATCCTACGGTTACTTCTTACAGTTTTTTAACACTAGATTGCCCACGGAAGTAATTTTGACTGTTTTTTAATTTCAATTAGAAAAACAATTATGTATACAATGACACAATTTCTTAGAATTTTGTGACTTTTTGTGCAACATATAAATGCGTTTATTAATAATTGTAGTTACATCCCCCTCCTTCATTTCCGGTATATATATATGTGTGTGTGTTATACCTATATTTCCCAAAAGCAGTCATTTGACTGCTTGGGAAATTTTTAATAATCAAATGACTCTTATTATTGAATTGAGTAAATTTCTTATATGGCCAGTTCGGCTCTGTATTGAAATAACAGTTTTCATTTTTTTTCGATTACCATCACATGATAAATTATCGATGTGGGCGTATACTTGATAAGTTGCAGTTGCTCAATAACGTAAAGTAGTACTTGTTATTCGGGTCTTTATGCAGTGATCCTTATTCTTGTTCTAACAAGTTTTTTTTTTTTTTTTTTTTTTTTTTGCGCCCTAAATTCATGAAAGAAATGTCGAACAGAAGTGAGTTATTGGAAAAGCTAACGAACATAAGTGAAGAGTGCTCCGATATAGAATCAGATGCAACAAATTCTGAACTATCATCTGCGCGGTAAAATTTGACAAAGGCGGTATTCCTGAAAGGTTACCATCTACTTGTATTTTCAAGGGTATGAAAGGGCCAACAGGCTACGCAAAAAGGAACATTATGGCAGATAATCCCATCAGTGCATTCTCGTTGATTATAGATAACTATATTATCAAACTTGTAAAAAAGTACACAGAAGAAGAAGGCCGCCGAATTTTGAGGAACGATTGGATAACAGCATTACCGGAAATACGTGCATTTATTGGGATTTTATATGCTCGTGGAGCCTACGAGGCAAAAAATTTAAAACTGAGTTATTTATTATCAGCAAAGTGGGGTCCCGAATTTTTTAGAAAAACTATGGCCAGAGAAATGTTCAAGCAAATACTACGGTTCATTCGTTTTGACAAAATAACCGAAAGAAACAGGTGCCTACAAACAAATAAATTTGCTTTTGTTTCGGAAATATGGGACAAGTTCATTGAAAATAGTCACGCTTGCTATCAACCAGGGCAAAATATAACAGTTGAGGAGTAATTATTTCCGCCAAAAGCCAGATACAGATTTACACAGTATATGCCTAATAAACCCAACAAATCTGGTATCAAATTCTGGCTTGCATCAGATGTTAGTAGCAAATATGTTTTGAATGGTTTTCCTTATTTGAGAAAAGATGAACAACGACCATCGTCAATGCTTCTCAGTGAACACGTTGTTCTGAAACTTGTCGAGCCATATGCAAGCTGTGGAAGAAATATCACGACCGATAACTTTTTCACTAGCATGTCACTCGCGACAAAACTATTGGCCAAACAAACAACTCTAGTTGGATCTATTAGGGGAAACAAAAGATAACAACCCAAAGCAGCCAAACAAACGAAGGATAACATGCCTCGTTTTTCCACTCTGCTATATAAATCAGAGAATTGTGTTCTTACAATATATAAAAGCAAACCAAATAAAAGAGTAGCTGTTCTAAGTTCTAAGCATAAATTTGTGAAAATTGATAAAAGTAATAAAAAATTGTTACCGGAATCTATTCAATTTTATAACAGAACAAAATTTGGAGTTGATATAGCGGATCAAATGGCCAGAAAATATACAGTAAAAACTAGTTCTCATAGATGGCCCCTCCATATATTTTTCAATATTTTAGATCTGACTGCTATAAATGTTTGAATACTTTACAAAGATACGACAGGAATACAAATACAACGAAAAGAGTTCTTGTTTCAATTAGCAGAAGAACTTTCCACCGAATACAAAGTATTTTTGTGTCCTTATGTTATTAGTTTGCAGTTGTTTTATTATAAAATTCTACAACTTGAAGGTAAGTATACATTCTTATTTTCAAATGTTAATTCACTTATTATGTCCACAAAATATATACATTTAGCTGTACGTTTATGCTTTTATTTATTTTTGTAGTACGTTGTTACGCCAACTGTAATGCATTAAAATACAACATGGCTATGAAGGGCAATGACGCTCACGTAGAATTCAAAGCAATTTTGCCAGTGGGCTACATTTTAAAAATTCAGATTTCTTGATTGACACCACTTTTTTGAAATGGTAAAATTACCCTTGTTTTCGCCTTAATTATTATGTCATTAAACGACGTCAATTTTACGATTTCAAAAAAGTGGTGACAATCAAAAAAGCCGAATTTAAAAAAAGTATGGAGACAGAAATCTGCTGTTTTGAGAAGAATTCGCGAGAGATAACGAAACGTGGTTTCGCTGTACAATATGTGGAAAGTGGTCGCATAAAGTCTTCTGCGGTATGAATAGCCCACACAACTAGATATGTGACTTTTCTCGTACTTAAATGTTGTATTCAAGTTTTGTGCGCCATTACCCTACCATGGCAGGCATTACCGCTCAATGCATGGTTAATTATATAAAACGATAAAAAAAATTCCTAAAACTTTTATGCAAATTAGTTGATTGCAAATTGTTCTTTATGCTTTGGACTTATACTGCGTTAATAAAATATTGATTTTTTGTATAAATTTGACTGGCTATTCATGTTCTCCCTTAAGTGAGCGGTATTACCCTACTTTCCCCTACTACCTTCTTTCGACGTTAATATCTCAACAAATATTCGATGTTAATATCTCAACAAATAGTGCAATGAGTCTTGAAATGCCGTACATTGTTCTTACCAAATATTTGAACCAATAAAAAAAGAAAACACTCAGTGACTGTAAGTATACAAAAGTGGAGAGTGGTTGCAAACTTCCTTTGTTACGCCTTTTTAGCCCATGCCTTAGCCCTGTTTTGGAAACATGATACAAAACTCGCCAAAATAACAATATAGGTTAGATTTAGGGCTAGAGACTGGGAAATGTTTTTCGAGACTAAACGACAAAAATAGGGAATATTTAGTTCCAAAAAAAGGCATCACTGGTCGTGGATAAAGAAAACGCACGACCTCATGTTCTTTTATCATGAAAGTGTCACAGAGATATGCAAGGTGTACCATTACACTGGCAACTGTGTCTTCTTTTCGAATATGAATGCAATTTTTAAAATAGGTGTTGTTTATTTTACAATTGTACCAATTTTAAGTTTTTAAATGATAATACCTACTTTTGAAACTTTATTGGAGTTTCTTGTATAAAAACAACCCCAAAAGTGCATACAGTTTATGCCCTTTTCGTTAATTATATTTCGAATTTTTCTTTCTTCTCCAAGTAACGTCTTCCCACATGATATGCTTCACATGAAAATATGGCCCAAATATGGCTTAAAATATATTTGCACAAATGAATTTACAATAAAAGATAGCTTTATTAAAGATAATAAATTGAGTATTAAACGTTAGCGGGCATATGAAGCAGATCTGTGCCATTATCAAAAGAGCGAATAAAAATTAATATAACTTTTGTACTTCGTAATAAAATTGAAACCCTTTTCTAAATTATTAAAAAGAGTTGTTAATAACTCTTAATGAAAAGGGCTTGCTCCCATTCTCTTTCTCTCTGTTGCTCTTTTTCAATCATACATTCCCCTTCCTAAAGCAAATTAATAAAAAACTGAAGGACGAGAACCCATCCAGCGATTACAGAGAATGCTCAACGATTATCTACATCGTGGGTCACCAACAATCGACCTTCTTCAACAAGGGTCAATTAGGTCTAATCAGCCTATGAGTGGCCAACTCATTTTCCACAAGGCAAATTGCTTTCTTTTTTAATGATTTCTCTTTGCTTGTTATTTGGTGAAAGCGATTTGTCATGGGTTACTTGCTGTTAATGAATATGTATTTAAAGGTAGCAGGTATGAGTATCACTTTGTGGTTAATAACTACGGCTATTTCTAACACTGTTTTCTAGCGTCTTTCGGAAGACTACTGAATGCAATTTTTGGTCTATTTTTCAGGCTGTATGAACTAATATTTTTCTATAAAAATGGCTTACGTCCGTGCATCGTTCATGCTAATCCTCATTATACGTTTGTTTGTTTTAAAAAAAAATGCATGTCAAACGTAGCAGGATACGTTAAATAAATTTTGTTTTTTCATGCCTTACGCATTTTTCACAACTTCTGAAAACTTAATTTTTAAGTGTTATCAGATTATGAATAAGTGTACTTTATCATTAAGATAAATTTATGTAACATTATGAATTGAAGAATACCCAGTAAAATCAGAACTTGTCCAAAAATAACTAAAATGAATTAACAACAGATTATTGTTTTTCCGAGCGGTACTCGTGTCACAACACCACGCTATGAAAGCGTATAAAATTGTCTGGGACACAATGTTTTACATATTTTCAATTTATATATTTTTTCTCAATTTTTTCTTAAAATGAGTATTTATATACGTTCTTTTGAAATATAAATTTCTCAAAAAATTAATTTTAATTATTCCTTAAAAAATAATTATTATTCTTTTTTTTAATTTTAACATATGTTTAAAATTTAACATATCTGTTGAAAGACTATTTATTTCTGCATACATTTTTCATTTATTCAGTACAGAAAAGGGATAAATGTTAATTTATCTTCGATATTTACAAAAATATTTTTGAAAAATTTTGTAACTTTAAAAGTTAAACAGTTTTTATGAGAAATTTTTATTTCGAGAGTTATATTTTCAAAATTTTCTAAAAATAAATAAATAAAATCTCGCAGAAAGTTTAAAGAATGTGTAACTGGAAATTACTGTGAAAATTTTCATAACATCATCTTTCATATAAAATTAGATATATCAATTGAAGTCACTAATGGGAAAGCTGTTGCGTCATATTTTTCTATAAAATTGTTTTATTTTACAGATGAATGTGCTATGAGGCAATCTATCATATGTTAAATTAAAAATACATACTGAAAGCGATTTTATCTCATAATTTTGACCCAATCACTCTTTCGCGACGAGCGTCTTTTACAGAATTTTTAATCTTTTATCACCTGTTTTTCAAAACAAAAATCTTTGCCCAATTGAATCGAGAAAATGCCCTGATTAAATAAGGCAAAATTTACAATAAAAAATAAATGGTGGGTATACTGAAGGATTTTGATCTCCCTATGCGCCACGTATACGTGACGCTCGTCCCGAAGGGGTTAAATTAGGTAATGGTATTTACGCACTCAGAGTTAAATTGTTTATATTTTCTAAACCCTGATTTAATATTCAACAAACGAATGGTTTTTTGTTTTGATTGGCTGGTTGGTTGATCGGATTTTAATGGCACAAAATCCCTTTAGGGACATGCTGCGCAAATACAATGTAAAAAACAAAACAAAAAATATAACCCAAAATGGCAAGAGTGAAAAAGGCTAACAAAAAGATAGGAAAACAATATAATTAAATGAAAACAGTAATGATATGTATAATTAAAACCATTTAAAAAATCAAAAGACCATAGTTAAAAGACACAAAATTGTAATAAATACAATATGTAAAAGTTATAAGCATTGCGATGATATATATAATTAAAATCATTCAATGGAGTAATGTGATGATATATGTAATTAAATTCATTCAATGTTATCTCACAGCCATGCTAAAAGGAACAAAACATTTTTTACAATTAAAACCAATACAAATGACTGGTCAATATGAAAGTATAAAATACGGAAATACAATCTAAAATCAGGTAAATTTAAGCAACAGATGATTAAAAAAACAGTGTAAAATTATTTAGGCACAAACTCTTCGAAAACAGTATTTTTGGCTTGGTTTTCGAGTTTGACTATTATTAGTTTTCTGCAGATTAGACGAAGATGGAACTGTGTTTTTTTCAGTCTCATTTTTGGCTAACTTTTAGGTAGATTTCGTATGAAATACTACTTATTGCGATCTCCCCTATGTTGGAATTTCTGAAAAAGTTTTGCAGATCTACAACACCCATGACCCCTAGAACCCAAAACCACCCTCAGTAAAAAATTTTATCTATCTATCTATCTATCTATATCTATCTCTCTCTATATATATACAGTCGGCTCTCATTAATTCGAAATCGGATAAATCGAATCTTCGCTTAATTCGAACTAAACATGAAGTCCCGAAATTTTCAATGGCATAATAACGCTAAAACTTTTCATTTATTCGAACTCATTTTCTCTTGACTTCGTTTAATTCGAACTAACGAGAATTCCATTTTTTCATTTTTTCTTACTTTCTCACGGACTTCAGATCCTTGAAATAACTTTCTTTCTTTCATTTTTGTCAGAATTGTTCTGAACTAGTATAGTAGTCCCATGCATTTGATATCCTTTTTTTTAGTGCGCCCCGCCCCGTCTGTCCATCAATGACATCTCCGCCCCTTCTTCCATTGTGTTTGTTCCTAATGCCTTCCACAGCATTTGACCCAGTGACATTCCGAGAAATTCACAGGGTGGACATCTGTTAAAGATAAGGGAAACCCGTTTTATCACTACATTCTATTTGCAGTGTGGGGATCGAATTTTTTAGTCAATGGTTTTACTTGCTGCTAAAGTGTTTTTTTAGAAAGTAAAAGATCTTGTTTCTTTAAAATATGGCTCCACGTGGAAGTTATAAATCATTAACTTTAGAAGCTAAAGTAGAAATTATTAAAAAGGTAGGATGTGGCCGATCTAAGACAGAAATTGCTGCAGAATATGGAATAAAAATAATACACTCTCTACTTACTTGAAAAATAAAGAATTCTTCCTGAAATCATGGGAAAAGGAAAGATTTGCTAAAGGACGAAAACGTATGAGAACAGCAGCCGATGAGGATTTAGAGGAAGCTTTACTGTTATGGACAAAAGATGCATTGGCAAGAAATGTACCTTTGAGTGGACCTATATTGGCAGCTAAAGCGAAAGAACTTGCACTACTCATGGGTATTAAAAATTTCAATTGCAGCGAAGGATGGCTGACACGTTTTAAGCACCGAAATAACATCGTACACAGAACTGTGTGTAGTGAAAGTGGTGCTGTAGACCTCGCTGCTTGCAATGAATTTTGCGAAAAGCTACCCGAACTTATTTCTACTCATGCAATGAAAGACGTGATTAATGCCGGTGAAACAGGGTTGTTTTATAGACTTCTTCCTAATAAGACTTTAACATTTAAAAGTGAAACGTGCACAAGTGATAAACTTAGAAAAGACAGGATAACTGTGATGGTAGGTGCCAATATGGATGGAAATGAGAAGTTAGAATTGTTAGTTATTGGTAAATCAACTAATCCACGTTGCTTCAAAGGAGTGAAAACACTGCCTGTTGATTACGTGGCAAATGCCAAAGCCTGGATGACGCGTGAAATCTGTACCAGTTGGTTAAAAGAACTTTATAAAAAATTTTCTCGTGAAAACGGAAAAATTCTATTGCTGCTAGATAATGTGCAGAGTCATCGTAAAAGGGTTCTAGACACATTTTATTTTCGGTTGATCTTAAAGAAAGCTACGACATAAAATTACTCACGGTCATCAAGGATTGCCATGCAGGATTTATCCATCCATCTAAAAAGAGTGGGTGTAATGCAAATGGCGAAAACGACAGACCTTTCGAAGAAATAGAATTTCCAAACTTTTCTGAAAAGATCCAGTGTGATATTACGTTCGCAGAGTATGTAGCAGCCGATAATAGTTTAGAAGTATCTGGACCCTTAATTGCGGAAGAAATTGTTGAAACAATTCACGAAAAATGCAATGAGGAGACGGAATCAGATTCTGGCGATTCTGCTACTATGTTCCAAGTGCTTTCCTTACCCACAGAAAAGTCAACTGCACAATCAATTGAGTGTTTGCATACATTTATTCTGATGCAGCCGTCATCGGACAAAGAACTTAACTGTTTGTTTCAAATAGAAAAACTGGCTAAAAAGTCAAAAATGAATAGTAGCAAACAACAATTGATATTTTTTGTTCATAGAGATGATAAATAAGTGTAAATAATTTCTTAAATGTTCATCTAATTTCATGTAAGAAAATTATAGTACAATTAAAATGTAATTTTAAATGCAGTTGTTTTATAGTGTATAATTAATTTTTATGTTTTATTTATATTATTTTAATATTATTAATTATTTATGTATTTATATCTTTTAATTTAATATTAAGTCATATTCTAACGAAAACAGCCGAAATAAATTAAAAAAATACCATAATATTAATTCCATTGTAATAGTACCCCTTTAAACATGTTTTCCTCTCATACTTTCCGTAATTCGAACTCTGGATAATTCGAACATTTCGTGTGGTCCCGACGAGTTCGAATTAACGAGAGCCGACTGTATATGAAAAAATAACCTTAAATTTAACGTGCTTTTGGATACCATGTGCAGGAGTTTATTTGGATTAAATAAAACTGGGATTATATTAGGTATGTTGTGTAATATTACTATTTTTCATTGCTATAAATTAAATATTTAAAAGGTTGTATTGTTTTTTCCATTTCATTGCATTTAATATTATTCTGTTTTCATCTTGAAACTATTCTTTTGGTCATATTAGTCGTTTGAGTAAAGGAGAAAAAGAATTTCAGCTTTTAGCTTTTTTTCTCACAGAAAACGACTATTTTGCATATGTAATTGAATTCTCTACTCTTGATAACGTAATTCAATATATAAGCTTTTCAATGATTTTTATCGATATTCATATTTTTCTTTTTTTCTTCCATATTAATTCTCGTAATATAGTACAAGGGACTATATTTTATACATAGCAGCTTGTATATTCTATGTTTTTAGTATCCATGTTAAGTGTGTTGGGGGAAACTGTATTATTGTCATTTCATTCATAATCACAATTTTTGATGGTGGTCGGTAATGTTTATTTAATGATTATATATATATATATATATATATATATATATATATATATATATAGTATATATACAGGGTATCCATAATTAAATGACCTAACTTTAAAGCTGTCTACAGACAAAACTATTGTACGTAAAGTTATGAAATTTTGGGAAAGCCATAATAAAGGTATGGGAATTTGTTTAAGCTAAATATATATATATATATAATAGTTTAAAATTTCGCCACCAGAGGGCGATTTTTAATAATTTACACATTTAGCATTAAGATAGTTTAGAAATTTTATTTACAGGATATTTATAATTAATTGACCCTATTTTAAAGTTGTCTACAGACGAAAAATATTGTTCGGAATGTTGTAAAATATTTTGGAGGACATAATAAAAGTATGGGAATATGTTTGAGCGACAGAAAAATTAGGACGCCGTTTTTTAACGAATTACACATTTAGCACACATTTACGATAGTTTAACAAATTTTGTTATAACCAAACATGTTATGCATGACTTTCATCATTTTCAGATATCATCTGAGATCGTAAGATAGCATGTTCCACAGTTGACCGCAGTGTGTTCAGGGAAAAAGCTAGGAAAATGTCCTGAAATGCTATGTTTAGAGTAAGGTTAAATTAATAAATAAAATCTCTAAACTATCGTAATGCTAAATGTGTAATTTATTAAAATATGCCCTCTGGTGGCGAAATTTTGAACTACTTTTATTTATATTTTTTTAGCTTAAACAAATTCCCATCCCTTTATTATGACTTTCACAAAATTTCACAACTTTATGAACAATAGTTTTGTCTGTAGACAACTTTAAAGTAGGGTCGTTTAATTATGGACACGCTGTATACACACATATATATATCACTTTTTTATAGACACGTTAACTTCCGTAATTCTGCACAAATCTCTTCCAAACTGATGCATAAAATCAAGGGGTAGAAAATCTCGGTCAAGTTCGTTAATGGGCAAAATCGGACCAAGGGGGTGGAAATAGGGAGGGGTTTTGTGAAAACCAAAAAACCTCCATAACTTCTTAATTTTTATGCACATCAAATCAGTTTAAAGTTATTATTACTTCTAGAGAAATGGCCAAAAATTTATGTATCCACATATTTTTGATAAAATTAAAAATGGGATCAAAGGGCGCAAAAAATAGTGTTTTAGGGAGAAAAAAATTCATAACTTCGTCAATTCTTAACATATCAAATTCACCTAAACTTATTATAAATCTTCTTAATATTATCTACAACTTTTATACTGGCAAGTTTTTGATAAGACCAACTGTTACTGAAAAAAAAATAAAAACGAAAACAAATATTAAAAAAGAAAAAAAATTCATAACTTGGTCAATTCACAAGATATTCAATCCGCTTAAATTTATTATACATCTTCTCAATATTATCTACAACTTTCATATTGACAAGTTTTTGATAGGATCAACTCTTGTAGCAAAAAAACAAAAAACAAAAATAGGGGTTGACGAAACAATTATCGTATTAAGGTTCTGACTCATTTTAAAATTCATTTTCGCTCTCAAACGCATCAAATTGGCAGGTTCTCTTATTCAGAAACTATATGATGCGCTGTATTGGTCAATATTTTGATAAAAGCAGAATATATTTCAAAAAATGCTGTCAAAGTGGGTATTTTGAACCAAATTTCCCGAAGCGATAGTGCTGGAAACGAAAAAAATATGGTCGTATTGAGAAAGTAATTGTAAATCAAGTTCTAATTAATTGAAGGAAAAATAAAAGCACAGGTCACCTTTAAATCTCTTTTAAAAAACCACGTCAGCAAGTTTCACGACTTTACTTTTAAAAATGAGTCTGAAAATGTGTCAGAAAATTGCTAGTTGTTGAGCGGGGCAAAATATTTTTTTTAATACCGAATATATATGATTCTGATAAAACGAGCTCTTACAGAAAAATGAAATTAAAAATTCGTCAAAAGCGACCTGATAAAATTGTTAAGCTGGGTTTATCTCTAATCTTGATTTACTTTTTGTTGGTGAAATTAGTACTTAACTTCGAAATCTACCTCCGCCTCTACGCCGAGCCGGCAGGAATTTTTTTTTATTGACTTGAAGATTTGGGGGATTGACTAGTTAGATATTCTTTTTAAACAGGTTCGGATGATGGCGACCAAAGTTCTAATTTTGGTGTAAGTTTTCCAGTAGTGGCAGAGGAAACATCACGGGTTTTTTCTTTGAAGTGCTGGATGTGGATGATAGTAGCACAGGTGTGTTATCTGGCAGAAAACAGAATTCAGTCTGGTTGCTAATGTGCATTACAGGTTTTGATTGCTTCTTGAGAAAACTGGAGTAAGAAACTCCGACGGATGTGGTTTTGGATTCAACAAGTTTGCGAGCTTCTGGGTATGAAAGATTTTGATTAATTTTAACAGCAAGGATTTCTTTTTTACGAATCCAATTTGGACAAGAGCGAGAGTAAGCTGTATAGTCAACCTTACTGTTTGCGCATCTTTCTGAGTTATTGCAAGATTTACTGTCATGGCCAGATTTTGCACAGCATGCGCAGGTAACTGAACCACGACAGGTAATCATGCTATAGCCATAATGCTGGCACTTAAAACAACGGAGTGGATTAGCAATATAAAGCCTTACTGGACAGCTCAAAAATGCAGTTTTAATTCTGGTTGGTAAAATAAGGCTGTTGAAAGTTAGAATAATGTGCTTTGTAGGAAGCACTTGCACCTTTCGACGGATTGTGATTCGACGTGCATCTATGATATTTTGATCTTTTAATTTTTCTAGAAGTTCTAATTTTGTAGAGAGTAGAAGTTCTGGAACAGATATGACACCACGGGTTGTATTTAAAGTTTGATGTGCCTGGACAGAAACAGAAAAGGAGCCTATTGTTGTGCAATTCAAGAGAAATCGTGAGTGCTTGGCTGAAGAGACTTGATAAGACTTGAGAGAGAGTATATTATAATCTAAATTTCGTAATTTATAAAAAAAAAAACTATTTTGATGTAAATAAAAAATTCTATATGATGAAGAACAACATTTGAAACATTTATTGCAATTGAAACCATACCTTTAAAATTAACGGTTTAGAAATTACTCTCGGTCAACGGTAAGAATGGGCACCCTGTAAAAAACACCCTGTAATGAAAATTTCTGTTTTTTCATTAAACAGCTTTGGTTTCTTTGTAAGAAGGAAAAAAATAAATGATATCGCACAGTAACAACCCACCTCCCTAAAAAAATAAATAAAAATAAAAAGTAAAAGTAAAAGTAAAATTTTTAAAAAATCCGAAAGAAGCAATTACTCAAATCTAAAATTTGCAAAAAAATACGAAAATAGCCATTCGATTGGTAATTACACCTTTTTTCAATTTATGTTAGAAAAATAAAATTAGGGGGGCCGTCTTCATAATGAAATTGTACCAAACTTTGCAACTCTGAATACGAACATGTAATTTTGACAGCTTATTTAGAGTTTTCGGTAAAATTTATCTTCGGACACTAAACATGAAATCATTCGATCAAATAGTTTAAGAATTGTGAAATTTTTAAGATTGGAACTCTAAATGTTAAATTCATTTTCAATTGTTGCAAAACAGATTGCAAGGCGAGTAGTTTTTTAAGCATAACTCAAAAAATATTTGGCAGAATGAACTATAATTTTGGATTCGAATATTTGATGTTTCTAATATAGATTTCTGTTCTGTTGAAAATTTACAGTTTAATATATTTTTTAATTAATTTTAATATATGTATATATATATATATATATATATATACAGGGTGTCCACTCCCAACAATGTCTAATGGCTAATTCCTAAACCGTTAGGCATAGACATATAGTTCCAATTACGAAAATGTTTTAAATGAGATAAACAAGCATTTTAAAAGCAATTTGGGTTAATAAAAATATTTCTTAAAAAAATTACGACATTTAAATTTTTATACGGTCCCCCGGTCCTGCAAGTTATATTTAGTAAAAATATCCTATATTATACTAAGAAGTAAGAAAAAAAATGTCCAATTCTTCTACAATTAAAACTGATTGAGTAATAGCTGTTTAAAGTTGAAGCATCTTTTATTGCTGCGAAATAGGTGTCATTCACAAAATTATTAGAAACATAAATAATCACAATATATAAAAAAAAATTATAGTTCAGAGTAAAATTAACATTACAATATAAGTTTGAAATCTGTTTTCATTCTAACATATTAAAGAAAAATATGCAACTTGTACTAAAAATATAAGTTAAAAAAAAAAAAAACAGAATTTTTGTTAAATGAAATGATGAAATGCAAGAGTCGCAATTTTTTGCAAAATTATACATATTTTAAAATGCTACCAGACTATGTAATCTAATTAATCATATCTTATAACTTGCTAGAAGTGACTCCCTTCGGCTGCAATGCAGAAATATACACGCTAAAATAAATTCTTCTAATATTTTAAGCACTTTGTATACGATCCCCGAAGCATGGCCCAACTCATCTATGTTCAGATCCAGAAAATTGGCATAAGTCATGCAATTCAAAGTTTCATAACTCGAGTCAATTTCAGTATTAGATGAATGGGACCTTTTCCCCCTTTACTTGTTAGTGTAAAAAGGAATTTTTACTAAATATCACTTATAGGATCGGGGAACCGTATAAAAATTTTAATTTCGCAACTTTAAAAAAAAATGTTTTTATTGATCAAAACGACTTTTAAAATAATTTTTTGCCTCATTTAAAAAGAATTTGTAATTGGAACTATGTGTCTATGACTAACCATTTAGATATTAGCCATTGGACACAGTTAAGAGTGGACACCCTGTATATTGGAAAATAATTTTCTAAAAGTATGAATTGCAACCTATGATTTTTTTAACAGGAGTCGATTTCTAGAAACTTCAAATATGCGTATTTAAAATTACAGCTCATACACGCCAAGTAGTTTTAAAACTTTCCAGCATAGCAATGTTTTTTTTGTTTTGTTTTTTGTTTTTTTTTTTTTTTTGCAACGTTTAACCCGTTCAGGACCAGCATCTTTTACACGAATTTTATTGGTTTGGCACCACTTTTTGTTAATTATTTGACTTAACTTTATAAATCACGAAAGTGTCGTAATTAAATCAAATCAATTTTACTTTTCTTTTTTACTGGTATCAAACTCAAGCGTTTTAAGCACTTTTTGAGGGTGCACATATGCACCCATGGTCCCGAACGGGTTAAAAATGACTTTAACACTAGCAATAACCTTCATAATTCCTTAACCATTTGAATGGGTGACTTCCCGTTTGGCATCCGGAGGTAAAATTGAACAAAAAATCTAAGTATGGTGTTAAAGTTAGGTGTTCGTATTAAAAATTTCAAAATTTGTTACAATTTTAGTATGAAGACAGCTCTCTAAGATTATTTTTTCAACATAAATTTAAAGAAGACGTGATTCCCAATCGAATAGTTATTTTCGTTTTTTTTTTGTTTTTTTTTCTGCCACTCTTAAATTGGGAGTAATGACCATCATTCGTGTTTATTTTTTATTTTTAGGGTAGGAGGGGGTGGTGGACAGTGCATGCCTAAATTATTTTCAAGGAAAAAGTGAATACAGAAAAGCTAATAATAAAGAGCAATTGAAAACTAAAGATAATCTGTAAAACAAGAAAGAATAAAAATGTAAATGTATTTATTTTTAACATGCTTTCATTAAAATTCACAAAAAATGTGGAAAAAACGTATATTTTTTAAAATGCTCTTAAAAGTAGGAAAGTTTTGAAAAAAATCTGAAGTGCGCGAAGTTTAAATTAAGTTGCGGTGAGCTCGATTATTTAAGATTAATGGATTTAAATGGGAATTTCGCCAAATTAGCCAAATATCGCCAAGTTGGCTTCATATATGGCAACTTATTTTTTCTGCCAAATTTGGTAATATTTAGCCAAGTTGGCTAAAATTTGGCGCTATTATGGTAACACTGTCATTAGTACTTTTCAACATATAATCATTGTTGAAGCTGATATACCGCTTTCTCCATAGGAAATCAAACTATAATTGAGTGACCATTAACTAAATTTGCCCCCCATTGTCCCCCTTAGGGATCGAATTTAAAAACATCAATGTCCAATTCATGTATTGCCCTCAGGAATACATATATTTTCCAAATTTCAAAGCTCTGTGTTAAGTGGAAGTGGATGAAAAATGAGTAAAACGATTTGACTGAAACATACGAACAGAATTGTAAGTTAAAAGAAAGCATGTAAAAAGAGTCGAATACTTGAGGAACAAGAAATCAAACAAGAAACGTTTTGTTCTTCAAGTATTAGATTCAATCATTTGCTCGTTTCTTTGACTGTAGATCAGTGAAGTCTGCACGCAGAGTTCATGTTCAAATGATACTAGACGTGACGAATCATCAAGTTGTCTGTTAAATTCCCGGAATCTCTTTGTGCGAATATATTCCGAGAACAAAACTTTTTTTCTGAAAAATTTACGCAAAATGTGTTGTTTTAGCTTGTATTTCATTGAGAAAGAAAACCATAGATTAAATTTAGTAGTATAAAAGTAAATTGTTTTTGTGTAAATGTTATTAAATTTTGTAAAATATATAAAGAATAATCAGAGCTATGTGAGCCAGCAATGGGGGCAATTAAATTGAACTAATAGCGAATTAACTAAATTTTCTTTTTCTCTCGCGATGTTGAACAATAGTAAAATCTATTTTTTTTTCAAGTGATTTAAAATAATTAAACACTAAGTGGAAGAGGAGCTGAGAATTTTTGGCCATGAGGTTACGTACTCCCCCCCACCCCCTCCTCTCCACATGAACACTTTTGATAAAAACGATACAAATAAGAAAAAAAAACACTTTTAGCTATGTATTGCACATATTTTCAGTTTTGAAATTTTCCTTCGCTGTGTTAATTCTGCTAGCACCCATTATCAGATTATAATTAAACTCCTTTATTTTCATAATTATAATTCAGTGTCTCTGTGTACAAGAACTATATACTCCTTCGTTTCAATAAACAGTTAACATACAGCTGATTTAAAAAAAAAAAAAAAAAAAAAAAAAAAAAAAAGAGCTTCTTGGGTAGGAGACATAAGAAAAAGAAAATATTATATACATTTGGAAAAGAAAATACGTCGGTAATAACCTCGGTTCTCGAATGCCACAGCTGTCGAAAGATTCGAATCTCAACCAAAAAAGACTCGACCATTCAAGATAAATTTGATTCGGCTCTCAAACAAAAAATAGGTTTTCCGACATTGAGAATGTCATCTCGAATAAAAAAAAAGTAGCACAACGAACCAAATTTTTATTTTTATTTATTTATTTATTTTTATTTATTTTTTTTTTTTCGTTGGACGCACAAAGCATATACATGAAATATAATGATTAACGAAATTCGTGCATTTTGAGATTATAGGTAGATTTCTGAATTTAGTAATTTTTCTTTCATTTTTTTTTCTTTGTTTTCATGCATGCGCGTGAAGCCTATAACCAAGCTAAACATTGTGCTAACGAATTTCAAGAATCTTTAAATTCAGAAACAGCGAGTTAAACATAATGGTTCTAATGCTTTTATTATAGTCTAAGAGTCAACGTAAAAAAAACACGTCATTTTATCAAGGATCATTTTTCTATATGTTTTTCCGATTTATGGTGTAGTACGTTTGCGGGCAGTATGGCAGTCAGGATACGTTGCGTTTACCTGCGGGAAGAGGGGTTATGCAGGTCAAAAAACTTCAAAATTACGTCATTTTATCAAGGCTCATTTTTCTATATGTTCTTCCGATTTATGGTGTAGTACATTTGCGGGCGGTCTGGCAGTCAGGAGACGTTGCGTTTATCTGCGGGAAAAAGTGTTATGCAGGTCAAGAAATTTCAAAAATGTTTTTCCGATTTATGGTGTAGTACGTTTGCGGGCGGTCTGGCAGTCGGGAGACGTTGCGTTTACCTGCGGGAGAAGGGGTTATGCAGGTCAAAAAACTTCAAAATTACGCCCGTTTAGCATGATTTTTGTTTATAACATCTGTTTCTACTAACTATATGTGATATTTATCCATTATTATCAGACCTTACCAATGTCGCTAAGACCCTGCCAGATCCAGATTTATAGGTAACATATTACTCTTTGGTTAACAGACAACCTATAATTAATGCTCCAGACACAAATTCGGTTGCAAAGTTAATGCCAGACGGCTTTAAATATAGAAACGAAAGTGCCTGTTTCAGAAGTGTTTTACAGTTTAAAAATTATAAGTCATCTTTGCGTCATTTTATCAAGTTTAAAAATAACAAGATATTAAACTTAGGCTAGCAGAAAACCTATAATTAATTTGCCAGACACAAATTCGTTTGCAAAGTTAATGTCAGACTGCTTTAAATATGGCAACGAAAGTGCCTGTTTCAAGAGTGTTTTATAGTTTAAAAATTATAAGTCATCTTTACGTCATTTTATCAAGCTTAAAAATTACAAGATATTACTCTTTAGCTAGCAGACAACCTATTATTAATTTGCCACCCACAAATTCGGTTGCAAAGTTAATGCCAGACGGCTCTAAATATGGCAACGAAAGTGCCTGTTTCAGAAGTGTTTTACAGTTTAAAAATTATAAGTCATCTTTACGTCATTTTATCAAGCTTAAAAATTTCAAGCCATTACTCTTTGGCTAGCAGACAACCTATAATTAATTTGCCAGACACAAATTCGGTTGCAAAGTTAATGTCTCATCTTTAAAATGTGATGAAATCACAAGAAGGTATAGAAACGACTGTCATTCACATCCCAACAACTTTGAGCTAAACTCGTCAAATTTGCGAAGATAGCTGACAGTGCAGGTTGATGTCACTGACTGAAGTACAGCACATATCACCGCAACTTCGCTAAAATATCTTCACTATTGTTATAGATGTGAACGAAAATCCGGGTGTGAAACACCTTGTAGTTATGACTGGATAAATTAATTGCGACCCTAGTTTTCTATGCAAAAACTGTTTGTCTATGGATAAAGTAATTCTGTTGTAAAATGTTGAAAATATTTAATGTGCCAGAATTTACTAGCAAATAGTTTGGAAAATAAATAAATACTTTTCTTCGCATACATTATAAAAACAAAATTCTATTAAAAGATTCGGGATGTCATTTGGAAGTTAGAAATTAAGATTAAGCAATATAAATGAGGTGTTCACAACCATAGTAGACCAAGTCCATTTAAAAAAAAAATGAGATATAGTCCATTTAGAAGGTGCATAAAATCTGTTTTATCCACTCCCACAGTGAACCAAATCTGTTTTCACATACTTTCTCATATATGTCATCTGTTTACATACTTGGTTTATTGTGATGGGAATTGATAAAACAAATTTTATGCACCCTCTAAGTGGACTATGTCATTTTTTTTTTTTTTTTTTTTCAAAATGGACTTGGTCTACTATGGTTGTGAGCCCCTCAAATAATATATCTTCAAACTTCAAATGATTAAATAAATTTAAAGAAAAACGAATCATTCGCAAATTGTGAAAATACTTGTATATCTTACAGCATATATGCAATATGTCTAATACTTACTACATATTGAGAAAGGCTGGACCAGTTTTACCATTAGGCGATCCTAGGCGACCGCCAAGGTCCGCCGAGAGAAAGGGGCGCTTGTCCATCAGACATAGCTTCCGTTTGACCGTAACCAAAGGTTATAAATTCCCTTACTTGCCAGTTGATTTTCGCTTTGATCTCCTGTCATGTATACATGTCAACAAAAAATTAGAAAATGGTGTTTTTTTTTTTTTTTTTTAAATCGCGTTGAATACATTCAGAACATTTCCAGTGCCAATAGTCTTTTCAGAAAAGGGGTTTTCAAAATTAAAATTGATAAAAACTACACTCGATAGACCACTGTTCTAGAAGACTGAACACAAACTTGCAGATAATCGTGACATTAAATCAAACATCACTTTTAATGGTATTTTTTGTACATAACATTATTTTTGTAAGATGAAATTTGTTTATATTTTTTATGTGGTGTTTGGAAATCCATGTGACTAAGTACTGACAAAGGACGCATGGATTTGTCTTTATCTAGGGACACCAGGTACCCTTACACAGGCCCTCAATCTGGTAGCGGATCCTCCACTATTCAGCAGTTACATTCCTGATAATATATAAAATAAATTACTTTTCTTTTAATCAGATTAAGGAGGGGCAACTAAATTTTTAATAAAAGCGTACAAAGATAAAATTAATTATTTGCTTAAAATCCATTTACGAACTTCATAACAAGAAGGACTCTATAAAATGCTGTAACTCATCCCAAGCCCTCTATACCCATTCCCTATTTTGATTAACATTCGTTGAAAGAAAAGTGGACTCACTTCATAAAAAACTCGAGACAGAGAGACCATAGGGTTAATCGTTGGGCCCACCCAGGTTACTTTCCGGATATTAAAGTGAATAATGACGTTGTATCAGATGAGCCACTACATGCGTCCAAGCACTCGCAGAACCCAGACCACCCTTAAGCACGATTCCTGTATTAGATGGCCATACGGTTTATCTGATTCAATCGGCGCATTTAGCGAATTTCGTTGTCACGCTGGGACTATAAATAAACTAATGAATTGGAGAATCATTTGGTACGCTGATTGGAGAGGCCTGTAATTTCTGCAGACACATTAGTCTTCATCAGTTAGGGGGAAGCAAAATAGCAAAAAAATGAAGTAGGCTTAGCGGATCTTGCTTCACGACAACTGCGGGGCGTTTTCCTGCAATGATGAAATCGACCTTTTTAGCGTTTGCTGTACTTTTTAAAAGATATTCCATACTAGTTTCATGGACTGATATTTACTATCACCTGAAACATTTTATGTTACTTCAGATCTTCTTGGCTAGATGCAATGTGTTCTGATAAGAGCAAAATTTATTTCCTATAAGTTAAAAATCTGGGAATCCAAATAATCTGCAAAGTATCTACTGAAAATGTGCTTTTAAAATGTACCAGTACTGTCCAGAAATAGAATACACCTGATTATAGAGGAATTAAAATAATATATATATATATATCTTCTACTCTGTACAACAAAAACATTTAGACGACAAATAAAATGTCTATACAAAATCAATTCTCCTATCTTTATATCTATCTGCCTTTTTCTGCTTTTTTCCGCAGCTCTGATCTGTAAACAAATGTAAAAATGATGTCTTACTATATTTCTTTGAAAAAATTTCAGCGATTTGCTTATGAATTATGAACATTGAATAGTCGTTTATTTAATTTTTACAGACTGGTGTTAAAGAATATAAACATATCTTTATAGATTAGATATATATTTTTTAATTCTTTTCTCAATCTAACAAACTTTTTGAAGAAAAAATAATTAGATAACAGAAGATTTCTGTTGAAAAAAATGTATCTTAAGGATAGATTATTTTTAAGAGTGGATTTTACCTGAAACTGTTCCATTTTGATAAATCTATTCTATTTTAAATTAAGAAATATTTCAATATGAAATTTAGGTACAGTCAATCACTATCCTTTAGGTATAGTAAATGCTGTAAATGAAGGTATAATGGAATCTGTTGTTTTCCTGAAGCTTCTTAAAGTAGTTTTTGAAGATTTTCACATGAATCTATTTTGAAAATATTTAAGTATTATTATAGTAAGCCTATTGGATTAAAGAGAAAATATTAAGCAGTTCAATTGAGCGAATTTTTTCTTGGTAAGGCTGTATCAAGTATGATATTTAACCAAATTCCTTTTCTCTCGTAATTTCTGCTTAACAGTTGAAAAGTGTAACATAATCTATGCATAAGGCATTGCCTTGTTTCCATTTTATGAAATTATACTTTGAAGCCTAATTATGAATTCCTTACTATGTAATTTTCATCATAGTAAACTTGAGAAAATAATATATATTACGCCTTGGATACTGATCAGAAAGACTACTAACAACAAACCAAAGCAAGGTTTGTCATAAGCAAATTTCTATCCAGTGGCCCCAACCAAGTTAAGAGTTAAATTTTGTAAGGGAGTGTGGGTAAGTAATAAGCATTAACTAGCAATAGTAGGAGCGTGCACAGAGAAGACAAGGAGTAACGGTTTACCGGACCTATGCTAAAAAGCGTATACAGTGAGGGGCGATTTCATAAAATATATGTAAATATATTATGTATATACAGAGTATTGAGAAGCCCATAAATGTTTTCTGCAGGGGACTCATTGTCATTCCATATCTTTACCAGCCTCACAATTTTTGTACGCCCTCCTGAACATCAGGACAATCGAAGACTGTTTTGAAGAATATCTTTTTTAATAAGGAAAATGGCCCCATGTCCTCACATTCTTATTTCGTGTAAGGGGAACTTAAAAATATGAGAACTTCACGCAAAGCATCGGGATCCAGTTAATGAACTGTACACCTCGGAACTTTTCACTTCCGCATAAAGAGAGAAATAGATTCTATACTCACTCACGAGTCTACTAGATCCATCGCACCTGTCTAGTGATAGTCCAGTAGAAATAGCTTAAAAAAGGACCTTGCCTTGCAAAAATTCGGGTAATTCTGATTTTCGGGTATTATATATAGGTTGACCCTCCACAGCATGAACTATTCATGTTTGTAAATTGACCAAATAGGAAGCGAGATACGGAGCCGGGAAAATGGGGTACAATTTGCAAAAAGTGAAAAAAAAAAAAAAAAAAAAAAAAAAAACAAATGACGTTAGTTTTTCCTTGATAGGCTATTTTTATTTTTTATTTTTCCGTTTTAGGAACAAAATCGTCATAATAAACTTTATAAAGTATGAAATAACCTACAAGTTTCATTCATTAGAACATTAATTATCTCTAACAGACTCTAAAATCAGAACAACACGATTTATGGTTAAAACAGGAAAATACCGCCTAGCAAGTCACTATTTTAAAAACGATCTTTAATTTTTGATACTGAATAAACGAAGAAATTAATTTATTATATTGTGTGCAATAAAAAGTAATTGGAGAATAGTTGGGGGGGGGGGTGAAGTTAACCAAAAGGTAGAGGAGTCGGTAGATATAGGCGCCGCCCAGAGTTTGAGAAATTTTAAAAGGGAAAAGGATTATACAGGGCCGAAACTAGAGGGGGGAGGGCATATGCTTCATTCGCCAAAATGGAAGGCAAGGAGGGCGCAAAATGAAGATTTGGTTATCGTATTTGTATTAATTTGTCTCTCAAATTTTTGTTAGTTAGTCAAAGTTTACATTAAAGGTAAATCTATCTCACATTGAGAACATTATTCTCAACATAAAGAGGACCAACAATTATGCTCATGCATACTAAGACGGAAACCTGTATAAAGCGGAATTGTTTCCGGGGTTTATTGAATTAAACTTTAAATTTTAAAATAAAGAAATGGATAATATAAACTTATAAAATTCTGTATGTAAATTCACTTTGTGCAGGAGGGGGAGAGTGTGGGAGTGAGGAAGGGGCAAAATCCATATTTGCCCCAGAATTTAAAAAAAAAGCTAGTTTTGGGCTGGAGGTATCGAATAAGAATAACTGTTAAAAATTAATTTGGAAAGCCCAAAATGCATGATTCTATGCGTTTAAAGTAAAAGTGGAAGAAATATTGACAATTAATCAAGTATATGAATATTATTATATTATGTGGCAACGTTCCTGATGTTATACTGGACCTTGAGGACTTTGACGACCTAGAACAAACAATCGAGTCACGTGGTACCAGGGTCAAACAGCAGAAAAAAGAAACACATATAAAGTGACTATACTTACTAGTATCTTGTACATGATATAATTAATTAATTCGTGTTTTCAATGTAAAAAAATAAAAGCTTTTTTTTTTTTTTTTTTTTAATTACTAAATTGCCAGGCAGCATTTTCAGGTTTTTAAATAAAATCTCGTTGCTGTGATTTTCAAAGTCAATTACAAAAAATAATTACCTAATAAATAAAACTATTGTCCACTTCATGCTCTAAAAAGTTGATTATGATTGCTTTGATTCTGAAATGCACTAAAAGTAGCTATAAAGCAAAAAATACCGTCATTTGTGGATTTTTGCAAATTTTACCCTATTTTCCCGGATCTGTATCTGGCCTCCTATTTGGCCAAATTACGAACATAAACAGTGCATGTTGTAGAGAATTTTATCCTCTACAAAAATGTAAAATATTACTATTAATTAAATGCAGTAATTAGTAAATTAAATGTAAACTACAAAAATTATTATTATTTTTTTTTAAATGACGAAAACAGTGCTTTATTTCCCACCCCCCCTTCTTATAATGTCTCTCTTAGAAAAGTGTTTTTTACTATAATTTCCTGCGTACAAGCTGCGGCTATGTTAAGTCTGCTTCAAACCAGAAATTGTTTTTTAAAAATGAAGTCAAATAAATGCTAAGCAGAAATAAGTCACAATGTATTTTTAAAAAAAAATTCTAGTAGAAAACAGAGTTACCTGAGCCCTGCCTTATACGGGAGAAATTACGGTAATAATATTCATATATTTGATTAATTGTCAATGTTTCTTCCGCAATTACTTTTAACGTATAGAATTATGCATTTTGGGCTTTCCGAAATCATTTTTAACAGTTATTCTTATTCGATACTTATTCGGCCGTAATAGCTTTTTTTTTTTTTTTTCTTCTAGGACAAATATGGATTTTGCCCCCCTCCTACAGAAAGTGAGATTACATGCAGATTTTTATAAGTTTATAATATCCATTGCTTTATTTTAAAATTTAAAGTTGACTTCAAAAAACCCCGAAGACAATTCCGCTTTATACAGGTTTCCTCTTAGTATGCATAAGCATAATTGTTGGTCCTCTTTATGTTAAAGTGAGATAGATTTACCATTAATGTAAACTTTGACTAACTAATAAAAATTTGTGTGACAAATTAATACAAATACGACAAACCAAATCTTCATTTTGCGCCATCTTTGCCTTCCATTCTGGCGAAAGAAGCATATGCCCTCCCCCTCTAGATTCCGCCCTGTATAATCCTTTTACTTTTTTAAAATTTCTAAATTATATTTTATTTATCTTTGCAGTATTTTTTATATTATTCCGAGCACTTAACTTTATTTTTGACTTCCGATTCTTAGCCCAAACTCTGGGCGATGCATATATCTACCGACTAGGTTTTAGGTAGCTTTCTTTACAAAAAAGCTACCTATTGCAGCCGTTCGGAGGAAAGCGATTTCAAAAAATTTTGGTATATTTTCATCGATCATGACCCCCAGACCCCGAAACCACCCTCCGTTCAAAATTAATATATATATATATATATATATATATATATATATATATATATATATATATATATATATATCAATATATATATATATATATATATATATATCTGACCTATGTCATACTGTAACTCTCGTATATATGAACCGATTTAGATGTAATTCGGTGTGTACATAGTACATACCAATGTCTCGACCGAGTTCGTTGGCCAGCTTCATCCGCCATTTTGTTTCAAAATGGCGGCAATTTAAAAATTTTTAAAAAATTTTAAATTTGAAATGTGGTACCAAAAAATTGAAAATGGAAAAATATTCTTTTCTTATGTATTTGACCTTTATACAAAGACTCCGTAGCAGTTTTTGTTTCGTCTATATCTTAAAAAGTGGCTGAGTTATAGCATTTTGAATTTCTAGCGAAGCTGACATTTTGAAACGTCCTGAATTTTGTCACGCGATAAAAGACGTATTTATGAACCGATTTGGATGTAACTTCGTTTATACATAGTACAGACCAATGTTTCGACCGAGTTCGTTGGCCAGCTTCATCCGCCATTTTGTTTAAAAATGGCGGCCATTTAAAATTTTAAGAAAAATTTAAATTGGAAATGTGGTACCAAAAAATTGAAAATTGAAAAAATATTTTTTTCTTATGTGTTTGACCTTGATAAAAAGATTCGGGAGCAGTTTTTGTTTCGTCTATATCTTAAAAAATGGCTGAGTTATAGCATTTTGAATTTCTAGCGTGGCTGACATTTGGAAACGCCCTGATTTTTGCCACGTGATAACAGACGTATTTATGAACCGATTTGGATGTACCTTGGTGTGTACGTAGTACATGCAAATAACTCAACCGAGTTCGTTGGCCAGCTTCATCCGCCATCTTGTTTCAAAATGGCGGCCATTTAAAAAAATATAAATTTAAAATGAGATGCTAAAAATTTGGAAAATGAAAAAGATTTTTTCGTATGTGTTTGACCTTAATACAAAGATTCCGGAACAGGTTTTGTTTCGTCTATATCTAAAAAAATGGCTGAGTTATAATATTTTGAATTTCTATTGTGGCTGACATTTTAAAACGACCTGATTTTTGTCTTTCGATAACAGGCGTATTTATGAACCGATTTGGATATTACTTGGTCTGTACATAGTGCATACCAATATCTCGACCGAGTTCGTTGGCCAGCTTCATTCGCCATCTTATTTCAAAAAGGTTGCGATTTTTTAAAAATGTATTTTAAAATTTAAAATGAGGTATTAAAAAATTGGAAAATGAAAAAGATTTTTTTTATGTGTTTGGCCTTGATACAAAGATTCGAGCAGTTTTTGTTTCTGAAAATTTGTTCTTTTGTTTATATCTTAAAAAGTGGTTGAATTATAGCACTTTGAATTTCTATTATGGCTAACATTTTGAAACGATCTTGTATTTGTCACGCGATACCACACGTATTCGCCTATTTCGATGGAAGAAGGCATGTGGATAGTATGCATCAGTATCTCGACCAAATTCGCTAGCCAGCTTCATCAGCCATCTTGTTTCAAAATGGCGGCCATTAAATTTGAAAAACTTATATTTAAAGTGAGGTGCAAAAAAATTAGAAATTGAAAAAGGTTTCTTTCTTAAGTATTTGACCTTAATATAAGGATTCAGGAGCATTTTTTGTTTGCCTTTATCTTAAAAAATGGCTCAGATATAGTAGTTTCAATTCCTAACGTGGGTGACATTTTGAAAAATCTGGTTTTTTGCCTGCGACAGCACTCGTATATATCAACCGATTCCGATGTGAGTGAGCATGTGCACAGCAATTACTAAGGTCTCGACCAAGTTCACTGGTTAGCCTCATCCACCATGTTGTCTTAAAATGGCAGGCACTTTAAGAAATCGCCAAATTTTGCAGCCAAATATAAGTTACTTTAATTAAAAGCAGCTTGGATAAAGCTGACTAATTTCGCGAAATTCTCATTCATAATGATTTAGTATTGATAAAAATTGGTGTTGAATCTCCCACATTCGGTTTCCACTAAATTGAGCTTCGTGGGTCAATAATATAAGTTGGCTTTTTTAAAATAAGGAATATGAAAGCTACCTCTTCCTCCCGGCACTGGCCGGAAGGACTTTTTTGGTTAACTTCACCCCCCTCCTCCCAACTATCCTCCAATTACTTTTTATTGTACATACTATAATCAATTAATTGCTTAGTTTATTCAGTATCAAAAATTAAAGATCTTTTTTAAAATAGGAACTTGCTAGGCAGTATTTTCCTGTTTTAACCATAAATCGTGTTGTTCTGATTTTAGAGTCTGTTAGAGATAATTAATGTTCTAAAGAATGAAACTTTTAGGATATTTCATACTTTAAAAGTTTATTACGATACTTTTGTCCCTAAAATGGAAAATTAAAAAATGAAAATGAGTTATTAAGGAAAAACCAACGTCATTTGTTTTTTTTGTTTTTTTTTCCCACTTTTTGAAAATTGTACCCCATTTTCCCGGCTCCGTATCTCTCATCCTATTTGGTCAATTTACAAACATGAATAGTTCATGTTGTGGAGAATTTTGTCCTCTACAAAATAGTAATTGTAATTTTTTCTGTAAAATGCACTGGAACCGAGTTAATCCAGAAAAATCGAAAAAAGTGCCGAAAATTTTTTGTTTTTTTTATATAGTAAAAAACGCATAAGGTCTAGAAGGTCAAAAGCTTGGTTTTTTCATTAGAGGGTCAACCTATACATAATACCCGGAAATCAGAATTACCCGAATTTTTGCAAGGCAAAATGCTATTTCTACTGGACTATGATAGATACTTGCCACAAAAGAGTGACCTAGAAGTTAAAAACTCAAACACATACACATTCTTGAGTTAAGAGGCTACTTCAGTCAAGTGAAAAGACACTTTCGCTAATGCTAATCCTATGGAAGAAATTTATAACGATATCTCGGTTGCATTTTAATATTTTTAAATAATTTTTTTTTTGCATTGGATAGCTGAGATCGATCGATACAAAGGGCATTTTTTACTTTTTCTATTTTGTTTACAGATATTTTTTATGAGGACACTTTCATTTTGGGAACCGGTTTCGAAACTGAAAGCATCCTCATTAAAAAAATCTGCAATCGAAATCGAAAAAGTAAAAAACGGCCTGCATACAGATCGATCTCATCTATCCAATGCAAAAAAAATCATTTAAAAATATTAAAATGCAACCGAGATATCGTTATAAATTTCTTCCATAGGATTAGCATTAGCGAACGGGTCTTTTCACTTGACTGAAGTAGCCTCTTAATTCTTACTCAAAGTAGCATTTCACGGAGGAAAAAACCCATTCACTTCAAATAACCCCTTTAACCTGTAATTGGTCGCGTCTATTTGAACGGCATCATTTGTTGCGTCTGCGTGTTCGCTTTTCTCTCAGCCTACCATCTGTCATTGTATAAGCAGATTGCGTAATGAAAATTGTTATTAAAATCTTTCTTTAGGTGAAATACAATATAATTTATATTTAAAGAAAAACAAGGGACCTTAAATATTTTTCTCATATATTTTTAATGAAGCGCCAAAATTATTACTAAATTAAATACTGGTTTTTTAAGCTCAGCCTGAGAGAAATGCTAATAGCGCGACCAACGACTAGTTAAGAGGAAACGAAACTCACTAATGCCTTATACTCTGTCTTTATACTAAATTTTAAAAAAGTTTGCTGAATAGGTTTAAATTTCAATTTTATTCTTTTTTTTTTTAATATCTAAGTTTTAAATGCGCCTTTATAGATCAGCTAATTAGCTGAACAGATATTTACATGGGACTCAAATTTCCACTTAATTTCAGAACAAGCCTACAGTGTTTTATTAGTTAAACTTTCATTTCAAATAATTCACTATTTTATTTAAAAGTAAATATCAGCATCTGTATGGAAACAGCAAGTATGAGGTATATCTCGTATACACACACACACATATATATATATATATACAAGATATACCTAAAAAAAATTTAATACTACCAAACCTACATTATCATTTCACGTTTTCTCAGCAATTCGGGAACATGAACATAAGAAACCAAATTAAAGAAATCCCACACAGTTTACCACACACGTTTTTCTCAGAATTCTACAGTGGAGTTCTGTTAACTTACTGGTAACTAACTTTTATGGGCAAAAATGTATTTTTAAAGATGAGAAAATTCTAATACTAAAAAGTCCTTCCGGCCAGTGCCGGGAGGAAGAGGTAGCTTTCATATTCCTTATTTTAAAAAAGCCAACTTATATTATTCAAACACACGAAGCTCAATTTAGTGGAAACCGAATATAGGAGATTCAATACTAATTTTTATCAATACTAAATCATTATGAATGAGAATTTCGCGAAATTAGTCAGCTTTATCCAAGCTGCTTTTATTTAAAGTAACTTATATTTGGCTGCCAAATTCGGCGATTTCTTAAAGTGCCTGCCATTTTAAGACAACAGGGTGGATGAGGCTAACCAGTGAACTTGGTCGAGACCTTAGTAATTGCTGTGCACATGCTCACTCACATCGGAATAGATTGATATATACGAGTGCTGTCGCAGGCAAAAAATCAGATTTTTCAAAATTTCACCCACATTAGATATTGAAATTGCTATATCTGAGCCATTTTTTAAGATAAAGACAAACAAAAAATGCTCCCGAATCCTTACATCAAGGTACTTATACTTAAGAAAGAAACCTTTTTCAATTTCTAATTTTTTTGCACCTCACTTTAAATATAATTTTTTTTTAATTTAATGGCCGCCATTTTGAAACAAGATGGCTGATGAAGCTGGCCAGCGAACTTGGTCGAGATATTGATGTATACTATCCACATGCCTTCTTACATCGAAATAGGCGAATACGAGTGTTATCGCGTGACAAATACAAGATAGTTTCAAAATGTTAGCCATGCTAGAAATTCAAAGTGCGATAATTCAACCATTTTTTAAGATATAAACAAAAGAACAAATTTTCAGAAACAAAAACTGCTCCGGAATCTTTGTATCAAGGCCAAACACATAAAAAAAAATCTTTTTCATTTTCCAATTTTTTAATAACTCATTTTAAATCAATTTTTTTTATGGCAAACCTTTTGAAACAAGATGGCAAATGAAGCTGTCCAACGAACTCGGTCGAGACATTTGTATGTACTATGTACAGACCAAGTTACATCCAAATAGGTTCATAAATATGCCTGCTATCGCGTGACAAAAATCAGGTCGTTTTAAAATATCAGCCACAATAGAAATTCAAAATGCTATAACTCAGCCATTTTTTTAGATATAGGCGAAACAAAAACTGTTCCGGAATCTTTGTATTAAGGTCAAACACATACGAAAAAAATCATTTTCATTTTCCAATTTTTTGGTATCTCAGTTTAAATTTAAAAAAATTTAATTTTTTAAATGACCGCCATTTTGAAACAAGATGGCGGATGAAGCTGGACAACGAACTCGGTTGAGACACTTGTATGTACTATGCACACACCAAGGTACATCCAAATCGGTTCATAAATACGCCCGTTATCACGTGACAAAAATCAGGACGTTTCAAAATGTCAGCCACGCTAGAAATTCAAAATGCTATAACTCAGCCATTTTTTAAGATATAGACGAAACAAAAACTGCTCCCGAATCTTTGTATCAAGGTTAAACACATAAGAAAAAAATATTTTTTAAATTTTAAATTTTTTGGTACCACATTTCAAATTAAATTTTTTTAAAAAAATTTAAATGGCTGCCATTTTTAAACAAGATGGCGGATGAAGCTGGCCAACGAACTCGGTCGAGACATTGGTATGTACTATGTATAAACGAAGTTACATCCAAATCGGTTCATAAATACGCCTTTTATCGCTTGACAAAATTCAGGACGTTTCAAAATGTCAGCCACGCTAGAAATTCAAAATGCTATAACTCAGCCATTTTTTAAGATATAGACGAAACAAAAACTGCTCCGGAATCTTTGTATAAAGGTCAAATACATCAGAAAAAAATATTTGTCGATTTTCAATTATTTGGTACCACATTTCAAATTTTAAATTTTTAAAAAAATTTTAAATGGCCGCCATTTTGAAACAAAATGGCGGATGAAGCTGGCCAACGAACTCGGTCGAGACATTGTTATGTACTATGTACACACCGAATTACATCCAAATCGGTTCATAAATACGAGAGTTACAGTGTGACATAGGTCAGATATATATATATATATATATATAATACTGAAATATTAATCGGTATGGTGTTTATTATTTATATTTTATATCCTATAAATATTTAAATACGTTTTATTGATTCTTCCATTTCATATTATTTGTTTCTATTCTGCTTTCATTTTTAATCAATTCACTTGATTTTAATGGTTGTTTGGGCACAGGGGGAAATAATTTTTAGCTTTAGCTTATATTTCTCACAGAAAACAACCATTTTGCTTATATCATTGAATTCTGTGCCCTTGACAACGTAATTCAATATATAAGCTTTTCCATTTTTTGTCGGTGTCCACTTTTTTCTTTTTCTTCCATAATAATTCTTATAATAATTTTTTTTTCTTATTTCTTTTTTTTTTATACTTACAGCTTTAATTCATAATAATTGACGGTGGTAGGTTATGTTTAATTAATGGTTATATATATATATATATATATATATATATATATGGATATATATATATATGTGTGTGTGTGTGTGTGTGTGTGTCAATTTTGAACGGAGGGTGGTTTCGGGGTCTCTGGGTCATGATCTATGAAAATATACCAAAATTTTTTGAAATCGCTTTCCTCCGAATGGCTGCAATTGGTAGTTTTTTTAATGAAAGCTACCTAAAAGAGAGTCAAACAAACTCAAATTCATTCGACTTTCAACTAATTTCAAATTCAAACTTATTGAGAAGGAGACTACCAGATCCCAGACGTTCGGGTCATCGGTTTGCCTAGCACAATACTTTGTTGTAGAAGACCAAGGTATAAAATAACCTTGAAGTAATTAGCAAGCAGTTCTTTAAAAAAATAAGAAAGAATGAAAATGAATTAAAAATTATTGCAAATACTGTTACATCTACTTAAGAGGCTACTTCACCCGCGCGAAACCATCACCCACTCGCTAATGTTAATCCTATGGAAGAAATTTTTAAAAATATCTCGTTCTCATCTCATTTCAACATTTAAAAATGAGTTTTTTTTTTTTTTTTTTTTTTTTGGGGGGGGGGGGGGGGGCATTAGATAACTGAGGTCTATGTGTACAAAGTCCCTTCGTTATTTTTTCGATTTTGCTTAGAGGTTCTTTTTACTAAGATACTTTCACTTTCGAAACCGGTTCTGAAAATCAAAGTATAAAAAAAAAATGAATAAAATCGAAAAAGTAAAAACGGGCTTCTGTATAGATCGACGTCAGTTATCCAATGCACAAAAAATAATTTAAAAAGAAAATTTAAAAATATTGAAATGCAAACGAGATATTTTTAAAAATTTCTTCCATAGGAGTAACTTTAGCGAGAGGGTATTTTCGCCTGAGTGAAGTAGCCCCTTAAAATATTTTGTCGCGACCGCAGGAGAAGCTCCATGTTCGAGTGTTGAGAGCCATGTGATCAAAATACGGTCTCCTTTTATTTTAGATGGTTCCGTCTATTTTTATTTATTTATTTATTTTGTAATAATAATGCTTCAATAGTTGCTTTATATTTTTCCTGATAAATAGAATGCTATTGATAAACGAATTTTTTTTATATTAATTGTTTATGTAAGTTATCGTCTGCTGCATATTCCTTGGTTTCGTGTGCTCCGAATCCATGTAAGTTTCTTGTTCTTTTTTTCCGCATGTGGCAACACTCTGTGTTTATTGTGTTTTGATTCTTGTTGTTGAAATGTGAAAAATGATGGAATGTAGTATGCCATCTGTTGGCTCGTATATATTTAGTGTTAAAATAAATTCGTTTTTACAGTCCGCTTTGGTGTTTATGTGAACGAACCAGTTGTGTAAGTGATTAGTTAAAGACGCAAAACCATTTGTTGGTACAAGTCTAGCCGGAGCGCTAGTGAAAAATAAAAGAGTACAATCGAACATTTGATGAACTGCCGAGTGATATCGTCTGTGATGAAAAATTACCTCAGGTTGTGAGGTAAGTTAACTTTGAACATTTTATTTCATGTCTAAAAAAGAATTTTTGTTTAAAAGTGTAGAATTATTTTGAAAATATACAGTTTAGATATTTTAGAACTAGTTTTGGGCTTGATTTAAGCAAACATGAGTGAACTGGTATCTTTAAAAACAACAAAAAAAAACTGCTCTACGGAGAAGTGTAACAAATTACATTAAGAAAATCGAAAGTTTAATCGCAAGTGATGACATTAATGTAATAGAATTAGAAGAAAATATTGAATTGTTAAAACAGAAAGAAATGGATCTAAAAAACTTGATAGGGAAATTGAAGTTTTAATTACAGAACCCAAACAATTAGAAAGTGAGATAGCGCACAGGATATCTCAGATAAAATTCATTTGTGGAAATTTAAGGGTGAAAAAATGTTGAAAATACAAAATGCTGAGTTAAATAAGAGTGAAATTAAATCTGATAGTGTAATTTCAGAAAACGTGTTTGAGAATATTAAATTACCTAGGTTATTATTACCTACTTTTGGAAGTAATATAACAGAATGGATGGCGTTTAAGGATCTTTTTAATGCATGCGTAAACAGCAATACAAGTATATCTAATGCTCAAAAATTACAGTATTTGAAGGCTTCGTTGAAAGGTGAAGCGTATCGCGTCATTCAGTCTATTCAAATTTCGAATTCTAATTTTGAAATTGCGTGGAATCTATTAGACGAAAGATATTCAAATAAGCGAGAACAAATATTTGCATATATTAAACGATTTTTAAGTTTACCAACTATTCAAACAGAATCAGCTATTGCTATTTTAAATCTAGTTGACAACTTTAATGAAGTCATTTGCTCATTAGAAGTATTGAACCAAACCATTGACAAATTTGGTGATACATTAATGACTTATTTAATTTTGCAAAAATTGGATCCTTCTACAAAATTGTGGTGGGGACGTCAGCTTAAAAGCGGGGAAATTCCGAAACTTAAAAACTTAATCGAATTTCTTAAGAATTATGCAAGAACTCTTCAAAATAGCAAGCAAGTGGTAAATAAGGTACCTAAATCTGTAGTTCTGAATAAGAGTAATGCTTTTGTAGCTACGTTAGGTTGTGGTTATTGTAAGGAAGACCATAGTTTAGCTAAGTGCTCGAAGTTTCTTAATTTACCTGTTCAAAAACGAATAGATTTAGTAAAACGTAATCATTATTGTTTCAGTTGCTTATTCTAATATGCATTTCCTCAATAAATGTAAGAGTCTAAATACGTGCCATCATTGCTTTAAGAAACATCATAGTGTTTTGCACATGGTAAATTATTCAAGGAATAAGAGTTTCGTCTACAGTCTGTGCCTCTCATTATGAGTCAAACGAAAATTGTAATCAAAAGAGCCATATTTTGTTGTGTACCGCATTAGTAAAAGTTCAAAATTCTAAACAAGAGTTTGTAAAATGCAGATGTTTATGTGATACTGGCTCTTAGAGGTCATTTATTTCACAAGAATGTGTAAATAAATTAGGATTAAAGGTCAAAGATAGTTCTATCTCTGTGTCATGTTTGGGAACATTTAATACTGTGAGTAGAGGGGAAGTTGATTTATTATTCACTTCTCACTTCAAAAGTGATCTTAGAGTATCAACATCAGCATTCGTGATGAATAAGGTGGCAGATAATATTCCCTATGTGTCTTTGCCTTCAATCATTTGCAATAATTTCAATGATTTAATGTTAGCTGATACATTATTTTTCAAATCACAAAAAATTGACATTCTATTTGGTGTAAATGTATTTATGCATTTAATGACTGGAGAAATTGTCAAACGCGAACCTAACCTTCCATTTGCATTAAATTCGAGACTTGGGTGGATAATTTCGGGTACTACAAATTTTGAAACGCTGGCAACTGATCCAGTATGTGTAAATCATTTAAGTGCAAAAACTGACGAGTTAGTAAATTCATTCTGGGAATTAGAAAAAATTCCAAATGTGCAACCTTTAACAGTTGAAGAAAAACTTTGTGAAAGGCATTTTAAGAGTTCTCATTTCAGAGAAAAAACAGGCCGCTACTCAGTCGCATTACCGTTTAAACAGGATCGGGATAATTTAGGCGATTCTCGCCAAATGGCACACAGAAGATTTCTTTATCTTGAGAAAAGATTAATATCCATGCCAGAAATTTACAAACAATATGTTAAATTTATGAAAGAATATTTATCTCTGGGCCACATGGACCTTGTTTCAAATACAGATCGTGAAGTAAACCTTATTACATCCCACATCACTTCGTCTTGAATAGTTCTGGTTTAACCACCAAATTAATAGTAGTTTTTGATGGGAGTGCTAAAACAACAACAGGTGTATCTTTAAACGACACTCTAATGGTAGGTCCCAAAACACAAGATGATTTAATTTGCATTTTATGAAGGTTTAGATTTCATAATATTACAATCACAGCTGATATAAGAATGATGTATAGGCAGGTAAAAATTCATGACAAAGATAGGGATTTTCAGAGAATATTATGGAGAGATAGTCAAGATAAACAAATACAAGTTTTTCGCTTAAACACTGTCACGTATGGAACTGCTGCTGCTCCATATCTTGCAACTAAAGCTTTGAGTCAGTTAGCAATTGATGAGGGTCTTAATTTCCCAAAAGCAATGACTATATTTTTTAGAGATTTTTATGTTGATGATGTTTTAACTGGTGTTGAGAATAGTCAGGAAGGTACTGAATTGATATATGAATTGCAGAAAATGCTAAAAAAAAAAGGTGGGTTTGAGTTACATAAATGGTCCACAAATGAACCATCACTATTGGAAAATGCTGGGTTAGCAAAAACAATTAATGATAATATACATAGTGTAGTGGGCAATAAGGCCATAAAAGTTCTAGGAGTGGAATGGCATCCTGATAATGATATGTTCAAATGTAATTTCAGTGATATAGATTATCAAAGTGTCCCTAATAAAAGAATTATTCTGTCATTTGTATCAACGCTTTTTGACCCATTGGGATGGATTGCACCTTTTGTAATTCTAACTAAAATGAACCTTCAAGAACTGTGGAAATTACAATTATCATGGGATGACCCAGTACCAGAAAATATTGATCAAAAGTGGAAAATTTTGTGCCAAGAAGTCAAAATCTTAAATTCCATATATATACCTAGAAAAGTCATCTTGCCCAATTATACTCGATGTGAACTTCACGGAAATTGTGATGCTTCAGAAAAGGGTTATTCAGTAGTTATTTACGTTAAAACTTGTGATAACTGTAACACTGATGTGAAACTTTTAACAGCTAAAACTCGCGTAGCACCACTAAAACCTGTCACGATTCCAAGACTGGTATTATGTGCTGCAGTATTGCTGGCATACTTAATACAGGCGGTTAGAGATGCATTACGTATAAAACCTGATTCTGTGCACGCATGGAGTGATTCACAAATTGTATTGTCATGGCTAAGATCAAATCCTAAAAGATGGCAAGTCTTTGTAGCCAACAGAGTATCTGAAATCCAATCCATTTTACCAGCTGAGAATTGGAACCATGTGAACGGAAAAGAAAATCCTGCTGATTGTGCATCACGTGGGTTACTTCCTGCAGAACTACTGTCTCATGACTTGAGGTGGAACGGCCCATTGTGGTTAAGAAGCAATGAGGTTCCCGTGCATGAACCTATTACTATAAATGAAAAAGAATTACCAGAAGCACGTAAAACATTATCATTTGTAATTTCTGAAAATGTAAAAGAACTTGATATTATATAAAAAATGTCTTCGTTTTCCAAGTTGCAACGCATATTTGCTTGGCTATTGAGATTCATCTCCAATTCAAAGGTAACACGTGTAGAAAGAAATACATCATTTTTATCAAGCAATGAAATTCAAGCCACAACACTCTGCATTATTCGAATAGTTCAACAAGTGAACTTCAATAAAGAAAATCAGTGTTTAGAAGCTGGAAAAGAGCCACCTACAAATAACAGTCTCATTTGTTTGTGTCCAATTTTAGATGATAACAAAATATTAAGAGTAGGAGGAAGATTGAAATACACAGCTGTCAGAGAATGAAGAGCACCCAATCTTATTACCATCAAAGCACTATGTGACTAAGATCATAATTAAACATTTTCATGAAAAATATTTCCATGCAGCTCCAGAGCTTCTTCTTTCTTTAATTAGACAGAAATTTTGAATCATTACTGCTAGGTCTGTTATTCGGAAAATAGTAAGGACTTGTGTTACATGTTGCAGATATAGAGCTCAAACTGCAAAACAAATAATGGCTAATCTTCCAGCATCTAGAGTAACACAATCACGACCATTCCATCGAGTTGGAACAGATTTTTCAGGACCATTCATGATTAAATATCGTGCAGGACGCGGACTAAAATCATTTAAATCATATGTGCGTGTATTTGTCTGCTTCGTCATCAAATCAGTTCATCTTGAAGTTGTAGAAGATCTTTCAACAAAGGCATTCTTAAGTGCATTAAAACGATTTATCGCAAGAAGAGGGAAACATCTTGAGATTTTTAGTGATTGTGGAACCAACCTCAAAGGTGCAGAAAAAGAAATCAAAAATTATCTTTTGCAGTGCAAGCAGAATGAAGAAATAAACAAATTTTTGTCGTCAGAGGAAATACGCTGGCCTTTTAATCCGCCATCTGCTCCACACTTTGGTGGACTTTGGGAATCTGCAGTAAAATCAATGAAATCGCATCTGAAGAAAACCGTTGGTGACACTGTCTTAACCTATCCTGAGTTCCAAACCTTGATTACGCAAATTGAAGTTTGTCTCAACTCTAGGCCACTATGTCCCATATCATCTGACCCAACAGACTTAACTGCTCTAACGCCAGGTCACTTCCTAGTTGGAACTTCTCTAACTGCCATACCTGAACAAGATCTAAGTCACAGTCCTTTGAGTCATCTTGATAGATGGCGTGTGAGACAGTTTATTCTTCAGCAATTTTGGAAATGATGGAGCCGGGAATACCTGTCTTAACTTCAGCAAAGACCTAAAATGGCAAAAAAAACAACGAGATTTAGAAGTCACTAGTTGCTTCAATAGTTGCTTTATATTTTTCCTGATAAATAGAATGCTATTGACAAACGAATTTCTTTTATATTAATACTTGTCAAATTCCTTTCAATTCTTAAAAAGAAATACTTATTTAACCCCTTCGGGACGAGCGTATTTTACAGAATTTTTAATCGTTTATCACCAGTTTTATAAAACAGAAATTTTTGCCTAATTGAAACGGGAAAATGCTCGGATTAAATAAGGCAAAATTTTCAATAAAAATTTACTGGTGAGAATCATCAAGGATTCTGAGCACTTTAGGTGGCACGTATACCGGTCGCTAATCCCCAAGCGATTAAATAAAATTATATGAACTCTTTAAATTCTATTAAATTTTTACATTACAAGCAAGTTCTGAAATTAAGTCGAACTTTCAGATTGGTAATTTAAAAAAATAAATAAAAATTCAAATTGTTGCATTTAAGTTGAGTTTCCAATATATTTTTTAAAGTTTTAAAGATAACACAAGTCGGAAATTGTACGTCAAACGTGGCAAATGAGGTGCGATCGTACTATAACTAGTTTTATAAATATTCAGATCTTGATGCAATACGTGTTGCACTCTCATGCAAAAATGCATGAATACAAAATTTATTACAATTATATATATTAAATTCAGTAATACGGAAATAATAGGACTCCATCTTAAATATGACGTAATTACCATGGCAACCTAGAATCATTTGTTATTTACGTATGATAGGATTTAATATAATGAAGAACACGTTTATTAATATCTTTTATAAGTTTTGATTCGATTTTCATAAAATTTGAAATGACTCAACAAAATTCTGCAACGATTATATATATTAAATTTCAAACCATTCGGTTGGGTAGTTTTTGCGATGTTATATGCGAACAGGCAGACGGACGGACCAGTCAACAACTATAGGTGGCTATATTTATATAATTACGAACACACCTAAAGTCATGATTCGAGGTCAAGGTTTAATTTTTTTTTATTTAAAATTGCATATACAGTAGCGCTCAAAAGTATTTTGACAACCTTATATTCTCTCTTATTTTATTTAATATAAAAATGTAAAAGAAAATATATTCCCTATAATTGAGAACACTGTGACTGCACTTATTCAAATGTATCAAGTTTCACCTTGTTTAATTAGATTCGGCACCACCGAAGAAATATGACTCCTCCTTAGCTCAAAAGTATTTTGACAATTAGTTTGCATTTAATTGTTGAAGGTGTCAGTGGCGCTATAGCTTCGATTAGTGTTTATATTGATTTATTGTGATTAATTTTAAGGATCAGGAATGCCGAAATGTAAAAAATATTGAAGTGATTCTAGAAAAGCCGCTGTAAATGCACTTAAGAAAGGTAGACCGCAAGCAGAATTAGCTCGTTCTTTTAACGTGTCTCGGCAACTTGTTATTACATGGAATAAAGTGTTTAATAAACAGAAATACATCGAAAATAAGCCTCAAAGTGGCCATCCGAAAAAAACAACGTGCAATGTTGACTGTATTATAAAAATGATATCTATATGTGATTGTCGTAAGTCCGCTGTAATAATAAAAAATGAATTGAAAGAAAATTACGGCATAGACATACACGTTTCATCTGTCAAACGACGCCTAAACCTCTATAATTTACATGGCAGAAGACCAGCAAAAACACGTTTCTAAACTACTAAGAATAGGAGGGCTAGAGTTGCATTTGTAAAACGGCATAACCCTTTCAGGGGCAAAGCAATGCTGTTGCTGAAGTGTTGAAATTAATGACTGACACCAGAATTTTGGTTAAAAAAATTCGGTTTATAATGTATGTGCTTATAATATAGTGCTTATAATATATGTGCTTATAATATAGTGTGTTTATAATATAGCTTTTTCTTATTTAAAAATAAATTTATTTTCAAATTCCGGTGTCAATCATTAATTTCAACACTTTCGCAATTGAATTGCTTTCCCCCTGAAGGGGTTATGCCGTTTTACAAATGCAACTCTAGCCTTCCTATTCTTAGTAGATAACAAACGTGTTTTTGCTGATCTTCTACCATGTAAACCAGGCATGTCAAACTCGTTTACCACTGCGGGCCAAATGAAGCATCATAAGCAAATCCGCCGGCCAGAATTAAAAAAGTAGATGATTTTAATTACCAATGCACAGAATAAAATTTGCACATACAAAACACAGCCGTGTTAAAGAAATATTAACGTAAAGTTTCAAAATTATTATTCATAGCTATGTTATCTTATTTTTCGAAACAATTCTCGATATTACTATTTCTTAACCATATCTACAAATTTTCTGAATTCTCTAAATTGCATTTTTTTTTAAATTGTACACACTGGTATGTGTATACAAATTCTTTATCTAATTAAGGCGTAACTGTCAGTCTTCCAGATCTATAAAGTAAAAAAAAAAATATTTTGAATTTGAAAATTTATTTAATAAAATGTGGTTCAAATTATGTTTTTTGGACTTGAAAAATAACAAAAGGTTGGCAGCTACGCAACGATGTCAATGTTTTACAGACGAGCAGGATTTTTTTTTTTCCCCTCAGAAAACTACCACATTCTGAAGACAAATATTCCCCTTACTGGGACGGGAATACCAGTTGGGTTCAAATGACTAAATAAATAAGACAAATATTAGCTATTTAAAATACGCGCGAGCATTCTGAAAAAAAAAAAAAACTCGCCTAAACGGTAACCCTGATATACATATGTTAACGATGTTTGTCATCTCTATAAGACCACGGAGTGTTCATGAAAAAGTATTTTCAGCATGCGTGTTCGAGAAACTAAATTAAACAAGATACAATACCAAAGGCTTGGCGGGCCACAGAGAAGTAGTCGGCGGGCCAGTTGTGGCCCGCGGGCCACGTGTTTGACATGCCTGATGTAAACCATAGAGGTTTAGGCGTCGTTTGACTGATGAAACGTGTATGTCTATGCCGTAATTTTCTTTCAATTCCTTTTTTATTATTACAGCGGACTTACGACAATAACTTGTAGATATCATTTTTATAACATAGTCAATATTTCAAGTTGTTTTTTTCGGATGGCCACTTTGAGGCCTATTTTCGATGTATTTCTGTTTATTAAAAACTTTATTCCATGTAATAACAAGTTGCCGAGACACGTTAAAAGAACGAGCTAGTTCTGCTTGCAGTCCACCTTTCTTAAGGGCATTTTCTAGAATCACTTCAATATTTTTTTTACTTTTCGGCATTCCTGATCCTTAAAAATAATCACAATAAGTCAATAAAAACACTAATCGAAGCTATAGTGCCACTGACACCTTCAACAATTAAATGAAAACTAATTGTCAAAATAATTTTGAGCTAAGGCGGAGTCATATTTCTTCGGTGGCGCCGAATGTAAACAAACAAGTTGAAACTTGATACATTTAAATAACTGCAGTCACAGTGTTCTCAATTATAGGGAATATATTTTCTTTTACATTTTTATATTAAATAAAATAAGAGGGAATATAAGGTTGTCAAAATACTTTTGAGCGCTACTGTATTTTTCGTATAAACATTTAGGTAACACATATTACCGTATATAATTATTAATATAAAATTATCCTAAAGTAGAAATACAGCTTCTATAATTTATAAAAATACTGTAAGACACCCTTAACATATTGTTTACAACAACAAATGTCGTATCCATGGATCAGTGTCACCCTCTATGATACAACAATAGCATGGATGTGACATATCAGAAATTATGCCTAATATTTTATAAACTATGCACAACATTCGCATATGCTACTTAGATATCAAATTAAATAGAGCAATTTAAAGACAACAAATATCAACAGGATTCTGGTATTTTTAAAACTGACATAATTAATGAGGCCATGGAGTTGACATCCTAAAAAAGTACACTATATGGTAATTAAAAGTTTTAAGTTAAAACCACATCAAATAACAACATACCATTCTTCAGAAATGTTCCACCCAACAAGTGGCCTCCTGTATTTAATTTGTATTCTAAATTCCACACTGGTCAAATCAATTAAAGGATATTGTAAGTCTTATATAAAATAACGGTATAAGCGACCTTTTTTCAGAAAATGGAAAAAGAGAGTCTAAAAATCCAAATATTTTTCCGCAATATGGAGATTAATTTGCATGTTAATTGTGTTCAAAGTCAAGGTTCAGTAGAAATTTTCGTTTAGTAGAAAACTTCGTTAACTAGAGACTTCGTTAAACGGAAGTTCGACTGCATCATATTTAACTCCGAAAAAATAATAATGATGATAAATACCCTAAGTCTAAGTTGTCGTCTTAGAAATCAGTAATAAACAACAACAACAACAAAAATCTCATTGAACGGTCAAATTAATGTTTGCATCGTGTCTGCGATGAATTGAAAAATGAGTCAGCCTTGCAAACGAAACAGATAAAACTTTTTTTTTTTTTTCAATCGTTGGCAAAAGTAGGATCACAGTATTGAATGGGAAGAATAAAATATTTACACTCATTTTTTTTTATTCACATTGGCCGAACTATTGAAATTTTGATTATTTTTTGCTAAGCATTGTGGTGTTATTCAATTGTTAAAACAATTACAGTAAACTCTCTGTAATGCGCACTCTGTGTGAGACGGAAATCTGTCTAACTCGGAAAGATTTTCAAGTCCCTGCGAATCCATAGACATAGAGTAAAATTTGTCTAAGGCAGAATATTGTCTACTACGGAAAATTTCCTCGGACCTGATCAACTCCGCCTTAGACAGAGTTTACTGTATATTTCAAACCGCTACATGAAGAAATATAATAGACAATCACTTTTCTAGGAAATCAAAATTCTAGGAATAGAAATCAGGAAAACACTCCACGATCAATCTTTTTCTATACAACATACAACTATTTAGCACATAATCTTAACATATCTACACGAATAAATGGTTAAAATTAAATAAGACTTACCTTATGTGTTCCATAAAGAATCATTTTAATGATATCCTAATCTGTTAATCCTAAGACGGCGGACGAAAAAGTGATCATTTTTCTGATCTTACAAGGGCAATGACGCCTTTCTGTTCTGATTGGTTAATAAGCAATGCCTACGTAAGTCACTCTTTCAGGAGTGACTAATTCACTCTCGATAACGGAGTGAGACATTTCACTCCTTTATAGAGAGTGGAAAATTCCACTCTTTAAGGAGTGTATTTATAAAAAATTCACTCCAAACAGAGTGATGCCTGTCACTCTTTCAAAGAGTGAACTTTTCACTTCTCCCAATTTTAGAGTGTATTGCAGCCGTTCGGAGGAAAGCGATTTCAAAAAACTTTGGTATATTTTCATTGATCATGACCCCCAGACCCCGAAACCACCCATAGATTAAGGACCAAGATGGGACAATTGCGGTAAAATCTGTAATGGCAACAGTACTAGATCACTACTGACAAGGGGGAAGAATTAACAAGCCTCCGAAATTTACCTATGTTGAAGAAATATGTTTACCTTCTATACTATGAATATCTATTCTTTCCTAAAACGAAGCAGGTGTCAGATTCATGCTTGCTTTATTCATTTAGCTTTCTTTTTTTTTTTTTTTTTTTTTTTTTTTTTTTTTTTTTTTACCGTAATTGTAGTGGTCACCTTTAACTTACAAAATGATAATTAGAGTAATAATATAAGAGAAAAACCTAGAAAATTCTGTTAATAACGTAAATATGTAAGTTTATGAGATTAAATTGTAAAAAATCAAATTCAGGTATTGTGTTAATTTATTCATATCGAACAAAACTTTATTGAGTGTAACGTCAGTACCTTTATTTATTTTTAACTGTTAGATTTATATAATTCTAAAAATTTGTCGAAATGAATTTTTCCCCATCTGTAATTTTATTATTATTCCTTATATGTTAATATTATAAGTATTATTGAATTGGTTGTACGTTATTTACATTAAAAACAATATTTTTATTTTATCTGTAAGAAAGTGAAAATGCGTAAATTTTAAAAGATTATTGTAACGATTGTTTACTACGTTAACTTCATAAATTAATAAAACATCGGCTATAAAAAATTTCTTACGGAATGGGAATATTTATGAAATTTTCTGGGCTTTGTAGAGCGCAACACTGTAAAAAAAAAAAAAAAAAAAAAAAAAAAAAAAACGGACTAAAAAACGGAAATACTACTGGCAATCTAGACTCCAGTACTATTTCCGTTTTTTTACGGGAACTTTTACTCATAAATTACAGAAAAATTTCCGTTTATAATCAGAAAAGTGGTTTTTTACAGTGCATACTTCGTATATTTTTATATTACACCATTACTTTATGTAGCTTTAAATCCAGTTATATCATATTTACTTCATATATAGCATTCATAACGATTTTTACCCTGTTTTTCGTTGCACTTATATCGTTCACTCATCATGTAAAAAAAGCATATATCCGTGCATGAACATAGAATAGATATTAGACATATAAAATAAAATATCTTTTCTATGTTTATGTATCGGTGTAAGATTCTATTGAAAACGTAAACATGAAACATTAAAAAAAGAAAGATCAGAATCAGGTAGATGCTCAATGATAAAATTTTTACAAGGATGGTGAGTTTCTTCCCCATTGTCACTAAAGGCGCTACGATCATAATCGCATTAGAATTACGCTCTATGGAAATGTCCCATCTTGTATGTTAATCTATGAAACCATCCTCCGTTCAAATGTTGGTATATATATCTGATATTTGTCGCACTGTAACTTTCGTATTTATGAATAGATTTGGATGTAACTTAGTGTATACATAGTACATACCAATGTCTGGAACCGAGTTTGTTGGCCAGCTTCATAAGCCATCTTGTTTCATAATGGCAGCCATTTAAATTTTTTTTAATTTAAATTTGAAATGTGGTACCAAGGAATAGAAAATTGAAAAATATTTTTCTCTTATATGTTTAGCCTTGATACAAAGATTCCGGAGCAGTATTTCTTTCGTCTATATCTAAAAAAATGGCTGAGTTATAGTACTTTGAATTTCTAGCGTGGCTGACATTTTGAAACGATCTGATATTTGTCACACAATAACAGGCGTATTTATGAACCAATTTGGATGTACCTTGCAGTGTACATAGTACATACCAATGTCTCGATCGAGTTCGTTCGCCAGCTTCATCCGCCATCTTGTTTCAAAATGGCAGCCATTTAAAAAACATTTAAATATAAAATGAGGTACCAAAAAATTGGAAAATGAAAAAGATTTTTTTTCGTACGTGTTTGACTTTAATACAAAGGTTCCGGAGCAGTTTTTGTTTCGTCTATATCTAAGAAAATGGCTGAGTTATAACATTTTGAATTTCTATTGTGGCTGACATTTTGAAACGACCTGATTTTTGTCACGCAATAACAAGCGTATTTATAAACTGATTTCGATGTAACTTGGTGTGTATCTAGTACATACCAATGTCTCGACCGAGTTCGTCGGCAAGCTTCATTCGCCATCTTGTTTCAAAAAGGCTGCCATTTAAAAAACAAAATTTGAATTTAAAATTTAAAATGAGGTATCAAAAAACTGGAAAATGAAAAAGATTTTTTTTATGTGTTTACCTTGATACAAAGATTCCAAAGCAGTTTTTGTTTCGTCTATATCTTTAAAAAAAAAATGGTTGAATTATAGCACTTTGAATTTCTAGCATGTCTGACATTTTGAAACGATCTGATATTTGTCAGGCGATAACAGGCGTAATTATTAACCTATTTCGAAGTAAGAAGGCACGTGGATAGTATATAGCAATGTCTCGACCAAGTTCGGTGGCAAGCTTCATCAACCATCTTTTTTCAAAATGGCGGCCATTAAATTAAAAAAATATATATTTAAAATGAGGTGCATAAAAGTCCTTCCGGCCAGTGCCGGGAGGAAGAGGTAGCTTTCATATTCCTTATTTTTTAAAAGCCAGCTTATATTAATCAAACACACAAAGCTCAAATTATTGGAAACCGATTATAGGAGATTCAATACTAATTTTTATTAATACTAAATCATTATGAATGAGAATTTCCCGAAATTAGTCAGCTTTATCCAAGCTGCTTTTATTTAAAGTAACTTATATTTGGTTGCCAAATTCGTCGATATCTTGAAGTGCCTGCCATTTTAACACAACATATGAGGCTAACCAGTGAACTTGGTCGAGACCTTAGTAATTCCTGTGCACATGCTCACTCACATCGGAATCGGTTGATATATACGAGTGTTGTCGCAGGCAAAAAATCAGATTTTTCAAATTGTCACCCACATTAGAAAATCAAACTACTATATCTGAGCCTTTTTTTAAGATAAAGACAAAACAAAAAATGCTCCGGAATCCTTATATCATGGTCAAATACTTAAAAAAGAAACTTTTTCCAATTTCTAATTTTTTTGCACCTTACTTTAAATATATTTTTTTTTTATTTACTGGCCGCGATTTTGAAACAAGACGGCTGATAAAGCTGGCCAGCGAACTTGGGCAAGACATTGCTATATACTATCCGCATGCCTTCTTACATCGAAATAGGTTAATAAATACACGTGTTATCGCGTGACAAATATCAGATCGTTTCAAAATGTCAGCCATGCTAGAAATTCAAAGTGCTATAACTTAGCCATTTTTAAAGATATAGACGAAACAAATACTGCTCCAGAATCTTTGTATCAAGGTTAAACACATAAAAAAATAGGTAGGTTTTAGGTAGCTTTCATTACGAAAAGCTACCCATTGCAGCCGTTCGGAGGAAAGCGATTTCAAAAAATTTTGGTATATTTTCATCGATCATGACCCCCAGACCCCGAAACCACCCTCCATTCAAAAGTTGATACATATATATATATATATATATATATCTGATAGTTCTCACACTGTAACTCTCGTATTTATGAACAGATTCGGATGTAACTTCGTGTATACATAGCGCATACCAATGCCTCGACCAAATTCGTTGGCCAGCTATATATATATATATATATATATATAGCCATAATATAATTACAAATCATCATCTATTCCTATTACAATAATTAATTTAATAAATTTAGCAGCAAATTATAACTGTCACGTTATATATATATAAATTTGAAATCACAAATATATGAAGAAATTGATAAAGTTCTAAAGATAATTTAGAAATGAACTTATGAAACCAGTATGTAAAATAAGAAACTGTGAATGACTCACAGAATCATCAGAGGAGCTTGTGAGTTATATATATATATCGAATATTTGTCACACTGTAACTCTCGTATTTATGAACCGATTTGGATATAACTTCGTGTATACATAGTGTATACCAATGCCTCGACCGAGTTAGTTGGCCAGCTTCATCCGCCATCTTGTTTCAAAATGACGGCCATTTAAAATTTTTGAAAAAATTTAAAATTTGAAATGTGGTACCAAAAAATTGAAAATTGAAAAATATTTTTCTTATGTGTTTTACCTTGATTCAAAGATTCCGGATCAATTTTTGTTTCGTCTATATCTTAAAAAATGGCTGAGTTTTAGCACTTTGAATTTCTAGCGTGGCTATCATTTTGAAACAACCTGATCTTTGTCACGCGATAACAGGCGTATTTATGAACTGATTTGGATGTCCTTGGTGTATACATAATACGTACCAATGTCTTGACCGAGTTCGTTCGCCAGCTTCATCCGCCGTCTTGTTTCAAAATGGCGGCCATTTAATTTTTTTTTTAATATAAATTTAAAATTAGACACCAAAAAATTGGAAAATGGAAAAGATTTTTTTTTTTTTTTTTTTGTATGTGTTTGACCTTAATACAAAGATTCCGGAATAGTTTTTGTTTCGTGTACATCTAAAAAAAAATGGCTGAGTTATAGCGTTTTGAATTTCTATTGTGGCTGACATTTTGAAACGACCTGCTTTTTGTCACGCGATAACAGGCGTATTTATGAACCGATTGGGATATAACTTGATGTGTACATAGTACATATCAATGCCTCCAGTTCGTTGGGCAGCTTCATTCGCCATCTTGTTTCAAAATGGCTGCCATTTAAAAATTATTTTTAATTTTAAATTTAAAATGTGTTATCACAAAATTGAAAAATGAAAAATATTTTTTTTTTTATGTGTTTGACCTTGATACAAAGATTCCGGAGCAGTTTTTGTTTCGTATATATCTTAAAAAATGGTTGAATTAAAGCACTTTGAATTTCTAGCATGGCTGACATTTTGAAACGATCTGATATTTGTCACGTGATAACACGCTTATTTATTAACCTATTTCGATGTAAGAAGGCATGTGGATAGTATATCGTAATGTCTCGAACAAATTCGCTGTCCAGCTTCACCAGCCATCTTGTTTCAAAATGGAGGCCATTAAATTAAATAAAAAATTATATTTAAAGTGAAGTGCGAAAAAATTAGAAATTGAAAAAGGTTTCTTTCTTAAGTATTTGACCATGATATAAGGATTCCGGAGCATTTTTGTTTTGTCTTTATCTTAAAAAATGGCTCAGATATAGCAGTTTGAATTTCTAATGTGGGTGACATTTTGAAAAATCTGATTTTTTTGCCTGCGACAGCACTCGTATATATCAACCGATTCCGGTTTGAGTGAGCATGTGCACAGGAATCACTAAGGTCTCGACCAAGTTCACTGGTTAGCCTCATCCACCATGTTGTCTTAAGGGGTCGTTCAAGTATTACGTAAGCAGTAAGTGAGGTAGGGGGGTCCAGTGAGTGCTTTTTTTGCTGACAAGGGGGGGTAGGTGGTCACGAAAATCCTTACGTAAGCATTAGACAACGAAGCATTTATAGTTTATCAACAAAAAGCAAAAGAGTATGATTTAGATGAGCGTTCTGCGGAAGTTGAACGACTTGAGAAAAAAAGATATGGAGTAAACAAGGACTGGAAACGAGGATCATTCCAGCCCACCATTACATTGAAAACTTAAAAATAGACAATGCAGAAACATGGATTCAAAGATCTTGGACACCAGACTAGAAATGGGAACGCCAAACACATAATATTCCTATGATTCGTGTTAAAATTTTTAGTTATGTGCCTAAATAAGTTAGGGTCGTCTGTATTTCTTAAAGTTTTTTTTTGTTGTTGTTGTTGTTCAATGCAATAAATAATAATATATAAAAACTATTTTGTGTTCTATGAATTGTTTAATGCCATAAGTAACAATATATTAAACCGATTTTTTTTCCTTCAATACCACAACCCATTTGTGTCTGTTTATGTAAATTTGCTGGATTTAATAATGCAATTTATCGCTAACTGTAATTTTTTATGGCAAATAGTGTTGATGTTAGAATGTCATAAAATCTTACGTAAGCAAAGGGGGGAAGGGGTCTAGTATTTGCTTATTTTTCCTTACAAGGGGAAGGAGGGGTACAAAATGACTAAAAATATGCTTACATAATACTTGAACGGCCCCTAAAATGGCAGGCACTTCAAGATATTGACGAATTTGGCAACCAAATATAAGTTACTTTAAATAAAAGCAGCTTGGATAAAGCTGACTAATTTCGCGAAATTCTCATTCATAATGATTTAGTATTGATAAAAATTAATATTGAATCTCCTATAATCGTTTTCAACTAAATTGAGCTTCGTGTGTTTGAATAATATAAGCTTGCTTTTTAAAAATAAGGAATATGAAAGCTACCTCTTCCTCCCGTCACTGGCCGGAAGGACTTTTTGTAAGGAAAGCTACCTAAAAATTAGAAATTGAAAAAGGTTTCTTTCTTCAGTATTTGACCTTGATATTAGGATTCCGGAGCTTTTTTTTTTTTTTTTTTTTTTTGTCTTTATCTTAAAAAATGGCTCAGATATAGCAGTTTGAATTTCTAATGTGGGTGACATTTTGAAATATCTAATTTTTTTGCCTGCGACAGCACTCGTATATATCAACCGATTCCGATGTGAGTGAGCATGTGCACAGGAATTAGAAAGGTCTTGACCAAGTTCACTGGTTAGCTTCATCCACCATGTTGTCTTAAGATGGCAGGAACTTCAAGATATCGCCGAATTTTGCAACCAAATATAAGTTACTCTAAATAAAAGCAGCTTGGATAAAGCTGACTAATTTGGCAAAATTCTCATTCATAATGATTTAGTATTGATAAAAATTAGTATTGGATCTTCTATAATCGGTTTCCACTAATTTGAGCTTCGTGTGTTTGAATAATATAAGCTGGCTTTTTAAAAATAAGGAATATGAAAGGTACCTCTTCCTCCCAGCACTGGCCGGAAGGACTTTTTTTAATTTTATAAAGACTTTTATTTTATAAAGATAATTTTGATATATTTTACGTTAATTTTTGCTGCTCGTGTGGATCATTTTTGGGGGGTGGGGACACCTTGCAGTGACCATTATAGCTTAAATATAGCTTATCTGAAATTAACATAATTAGCGGTTTTTAGTTAAATAAGGTTTATTCTAGTGGCTAGACAAAATAATTTATAAAAGAAACTTTGTTGAATCAGCAGTGAATTAATGGAAGGTTAATATTCAGGGTACGCAAGCCTGACCAATCTAAAAAGAGGCCCATGTTCTGGTATTTATATTGAAATCCCTTTCTTATTCTGTAATAAAAAATTAAGCCTTTTCGATGCCTTAGAATACATTATATAAATACATATTTATAAAAAATGCATTTTTTGTTTTTAACTATGCCCTACTCAAAAAATAAAAGCCAAATTTTTATTATAATCAGTGCACGGTCAATCTAGACTTAAAACATCCACTTTACGAAAAGTGCATACTAAATCTGACCTCCAAAATCAGAGGGACCAGTTGGCCATGCTTTAATCAGACCCTGAAAGTACCTATGGAAAATACAAGTCCGTAGCCAGAAAAATATTTTGGAGGGGGATTTGGGGTATGAATTAATTTTATTGTTGTCTTATTTTAGAATTTTCTTTTAATTCATTGAATAAGAGGTGAGGGTTGTGAATCTTTATTAAGCTTTATTGTGAATTCAAATAATTCAATTTAATAAAATTACAAAGGAAAATATAAGCATTTTCCATTGCAAATAAAAGTACAATCTCATTTATATGCATCTTACGGTGACTTATATACATTAATGGCGATCAAATTAATGTTTGACAATTTTGTACATATGTTTTAAAGCCAAAAATGTCTTCCTAGTAGTATACGTCAGAACAGCTAAGTTTGTGGCTATTTTAAATGTCTGTCATAATATTCTTCAAAAATTTGGGCTAAACAAGTATGGCTATCTGTGTTTGGATGTTTCTTGTATTTATTTTATTTTGACAGCGTTAACATTCTGCTGTTACAGGTAAAAACCGAAAGAACTTGAAAGATTTTTAGAAATTCCATTTACATTTCAACATACTAACGGAATTCAATAATAAAGATATGCTAGCATAGAATTTTGATTTGTTAATCTTGACTGTAGCTTATATTCAAATCTTGACCGATAGCTAATGGCCTATTTATAGTCATTCCGACAGAAATTTCGGAGGGTGATCAAACCCCGGTGATCCCCCTTTGGCTACGGCCAAACACACAGTTCTACAATAGATCAAAAGAAAAACACAATAGTAAAAGGAACATAACAAAATAATTTGTTATTAGAAGTTTTATGTTTCCTAAGGAACCAAAGACATAAAAAATATTTCATTACATATACATTTATCAGATTTGTTCATAGCCTTTTTTTAACCCCCAGTACTTTTTTAAAAGTTGAAGTGGGAAGCTTGCTCCCCACTCTACCAGATGCTAATCCCATTTTCAACCCAGTCCACTTTTAACACTCGGGACTACACCCTCACCCTAGTCTCATTGGGGAATTTGTTGCTACAATAGAAAAACAAGCTCTCGACAGAAGGCTCTAGTTGTTATGCGGCGAACCTTACAACAATACATAAGCTATTGTATTGTACCAGTAGTGATGACAAGGGTAGGGTGTTAGTTTACACAAATGTTTGGGGAGGGAAAATGTCAAAGCTATAATGTGACCCGGTTTGTAGTATTTAACTGCCTTTGTTATCCTCATAAATTCTAATAAAAAATAGACACATACACCTATTCTTTTGATAAATTCTTTTTTAAACATCATACAACTGCTAGACATCGCCTTTTTTTCTGTTACATGTCATATATGTTACAGCATTTGGTGTACGAAATGTTTGTTAGCGGATACGATAAAAATTTAAAAGAAACCCATGAGTATAATTTGCAAATATGTATGGATAATTTACCTTTAATATTATTTTTTTTTTAAACTATTATTTTGAGTAATTCGTTTTTAAACATCATATAACTGGTAGACACCGTTTTTGCTTCTCCACCCTTCCTTTTTTAAAAAGTTATTTGTCATACATGGTATGGCATTTGAAGCACAAAATGTTCGTTAGCGAATATGATAAAATTGTAAATTTAAACGAATGTCTAGAGTATAATTTTTCTTAAATGTGCGGACAATTACCTTTTAGTAAATAATTTACCTATTTTTTTGAGTAATTATTTCTTACAGATTATAATACTAATAGATATCCTATCTTTTTTTTAGTTACTTGTCATATAAGACATAGCTACCAAGTTTTGCGTTTTTCTCTTACCATTAAAATTTACTACTGAATTCTGTCATATTAAATTGCTGAAATCTGAGACTATATTTCTATTAAGTTTTAGGGGTAATAAAAAAGCATAAAAGTTTGCAACTATGTATTTTATGTACGAAATATTTGTTGACGGATAGGTTAAAATTTTAAAATTTAAACGAGAGCCAGGAAATGTGTGTTAGTTAACTTGCAAGGAAAATATCTTAACCTACTGACTACTCCAGAGTTCAAGATCATATAAGAAAAATGGTTCAGTTTTTACGTTTCCATATTTCGGTATTTAAAGTATTTCGGTATAATAATATTTGTGTTATTTTATCGCATAATTTCTGTCATTTAATAAGTCATATATTACTGTATAGAAATAATGGTGTTCATAGGCCGTTCAAAACTTGCGTAGTTGACGTAGTGAAGAGGCAACTTCCCTCACGCGAAAACACCCGCGCGATAGTGTTAATCCTATAGAACAGTTCTTTTAAAATAGTATCTCGTTTGCATTTTACTATTTTTAAGAGATTTTTTTTTCTTTTGCATTATATCACTGAGGTCGATCTCTACAATCGTTTTTTTATTTTTGAGATTTTGTTTGCTAGTTTTTTTTTTTTTTTTTTTTTTTTTTTGTGAGGATACATTCTCTTCCGGAACCGGTTTCGAAAGCGAAAGTTTCCCCAGAAAAAAAACCTGCAAACAAAATCAGAAAAAGAAATAACATCGATTATAGAGATCGCCCTCGACTATACAATGCAAACAAACAAACAAACAAACAAAAAATAGTTTTAAAATATTGAACTGCATATGAGGTATTTTAAAAGAACTGTCCCATAGAATTAAGATTTAGCGAGCAGGTGTTTTCGCGTGAGAGAAGTAGCCTCTTAACTACATCAACTATGCAAGTTTCGTAACATTTGAATTATTAGATGACAGAAATTATCCGTTGGGGTTAAAGCAACACCTACTATTACACATATATTGTCAAAGCCTTCTGGCGTATTTGTGACGTCATTACCCGAAGTACGTCTCCTCGATAAGTCTTCGATAGTAAAACCAGGTGCACTGAAAAAGATAGTCTTTTTAGAAAGTGAATGGTCATTCCTTATCTTATGAAGTTTCTTATTCGTTTCTTATTCGGAAGAAAAATCATGCGTCACGCATAGACTGAGAAATACTTTCTAACACATTCGGAATACTGTAATGAGACTTTACTATTTAAGCGTCAAATACACGCGCGGCGTACTGCGTACGCCAGAGAAAACTGTACGTTGCCACCGATGAATTCAAATAAAAATCGCCCTATTGTTTAATTGCAGCATATGTTACCAATTCTACGATTATACAATTTGAAGATTACTTTTCGAAAAATAGTGGTGACAAATGTAAATACCGTACATACTCTGGATATGTCATACCTATCACGTGCATTCCAGGGTTAATAAGGTATCAAAAGATATCTAAATAAACAATTTAGAAAAGCATAACACAATTGAACACCCAATTTCAGCAATTAGCGGCCACAATCGATAATATATTTGAGAACTGAATATTTTCTATATTTGTATTACACTCCATATGGTTTGTTAAAATTTAATTCAACTATAAAATGCAAACCACATTTGAAAATTTATTTTCCCCATTTATCTCCTAAGTATAGTAACTTGAAATATTTTGTACAGTCCTTGCATATGACTAAAAAATTGCATACACATCACCTATTAAGCTAAAATTAATTTAGATAGGAAACGCATTACGCAAGAATCTCACTTCCAGCTATTATCATTTATAGACGACAATATATTCAGTTTTTTTATTTTCTATTGCGTAGCTCTATATAGGAGTTTATCTATATATACAAACATATCTTGGTACATACTAACTAAATATATTTAAGCTAGAAAATGGATAACACAATTAAAAAACACCTCTAAGCAATTCACGCCCATATACAATAATGCTTGCGAATGCTTTTGCGCATTCCTGTATATGAGCTATATAAGTTATGCATGTCAGGTAATGTACTAAAAATTAGTCAAGCTTTAAAATTTATACCGTATCTGGAAATGTACTCCCCAGCGATTGTCGTCATAAAGTGTGCTGGAACCGAATTATTTTTTTGTGACCCTGTAAATGAATAAATAAATGCTAGCACTCCATATATATGCTACAATACGCATCGTGTAGTGCACCTCAGCAATGCATATCAGATTCATTATGTTTGAAATTGTGCAACATTGTAAAAATACCCTGCAAATGATTTTTCCTTATAGGCCGTAATGTAACGAAATCCTGTACTGCTGAGCTCTGGTATCTTGGCAGTTGACCTGGGGAGAATCTATTTCTGACCAGGGGTTTCAGGGTCAAAGGTTGCCAAGTACAAGTGCGTAATTGGCGAACGGTCAATCCGCCAAATCCCGGAAATAGGGATTTGCACCACCAGTAGAAGTTTACTCTTTTATCTGTGATTTTCACAGAATCTGGAAATAACTGTAAAATGTATATTCCTTGTTCCATGGTGATTTTACTATTTCAGATCGTATGCTTATATTTGAGGTTGATCTTGCTCTTTGTCTTTTAAATTATCATTATCGATATTTGTCAACCATATTAGCCTTGACAAAATGCCACGGAAAAAGAAAATTATTCATTCCAAGGAGTTAAATGGGATTTTAAAAGTGCTGAATTTTTTTTAGGACGAAGGGAACGTTCTTTTAAAATTTCTCGCTTGCATTTTAACATTTTTAAATGATTTTTCTCTAGAACAGCTGAGGTCGATCTATAAACGGGTTACTTTTCGGTTTTTACAAAGTTTTAGTATAAAGATTTTTAGATTTCTTTTATAATACATAAAGTTACTTTCACTTTCGGAGTCTGTTCTGTAAGTGAAAGTGTACTCATTATTAAAAAAAAACCACCCTAAATCGAAAAAGTAAAAACTAGTCCGGTTAGAGAACAACTTCAGCTATTCTACGAAAAAAGAAAAAAATCATTTAAAGATATTAAAAATATAAGTGATACATTTGAAGTGAATGCTCCCATAGGTTTAACATTAACATCCCTAGTGTATATTCTTAAAATATAATATTCGGTTTTATAATCACTTAATTTAATGCTGCAACCATGCAGAGTCACAGCAAATGTAGTTTAGATGGTCACCCGGCACTAGGCGTAAAATCTGATAGAAACTCAAATTATTCCTATCATGCACCATCGATTGATTAAATAAACAAATAATTCAAAAAGCCAGTGTCATTAATTAAATATAAAATTCGCCGACCCCCCTCCTCCCTATTTTTTAAAGGTACTATGGAAAAGTCAATAAAAAATATCGGAATTAAACAGTTATCCGTTTCTGATACTTATATATATATATATTTTAAATATCGAAATCTATAGTTAAAAATATATTAATATGCATGAACTGAATAAATGTAAAATAGAATAAATAGAGATAATAAAATAAAATTAGAAGGAAATGAATTAATTCTCTAATTAATATTAGGTAAAGTGCATGAAATTTCGAGCTCTTGAAGGCCATTTATATGATCCTATATATAAAAATAAAAATATGCAAACTGGGAGCATAACAAATTTTATCTACTTTAAAATGAGATAAAGAATTGGTTAATTGTACATGTGTTTAATTATCGAAAGTGAATTTTTTCCCTTGATCAATGCATTTATTCTTCTTTAAATGTTACGTGATTAAAGTCACATATAATAGCTATTAATTTATATTCACACATTCTAACATTTTAATTAACAATATATATTAACAATTCTAACATTTTAAATTTAGTTAGAAAAAAAAAAAAGAGATTTATATACACAATGAAAACATCCTAACATAATGTAGGCATTTTTTAAAAATTCAGACGCATCTTTTAAATTATAAAATCATTAATAAATTCATATTTAAAGTATTATGAAATGATCTGCATTAATTTTTATATATAAAGAATTGCCATTGTTGAAAATATATCTAGGTGCTTTTACAGTTCATTCCGATCGTTAGTATCATCATTTTTATTATCAGAAGCATCGTTTAAGCTTTTAAATATCATAATTATTAATAAAATTATTGCTATTAGAAACGACCGCAGTTAAACATTTCATTTATAAAAAATATATTTTCAAAAATAAATTTCCGCTTATGGTTGTTATTTTAGG